>CM065677.1:5008247-5388247 GCA_033220385.1 Triplophysa yarkandensis | reverse complement strand
CTAATGGGCACATGGGCCGGAGGGAACAGATCAGTGATGGAAGACCATCACGGAGTCTGGATTTGACGATTGGAGGTGAACTGGGTTTAATGGAAAGTGTGTTGGGTAAACCGACCCAACACCGTTTAAGGAAATAAGACCCCAAAACGCATTTAATCAGATTGGGTGTCGTCCATACAGCCGTCCAGGATTTCTCCGGGGCCTTTATAGCTCCAGCGGTTTGCTTGAACTTTGATCGTGGGTGCTCCGCGAGGAAGTCTTCGAAATGTCCGGTTGCGCGTTCATCAAAGGCAGCATCCCACGTACCCCCTGGCATCAACAGAGCTGTTTTTGTCCTCCCATGCAAATGGGCTCACATTCAAAGGAGTCGAGCGGAGGCCCGCTCCCCCTCTCCTTGAGACACAGCATGGGATCTGTGTTCGAGGTTTTTCAGTGGGGAAAGCAAAACGGTCGAGGTCCCGCTTTGTTCGGAGCCAGTGAATCAGGCTCCTCTAAGGCCCAGCTGAAGGTCTTTGAGTACTTGGCCTCTCTCCCCGCGGAGGAGAGGGGAGGGCGAGCGGGGGACCCCCGCCGGTCGCTGTTTCTCCTCGCACAAAAGTCCGACCCCGAGGAGCCCTTCGCATTTATGACTGACTGTAGAATGGAGCCGTGCCGCTGGCAGCGCCGTGAATGAGGGACGGCTTTAATGGAAGCAGGAGAAGGGTGAAAAGAAGTGGTGCGGGTTTTCTTCTGGAAGAGGAAAATCTAGAGGGGCTTTTTATGGAGTCACGCACAGTGGGCGATTGGGACGCTGGAGTTGGTTTAATTCAAGTGGGTCTTGTGAAGACACCAGAGATATAACATTAAGCCGTGTGAAAGGCGTTGTTTGTGGTGGGTTTGGGTCTACCCTGTTGTTCAGAACCAGGTGTGAATACATCGGTCAAGCGGGGTGCCTGTTCAATGTTGTTCTAGATCTTTGAGACCAACCTCTCCGTTGTTAACAAACAAGCCACGTCCCAAGTCATCATGAGCATTGTTGACTCATTTATGGATGTTGATCTTTGCCCTATGGGCACATGACCAAGGTTGACATGAATATGAGTCGATGTGAAAGCGCACACCTTTGTTTTGTATCAAATCAAGTTTTGCATCGCACTTGTATGCCGTCGCATTAACATCAGGGCTGTGTTTCTTCACAGAATGAGGAGCTTTTTCTCAATAGTGTTTGTCCTGCTGGTGGTCCTGATGGTCACCGCGGAGGCCAGCCTGAAGAAAAAAGGTGTGCATCTTTGAGAGACTTGCAATCTTGTTTGAAATGCCGTGAATAACGCCTCTCTGTTTTTAGAGAAGGGTAAGGAACCCAAAGCCGAGGGGGATTGCAGCGAATGGCAGTACGGGAAATGTGTACCCAACAGCGGCGACTGTGGCGCCGGCATTCGGGAAGCGACCTGTAACGGACAGACGAAGAAGGCCAAGTGTAAAGTCCCATGCAACTGGAAGAGAGACTTCGGCGGTAAGATTTTTGCATTTTTAAACTCAACAACGCACCTTAAAGTTTAATCTAGAGCAATTGTTCAATCATGGGTTCTTATCCCATCGAAACGCCAAAGCAAACAGGTCGTTAAGTCTTGGTTCTTCATTTCTAGCGGACTGCAAGTACAAGTTTGGTCGTTGGTCTGAATGCGACACCACCACAGGAACCAGAAGCAGGTCTGGAGAGCTGAAAAAGGCGCTTTTCAATGTTCAATGCCAGGCGACCATTACAGTCTCCAAACCTTGCACCCCAAAGACCCCCAAACCCAAAAGCGAAAAGAAAAAGGGAAAGGGAAAGGAGAACTAAATCAAATATCCTTGTTCACCTCTCCAGAAATGGATAAATAAACTGTAGCCCTATTGTTATTACCCCCACTTTCTTTCTTTTGTATTTAGTAAATGTATGGTTGTCTATGCTATTGTAATTTGGTCTCTGTAGGAAATCTTTAATTGTAATTGACTTTGCATGTCTGAAGGATAGGCCACAGCAAATTTGGTGTCTAACTGATCGTCTTTACTAAAGAAGAAATGGGCGAGAACCAATGTCACCCTAGTTTTGCCCCTTAAAGGATCTATTTGTATATTTCAACAACAGTGTTTTTCAAGAAAACCATTTCTGTACGGTATAACATGTCAACTGAATGGGTTAAACACTGCTCCTAGAAGTAACGGTCTATATGAAATATGTATGTTTATAATTGTATGTTTCTAGATTTGTAATGGATGTACAATCAAATTTACAACACTAATTACTTTCTGCAGGTTGTGAATAAATGAAGGAAAGTGTATTTTCAATATAATTTCTGCTGCTTTTTTTAACAGACAAAACAGTTATACTTTATTGTGATGGACATTGAAAAATAAAAGCACATTTGATATATTTGATCATTTTACACTCAAAATTCAAACGATAAACACACACATTTTCTTGTTTGATTTTTGTAAAACAGTCACAAATATATCAATACATACTTTCATCGGAGTGGTGTTTACATGTTTTTTTGTTACAAAATTATTGTTTTATACAAATGTATAAAATGGTTTTAAATATACAATACAGCCAGATGTTTCACATATGCAATATCAGTGACATTTTTAAACTCAAAATGTTTTTAAATTTCGTCCAAAAAGAATGAAACAAAACTGCAGTTGACGTGTTTTGATTATGAAAGAATAACCATTATAAAGCACAATAAAACCTAACAAAAAATATGCTTTGATGGTGAAAAAATTACTTATTTTGTGAACACAACAAATAAATATGTACAGGTTTTTAATAACTGGAAGGTGAGCAAATGATGACACATACATTGAGCTCAGGCCTCCTCACTTGAAGCTTAGATTTTTAAAGCGGCACATCAACAGTCTCTTGAATGTTCTTTTAAAGGTGTCATTACACAAAGCATAACACACTGGATTTACCATGCTGTTGATGTAACAGAGAAAATACCCCACCACCCACAAAACCTCTGGAACACACCAGTGACAAAAAGTTGCAACAAGAACCATGATGTTATGAGGCATCCAGGTAAAAATGAAGGCCAAGAGAACGGCGAAAATCGTCCTCGTCACTTTCCTCTCTCTCAAAGCCTTCCGTCGACTCATCTTGGAGACGTCTATGAGAATCTTGGAAGTCGTTGGTTTCGTATCAAACCCTTGCTCTTCCACAGAGGCATCGGGGCTTGAATCCACAGAGATACGTATTTTGCTTTTACGGATGAGATCATCTTTAAACGAACACGTCTGATCACTTTTCATGTCATTTGCTATATCAAGGTTTATCGATGCTCTTCCGTTTGGTTTTAGAAGGTTTGCAGATTCAATCTTCGACTTACAAACTCGCCTCTGACTGGCCAGGGATATCCGAGTGTACAGAACGGTCATTATTACAACGGGAAGGTAGAATGCAGGGATGGCGGTTGCCAGGGTAACAGTGGGGTTGGCGAGGAGCAGAATGTAGCACTGGCCCTTTGGGACCTTACGACCATCCCGCCCAGCTTGCCAAAAAAGGATGGCCGGGGCCCAGAGAAGCAAAGAGAGCAACCAGGCGCCGGCGATCATGGCCCATGCCCACCCCGAGGTACGCCTGGCTGGGTAACTTAGAGGCCGGGTGACGCAGAAGTAGCGATCGAAACAGATCACGAGGAGGTTCATCACAGAGGCGTTACTCACCACGTAATCCACAACAAGCCATAAATCACACATCTGTGTTCCCAAAGGCCAGTAACCCTTAACAACGTACATGGTGTAGAGATTTAAAGAAAACATACCAACGATGAGGTCAGCGCAAGCCAGACTAAAGAGGAAGTAGTTGTTGATGGTTCGCAGGTTGCGGTTGACTTTGATTGACAGGAGAACGAGGATGTTGCCCATGACTGTGAGCAGGCTGATGCAGCCGGTTAGAACGATGATGGCTGTTACTCTCACCGTCCCGTAGACACTATGTGATCTTTCAGACAGCATTTGGGATTCTTCCTTGGCGGTGTCGTTGAGCATGAACGAGGAACCTGTGAAAACAAATCTGATAAGAAACCATATTGTACAACTGACATAGTGGATCATTTCCATTTGCAGATGATCTCGTTTATTAAATAAACATTAGTATATAAAATCATTCTCTTACTTGAACTTTTTACTAAAACATTTCTTCTTATTAAAATCAAATAAAATATTGACTAAAGATTTTTTTTAAGAAATGAATTTAGACATTCCTTAGTAAAAATAAATGAATAAATGAAATAAAAGACAAATTGTATAGCAACATAAAAAAGGAACATATCATATTATTTAACATATTAAATAACATAAGCATATAACAAAATTGTTAAAACTGTAACTAAAATTAATAAAATTTTAAAATGTTCATATTTAGAAAAATAAACACAAACCTTTAATAATTCTTTATTTACTTGAATATTTTAAACCATATAAACAAATCAAAAAATTAAAAAGTTGATATGCAGTATAAAAATGAATCAAAATGTTTTTAGCATACAAAGATGCCTATACGCAGAAAGATAATACAATTAATTCATATTAACAATTCATGTTTTTTCCTATTCTACATGGAATTGAATCCACTACTTTTGTACACTGTAATTAAAAAAAAAAAATCTTGAATAATATTTTTGATAGATGATAGAAACACAAGTTTACTGTGAAATGATTCATGCATTTGAAATCCCTTGCATGATTCATAAATTTAAACATTTTAGTATAAATGTACACATTTATCCCATGCATAAAGCCTGAAAATAAAAAAAATGAATAAAATGAAAATGAAAGCCTGCATCAGCTTACCATTGAGGACAAACCGCTCCAAGTCCTCCGAGTAAAGAGGAGAAAGAGCCATCTTCATGATCTTCAGCAGTCTGAATGAGAAAACAGTCGGGAAGGATTTTAAATGATTCGAACAGTTACGCCCATCCTCAAGCTAACCGTAACCTGTCATCCTCTATGGACGGTCTCTATAATGTATTATATTAACAGGAGGTCAAAGAAATGTGGAAGGATCATATTTCCGTTGAATTCCTCGTTTTTTTTTGTCTTTTAAAATGCATGTAGTCTAATGCAGTTACTGTCATTTAAAGAAGAAGAATCACATACAACGGACAGTATCCAGTTACATGACATGTAACAGCTGGGTATTGCTGTATTTTTCTTAACTTTTATAGAAATCAAAAACAACAAAATTTTAATAAATATCTTATTTTTTAATTAATTGAATTTAAAGTAATTCTACTTCGACACATACTTCAAAATTTTATTAAATTTTATTTTAATTCTACTTTAATTTTTAATAAAAAAATAACATCTTTTTTGCATTAAATTCATTTGGAAATTGATGTAAATCATGTTTAAAGGTCATTATTCCTCTAATGAACAAAAATAAATCAAAAGCAAGTAATTTCCATATTTCCATTTTATTAAAACTCTCATAATCGTCACTACCACGCTCTTTGGTTTCCCACAAAATCATCTTTTACAACACCTAATCCTCATTTTCACTACATAAAGGAGAAACTACACATTTATGGTAAGTCAACACAACACATCCCTCATGTCTGGGCAGAAGAGGAAATCAAATTGTAATCTGTTCCACCATCATGACTTCTGTTTAGGTACCGATCCAGCAGTGAAAGGATATACACAACCACACAGCCATCAAGAACACAGTTCAAAACATCACGCTTTCAGTATCCGTCAGCTTCTTGATCTGCTTCTGCTGTAGAAGCAGGACCTAAGGTCCAAAACTGAAATCATGCATGGAATATAAGTTGTGTATATGGTCATAAATACGGGAAATTAGTATTATGATGGTGCAAGATGATCAGAATACAAACAGAAGCATGTTGTCTAACGTGTTTTTATTTACTATGTAAAGGCATTGTTAAAAATCATGATTGCATTGATCATTCTCACAAAGCACAAAATAAATAGAGAAACAAAAAAAGCACCATCACTCAGACAGAACCGACACTCTTACACGAACCAAAACACTCGGCATTCACAGAATTTACAGCTGAAAGAAAAGTTTTGTTACCGAACACATGGAAAGACCAAAAGGTTTCCGCCGTTCCGTGTCACCTCCGCAATCCAACCCATACGCATCCGAAAACTTTCAACAAGTGTCACAGACAAACCATTCTAATATTAGACTGTTTTTATCCTATCGCTTTTTCTTTTTTTTTTTTTACAAAAAGTTACAAATTTAAGCCAAGCAGCTAAAATAACAAAGGAATTTTCCAGACATCTAATAAAATGTCATCTCAGACACACATTAAAGCAGAGGGAGATCTTTTTTCATACTGCTTGTTAAATAAAGGCCTGTTAATGCTTGTCTGTTCGTCGGGATCTAAACAGGCACGATGCTCAAGAAGCAAGTGTCTTAAAAACTCAAAACATGATTTCAAGTTATTTTTTACCATCTCTACATACAACGCTACATTTATTATAAAACTCTGTGGGCGGACACAATACATGCACACATGAACGCAAAAAGCGTCCGACTCTGCGCTGTGCGTGATTTGTGGACCTGCAATATGAGCATTTAGTGCCAAATCTCATAACCATCTGGAAGAAATACTCTCTTTTAGATTATTTAAGTGTGACTGTTTATGGTTGTTAGTGCAAAAGCTTCTTTAACTTGAACTCGTTGAAAGTGTCCTGAATGAAAAGATCTGGCACATGTTATGACGGTCTTACGTTTGGGTTTTAAATTCAAACTCGGTTGAAATTGTGAAGATGCCCTTTCGCATAAATGCTTAAAATAAATCCCAAATGTGCTAACTTTTAGGTTCCAATATAAAGATAATTGTAACTTGTCATTAAGGTCTAAAAATGTCCACATAAAACCTTTAGCGTACCAAAACGGATTGCACATTCTAATTTGCATAAGCTCCGCCCTTCAACATTCAGCCACACCTTTTCATATAAAAGCTCAGGACACACATGCAGGTATAAGAGATGTGAAGCACAGTGAAAGTTCTAGAACCGCTTGTATAACACAGACCATCAGACGACCATTCAACCACATGTTTTCGAAGCACAGATAAATAAATTCAAATTAAAAATCATAAAACTCGCAATTTTGGAAGTTTAAGGGGACAAGCACGCACACACACAAGTGTTTTCAGTCTGGGAGCTTCTAAGCCGACATTGTTCATCAGACGTATGACTCGAACACTATCGCGGAAGTCACATTATCCAATACGAATAACTGGATCACGTTGAGCACGACATGATTAGAACTGTAAAAGTAATACAGGTTGCTGAGAGAGTTGAGTTAGTGTTAACCTGCCAGGAAAGTCTGCAGGGCTTTACCATGTTTCTCAAACCAAATCTTCCTGAAAAAAAAAAAAACAGACCCTCTCAAGAGGGGACAGGACCCCCAGCCTCAACTGGCACTTCCATTGGCTGATGATGTCTCTGGAGCTTAAAACTGTGTTATTCCGTCCCGGAATAATTCAAGTATGACGCCCTTTCTCGTGTGGAATGATGAAACGTCCGCGACTTGACCTTGAGAGGAAGAAAAATTAACTAAGTGCAATAATAATGCTTCCCCAAAGAGAGAGTCCGGGTCGATTTTGCCAGAAAGGGTGAGGCGTGAAATGCTTGGCACTCATTCTTCCCAAAAATAAGGCCAAACTGGGAGGAGTCAGAGCAGAGGCTAATTCAGTGGTTCCGCCCCCAGAAGTTAGCATCACTGTAGCACTGACCATACGCATGAAACTTCCCAGCACCATGCACACCGTGTTTTCGAGTCCAACGGACGCATGACTATCTGCCGTACAGGTCGTCGGGATAATCCCGGCTCCTGCCTTCGTTGTAGCTACGGTCATTGTTATTGTTGTTGCTATGGTTGGACATGTTCAAACGGCCGGGGACTAAATGGTGTTGTGGGTCATTGTTTTGTCGGCCCCCGAACAAGTCTGCATCCACCATTGGCGACGCCCTCGTGACCTCGGAACGTGCTGTAAACTGTGGCGGGAATGCAGAAGCGCCGGACCCGGACGGACCAGGAGCTTCTAGAGAGTCTACTGAAGTTTCAGTGCGATACAGCGGCGCAGAGGGGACAGCGTGCCCGGAAGGCGTTTCCGAGGGTGGGTTTCCTGCCTGAGTCGTCCTTACTGAGGTCTGGGAGCCGCGGTGGATCCGATGGCTGACCACGATATTGTTCCCGAAGCCACCCATTGAGGCCATGGTAGTGCTTCGTTCCCGCTGGACCACGGCCGTCATTCCGCCTTCCGCCATCAGGCGGCGGATCCGAGAAAGTGCATCCTCTCCTGGGCCGGATTCAGCTGCTGATTCCCCTGAGACATGGACCATTTTTAATTTCAACATTTAAAATTTATATGTTAAATATACATTCTAAAATAAAATTCATTGATTATCTCATGCACAAAGAGACCTTCGCCACACAGATCTCAGATTAATCTCAGGCCATAACACATCTCACATGAGGGAGGAAGGTGGTAGTTACCCTGGTATGTGCTGGGTAAGTTGGTCCTTGATGCGTCTGAAGTTGATGCTTGAACTGCTGTGTGTGACAGTGTGTGTGTCGTCTCTGAGTGTGTGTGTCTGTCCGTGCTGGTGCTTGCTGTCTGAACCACTGCAAAATAAAAAAAACCAAGATCATTTACAGTAACCAAAAATATTGTTTCAAACCAATCTGACTTTCTTCTGCACATAAGAGGACATTTTGAAGAATGTCTGTAACTAAAAAGCGGTGGTACACTTTTCGTCCATGGTGTGAACACATAACCATTGCATTTGAATTGGTACCGCCATTATTTGGTTACCGACATAAATATCAAACATCAAATATCTTTTTTAAAGTTCTGCAGACAAGGTTTGAAATATATATTTTTATAATGTATATTATTTTGAAATTCAAAATATTGAGAATCTTTGTTACAGTGTCTGGATGTGTGTGCGCTCTGTAAGGTGCTGGTTGAAGGAAGGTCCCTCTCCGTCTGCGTCTCAGCGTTCTGCAGTCGCACCACAGGAGTTTGCGTCCCCTGCGAGGTCACAGAAGGGGCCGGCTGACGTGGCTGCAGGCCAATAGCGTTCATGAGACCCATGTCTCGGTCGAATCGCCAGCCGGATCTGCTCGTTCTGTAAGAAATAGTGAAGATGAGCAACACATTGTATTTATAACTATGATTTGTTATGATCAACTTCAATGCAGTTACTCACCCTGGTCGCTCCACTCCGCGGGTCCGGCTGCTGGTGCCACTGCTGACGGTGAACAACGAATCTGAATTCAGATCGGATGAACTGTCTCCATCGCTGCGGAAATCCCTATGAAAGAAAAGCAAATTCGACCTCAATGCACATGAAAGGGCAGATCAGATTTGTATAACATATACCAAACACACATGCAAAGACGCTTTGCATGACTTGTGACCTGTTGTCGTGTGGGCTGCGATCTTATTAGAAACCCATCAGCTCAGGGGAGAATTCTTTGAAAGCGATAAACAACAAAACCAATGTGACCTGTAACCTTATTAAAAAACAATAACTGCTCGGCGTCTTCCAGCGGAGACCTGTGTTTCCTGCCACTAATGAAGACGGTAATCTAATGAACATGACAGGTAAGGTTGGAGTTTATCAGACGACAGCAAATACCCAACAGACATGAAAAATAACAATCATTTAACCGTCCAGTCTTGAAAAATAAACTGATAATGAATCAGCTGTAAAGCCGTCTGACATGTTTCTCTCGCTGAGTCAATATTAACACAGGCTCTTCCATATGTTTATAAACCTGCTCGTAAAGATTTATTGCACTTTCCGATTTTATTACTAATTTCCATAGCGACTGTGCTTTACAGTGACATTTGTTTTATTTAAATGGGGTGGGTGGCACAGTGGTTAAATATCTGGCAACCCTTCAACACATGATACTGTTGCTCTCTGGGCGTTGCTTTGAAATGTCCAATACCCATTCATTCGAGTCCGATTCCTAATGAAATTTTTGGGCATTTCTGTCTGAACAAAAAAACATTTTTGTGTTTTCAGATTATGTTGGTATCCCAGGCACTGCACGAACATGCTATAAATCTTTTATTACATTTATGCATTTATCCAGTGCATTAAGTCATAAAGTTGTGTTTTCCTAGGAAATCAAGATATGAGCTAAGCACCATGCTTTTTTATTTTCTTCTCCACAGCTCTCAGACATTTCTGTGGGCCGGATGCCCAATTGGGTGTCTGGCATTACACCTGTGTGTTTTATGAAGCTGTTACTCACACTGGCCTGCAGATGACCAGGTCTCCCTTGTTGGTTCCGTAGGCCAATCCCATGCCTGGTTCTGGAAGCCATCTGGCAGAGTTAATACTGACGTGTCTCCTCTGGTCTGGAGCCATGGGGTAGACCACATTAAACATCATCTGCGGGTTGACGAAAGAAAAGACGTTTCAATGTCAAATCAATGTTGTAACAGACTTCCACATCACGATATGCTCACCACTTAATATTACTTAAGCAATGTTCATATCATCACAAGCATTTTCTTACTCTAATTGACGTTTCACCACCATGCGGCTGCTGCAGGCGGAACACTTGCGCCACCATGTGGTCTGTGGTAGGATGGAGCAGGATCCGGCGAGAAGCCAACCCCACCATCACGTAACAACCCATTGGAGAAAGGCTCACAGAGATGGCGTTCGGACCTGAAACACGGTCAAAACATGAGATATAATAGAAATGGCACGGTAACTTCAAGCTAACGGTGTGTGTTTAACACCAACCGAATCTCTTTGTGTAGAGCATCTCGCCCAGGTTATGCGGGGCGAGGGAGTAAATGGCCAGATTGCCCTCGTCGGCGAAACCCCGTTGACTGCTGGGAATGAAGACGGCAAGCAGCTGCCCATCTGCTGATATATCGCAGCTAGCATCATTGTAGATCTTACAGTGAGGAACCAGCACATTAACCGAAGCTGGAATAAACCGGAAAGAAGGAAAACAAACAGATTCCAATCATTACTTCCTGTAAAGAGGACATCAAACCAAGCAACAGATTTCAAACTAGGTCAAGATCCAAAAAAAGCCGAAATTTGATATATTTCTCAATAATGTACCATTGCTTATCTCTGGAAGGTCGAACTTAGTGAAATCCCACCACTGTAGCCTGTAAGTGGTGTTGGCGATGTTACTGGCCACAGCTGACTGCCCATCACCTATAGACGCACCTGCAACAAAGCGTTATAAGCGGACTTAAGGACAACCCCAAAAAACAAATGTTCTTCACTTACATCTGAAAGAATAAAAATGTACCTGCTAGCACTCTGTTGATAGAGGAGTGGGTGGCCAGCCCTGACTGACCCCTCTCATGAAACAGTCCAGCATAAGGCAAGTACTCGGGTAACAGGAACCTCCTTTAAAACAAAATCATTGGTTAAGAAAATGGTTTCGTGTCCATATAACAGAAAAATGGGGGGCAAACAGCTTTTGGTTACAGACATTCTTCAAAATATCTTCTTCAGCGTTTGCAGAAGAATCTAAGTCATGCAGATTTTAAATTACAGGTGGCTAAAGATGAAATGACAGAATTTAAACTTGAACATTAGAGTTCTAATGCAATATTTTGTGTCCAGTACAGACGTGGTGTTATGCTTCTATACATGTATTCTGCAAAAAATAGGATTCTTTGAATTAAAAACAACAATTAGATACAGTATATGTTAAACCAATCACACTCACCGCGGGACGAAGCGTCCAAGAGAGGGGGCGGACATTCTAGCATTACGAGGCATTCTGTGTCTCGTCCTGTCTCCAGGTTCCCTATGTCAATGAAAACAAAATTTTATTTGTTTTATATTAAACAGCAGTTCAATGTTACAAATCTTATTAAACATATATAAACACATCACTATTTTCAGTGTTCATTCACATTTTGACCAGTCAAAAATGATGTAAATATACAAGACATAATGTTTTATAAATTATTAAATATGACAAGAAATCCATGCTCAAATTTCCCACCGCAAATTTTAAATTAAAATAAATTATGCGACACTCTATGTAGTTTATAAAACAAAGTGACTTCCAAACATTTGGGGTTTATTTGTTTTTGAAAATTTTTCCAGGCTTGGAAAATGACATTTTAAAGGTCGAATTTTTCTGGTTTTCCATGAACCCTGTATTTTATACTCACTCGATGTCCTCATAGTCGCCATCGCTGGCCTCTGGAGGGGTGGATGATGGGTTATTGGCCTGGCTCTCAGACTGAGAGGTCGAGAGTGTTCGTAGGCGGTTCTGTAAGGAACGCTGTCTGATACTTTCTCTCCGAGACAGATACTGGATCATCCTCTGAGCATAGTACGCAGCTGGAGACAACCTAACATGCATGTATCGATTCATGTTTAATATCAATAAGAAACTTTAATAATTTGCCGAAGTCCAATTTTAATCTCAACACACTAACCTTGCAGGGTCCGGGTATATTGGGTGATCTCTGGACCCTGACATATCATATCGAGAAGACAGAAAGAGTGACGATTCTAACAACCTCCTATAAAAATAAAGAATAAAATGATGAAAAATGCAAAACTTATGAAAATCTAAAGTTACCCAACACTGTTGCCCACCTCCTGAGTGAGTCCTCATCCGGATTATCAACAGGCACCTCTGGGTTTAAGGCGTCTTGCGGCGCCTCAGGCGGAGCATTGGCTGTTGGCTGCCGGTATACACTTTCCCACTGACCAGTCTCCTGATTATAAACCAGACCCATAGGCTGCTGACCCTGCACACCGGAAGATGTCTCCCCGAGCTCCATGGGCCTCATCTCAGGAGGTTGGGGCTCAACGCGTGCGCTCTGAGCGGGGTCCTCAAAAGGAGGGACTGAAAGTGGCCAGGAGGGTCCTTCTTGGGAGGACAAAGACGAGGAGCTCTGTCCAGATCGCTCCCAGCGCTGGGTGTCATGGTTGAAGGTAAGAAGGTTGTGGCACGAACGGCAGCGATTAGGGTGGTTTTGAGAGGGACCTGCAACCGGGCCCCCGTTTCCAGTGTGGGATGAGTTGTTATGAGACGGCCCAGGTCGTTCAGTGTCCATGCTGCTGTTCAACAGTTCCTGCATGGGTCCGGGTCCGCCCGCCACCTCTCGGCTCCCTCCAGGCCTCTCTAACTCCTGCATGCGTTCGTACTCCATAAAGTAACGGCTCAGGTTGCACTGCAAGACGTTTCTTATGGAGGCGGGATTGTTACGTTGGGTGTTGTCGTAAAAGGGGTGATGGCCGCTGCTTGTGCCATCGTTGGCTCGAACCCTGTTGGGCTCAGTGCCCGGCAGCCCTAGGCCACGCCCCTCAGTAGCAGATGTGTATATGGGCGACGACGAGGAACCATCAGGGAACCTACGCAAGGAAAGGAGATCCATTGAGGAGGAGCTAGTTCTGGGAGGAGGCACAACACCCCTTGCGTTTTCAACACCTATTGCACCTAAGGTATGCTCGTGTCCTGTGCTAAGCAGACTACCTGACCAGTCTGCCCCAGGGAGACGTCCAAGGGCATCTGGAACCACGGGGACCTGTGACACCATGGGGTCAATAGTTCGAAGAGGCAAGAGACCCCGATTGGCAGCGTTCCCTGCATTTACACTGAACACACTGCTAAAAGCAGAGGGTCGGTCCACAGAAGTGCGGGTTTGCCCAGGGGTGGGTGTAAAGGCGGAGGGGCCTGATGGAGTCTGTGAAGGATCTGTAGGTTGAAGAGCTGTTGGGTTCTGTGTAAGCATGTTTCGAGAGGCAGCACATCGACTGCACAGGCATCCCAGACCCAAGTGCTGTGTGCAGCCCTGTACCGCAGGGCGGTCGCTCGTTTCTGTCCGCACGGGGTACTGGAATCGGGGAATGTTGGGTGGCTCACGGGGTTCCGGAGCAGGGCGGGGCTGATCGCTAGCTTGCGACCCGGATGAGCGGGAGGACAAGATGTGCAAGAAATTGTGCAGGATGGGTGTGCGCCGCACCGGGGGGGAGCGTAAAAGGGAACGCTGGCGGAAAAGAGCCATCTCCATACTGTCCATGGGGACCTCAGAATCATCTTCATTCTGAATAACACACAAAAAAAAAAACATTAGCAACATTGACCTCTAGATGGGAATAATTAAGAAAAGTTATGATAGGAGAAGGGATATTTTTTACCTGCTGGTTGGATGGGTTTACAATGGCTGTCAAAAGATTATGACCAAGAGGATCAAAGCGTACCAACCTGGCAAGAAAATTTTTTGATTTAAGAATTATGGGAAAAGAACGTTAATTCAGAAAGCTGTGAAATAAACACGTCTGTATTCCCACCTGACTCGCTCTGTCTCACTGGCGGTCTTAACCACGGCGAATGGTTCAGGACGACTCCAGTCCCAGAAGTGTAGCTCATTGTTGGTGGCGATGAGAAGAAGCTGAGCCGTCGGATGAAACGCCAGTGAAGCGATGGCTACGTTACTCTCCGTAAACCAGCTCTCACTACCACCCTTATTAACCAAATTGGAGTAAAAAATATCAGATAGATATATTGAGCGTAGCCACAGTCAAGCCACAGTTTTGTTTTATAGTTCTGTAATCTGCACTTTGGTTAACAGACTTTCCTGTAACACCAGCCTGTTTTATGTTATGATCATTTTTACATGTTTACAAGGATCGAAATTCAAACAAACCAATTAAAACACAACTGTGCTGGAGTAGTTCTGTAAAAAATGCGTCAATCAATTCACCCATCACCTTATTTTATCATAACACAAGGGTCTGGTCTACAGTTTATGTTTGATCCTCCTTATAATTTTATAAAAT
Organism: Triplophysa yarkandensis; assembly: GCA_033220385.1. Classification (NCBI taxonomy): domain Eukaryota; kingdom Metazoa; phylum Chordata; class Actinopteri; order Cypriniformes; family Nemacheilidae; genus Triplophysa; species Triplophysa yarkandensis. Next base: position 5,373,451 of record CM065677.1, on the reverse strand, counting down.
ATAGAACATGAAAAGCTGATTAAAACGCATATTATATCGCAACTGACCAATTAGATAATTTTTCAAAAAGCAGCCCTAAAAAGCGTTTGGTAAAGAGGGTCTATAGATCTTCTGAATAATAAAACATAAAAGAATGACCCTTACATGCAGATCCCAGATGCGAACTTCCCCATCAAGGCACCCGGAGGCCACCAGGCCAGGGATGGTGGGGTGAAAGGTCACACACCAAGGTGTCCTTCTGTGACCCACCAAGGAATGCAGGCACTTTCCTGTTTTCACATCTGTGATGTAGATGTTATGGTTGACATGGGTTGAGGCCACAAGATTCCTTAAAAAAAACAAAAAACACTAAATTAGAAAATAATGGAAGTGATATATAAAATTCCACATCATCTTCTCACGGATCCATTTATTTTTGACGAAACATCACTGTTACCTATCCGGGCTGAAGGCCAGCAGGAAGGTTGATCGTGGATTATCTGGCAGCTCTACTTTCTGTAAAAAAATTAATCAACTATTATTATTACAAGTGGTCAGTCATGGTCTGGTGGTTAGAAAGTTGGAATTGTTAGCAGAAGGTTGCGGGTTCAAATGACCGAAGTGCCCTTGAAGAAGACACCCTACCCTCGTTTGCTCTGCAGTGTTAATTTGCCACTGCCTTATACTTGCGAGTTGCCAAATGAATCAATGTAAATGTACATGCAGACATGAGTGTGGTCATTTCGTAATATCACTCCAGGGTATAAGCAACGATTCTCATTCCTCGACCTAAAAACGCTTGCTTGGCAATCACGGCATGTGTGTATAATGTAAATATTAATTTGACGCTCAGAGACCTTGACACTACAAAGTCTTTAGTTTTCCAAGCTTTAAGTAAACAGAGATAACATTTCACAGAAAAAAGAAACAAATGAGCGGCGGATGATCAGTACCTGACTCTGCCATTTCATCCAGCGGGTCCTGTCCTCCACGAGCTGCTGCAGGAGGCGCTGGGATCCCAGCACACGGGCTCCACGCTCTCGACGTGACAGGATCAGAACCGAGTTCCTGTTCTGTGCGGCCATCTTTCTCTCCAGGGCCGGCCGGCCTTCCTCACACGCGGACACTAACTCAGCAGCTTGCAGGCCATGAAGACTGTGGGACACAGGAACTGAGGTCAAATCAATGTCGGGATATCAAATGGGTCGTGGAATGGCCAGATGTGTCATCAGGATGATAACTCAACATTCTTGAGTAACGTTGAGCCTGTGTATCAAGTTCAGCGATGACAGACAGGCGTGGAGTTAAAATGACATCTCAACTGATATCTATGAAATAAACTGACAATGCATTACAACACAAGATGTCAAATCCACATGGTGGACCTTCAACACAATTGATCTGTGTTATTTATGAAGGATCAAATCCTCCATCATTGTGTATCACAACACATCACAGCTTCATACACAACATGAAGCTGCTAAATAAATAAGAATGTGATCATTTTAGACATGTACACATGAATGAATAAGATGTAAACCCATGTCAGATGAGCTGATCAATGTAAACAAACAAGCCATTTAAACCTATAGGTCTCTAATGAAGCTGGCACACGTGATCGAGCACATAGTACAACATATAAATACAAACAACACAAATAAACACATTGCACGTGTTTTCAGACTCTGCAACTAACAATAACTCACTGTCGTGCCCGCCCAAATATGGAAACTGGATTGATGCTAAGCTGATAGCCACCGTTTATTGGCTACGAGCATTTCTATATGAATACACTTCTGCGCTATAACAGTCGTTTAATCACAAAAACGCGATTGTTGTGCGTTTATAATGTCGATTTGAGGGTTTGCGGGGGCTGAACTCACCTGTTTCCTGTCGTTTTTCACCGAAATGTCATCGAAGTCGCTGCTAGCCGCTTAGCATGTTAGCCGAGCTGATTTGCTATAAAGCGAAATTCATTGACAACCGAAACATCAGAAACGGCGAATGGGTTAAAATCATGTCTTTTGGGGAATTATCGAACAAACCATCGGATTTAATAGGACATCAGGGGTTAGCTCAAGCTGGCTATTGGATAAATGTTGCTAGCTAGCTGGTTTGTGGGCAGCTCGGCGTAAACAGGAAAACTAATCGAGCTGACATGCAATCGAGCGCAGAGAGGTTTGTTAATCGATCACAGAGCGTCTGGGATCAGATGCTTATTTTTAAACCCATATTATTTGATTATTGAACGGATTGTGATGTTGTTTAATATCTTCAGTGTCTTATTACTGTTTGTTATAATATATATGATATTACTGTGGGTAATTTGAATGAATGGTGATTTTAAATGACACAAACCCATGTGATCATGCTGATGTTATTAACATTTATTAAAGCAATGATTTCTCACAACATGTATAAAACAGATCAAACATTTATCCATATTCTAAAAACTGACATAATATTAATGAATTGATAAAATAACAAGTTTGTAAATCAAGGAAACATTAGTTAAAACTGTGCCACATATAATTAATTCAATTCAGATTTTAATATTTAATTATTTAATATTTTAAAATAATAATAATGATAGCAATAATAATAATATAATAATTTCTATAATGCAATAATTAAAATATTTTTAGGCAACTATTGCACATCCGTAAAGGTAATATCTTTATGCAAGATGTTTCAACTCGCATATTATAACAAATAATCACATTTTCTTAGGACAAGGCTGTTGTGCTTGTGTCAATTTATCTGAACAATTGTGGGTTGTTTCACAACAATTATTTACATTTATTTCAAATTCTTGAAGCCTGTACAATAAGTCAAGTTGGTACGTATGACGTGTTAAAGCAAAAACCTAGTCTGATAAAAACACTTAACCTTGTTTAAAAAAACTGTCCTCTAAATTATGTCAATCGTGTTTTGAGCATTTTCAGTTGTGCTTGGCACGGCCTCCTTTAAGGTAAGTCTTCCAGCGTTTTACATACTCCCTGAAAATCGTGGCGCTGTCAATGGATGAGAGCAGCTGCAATTGGTTGATGTGAGTGGTGTGGTAGTCCCAGCGGGCTAAATTTGGGGCAGTGCCCAGCGTGAAGTGCCTCAGGTCGTAAACTGTTCCAGAACCCGTGTCGAACAACGGCAACATGGACTTGAGCGACTCCAGCCCTAGACTGAAGAGTACACCAGCTTCTCTTCCGAGCTTGTTCCCTGCGGTCTCGGCCACGTCGTACAATCCAATCAGAGAGTAGATAAAGCCATTAAGAACGAATGAACTGGGTGTGGTGGGGTATTCCTCATACCAGTCGTATTTGTTCATAAAGGTTGCCTTGACGCCACGTTGCTCCGAAGTCTTCTTGAAGGGGGATGTAGCTCGAAGGGCGGCGCTAAGGTAGGATGGGTTATGCGTGACCAAGTACGCCCTCACTAGTGTAGACATGGCCTGACCCTGGGCCATCGCAGAATACCATCCAGGTTCCAAGGTCTTAAATCCCTCTCCGAGCTTACGAGTCACCTTGATTGGCCACCCTCCATGCTCATCTTGGTTATGAAGAAGCCAGTCGCTAGCAGCAAAGAAAGCAGCCATGTGTGCGGTGGAAGACACAGTGATATTGCTGATGAAACCAGAACCTTTGAGAACCAGCTGGGCAACACGACGAGGGAAGATCCTAGTCGCCTTCACCAGCTTGGTGTTGGACAAACCGATTCCTTTCCGGAGATCTGTAATTAAATCCCGACTGACGGTGCTCCATGACGTTCGCGGCCCGATGCCGTAGACAACCTCTCTGTCTTTAAAGGAGAGGAGGAGAGGACTGGTGATGTAACGGATGATGAAAGGAGCTCCCTTTTCCGTCGTCTCCAGAACTACAGAGATGCTCCCATTGGAGGTGAACTTGACGTCAAAGGTCAAGACGAAATCTTTGGAGTTATCCACGGTAAGTGATACACCGTCTGAGTTTTCTATGGATGTAAATTCATATTCTTATGTATTATTAAAAGTAGTGGAAGTAACTGCTGGATTCTTACCTGTCGTGACAAAATGATGCACAAATCCAGAGTGATTTTGATCTTGGATCTTAGAAAGAGAGCAGCCTTTAGGGACGACCCATGGCACTGTGCCACCTTCTCTCTCCTCCGGCATCCCATACAACTTCACGTCAGGTGGCTTTTCTGTTAAGTTCTTGCTGTAATGGCTCAGCCCATACTGAGCTATCTGAATGGGGTAGAAATACCCCTGAGGACCCCACTGTGTGGAAATTGGAACACCTTCAAAAGACAAAAAACTCAAAAGTTTACATAGCAGGTAACATATCATCAGTTACCGTTAACATCAGTGAACTTTAAAACCTACCCTCCACGCCGCTGATGCATTTCACCCGATCTCGTACTTCCACGTTGTAGCCTTCAAAGGACATGAAGACGCCATCTGGGTGGTAGGGCTCCCTCTGGGCGTACACCCGAGAGTAACTGTGAGAAAACTCGAAGCGTTCCATCCCCCCGTACTGCACGAGACGCCCGTAAACATCAAAGTACCTCTCCACCCAGCTGAAGGGCAGATAAACCTCACCGCCTTCTCTTCGGCCTTTGATGATGACATCCTCATTGATGAGACAGTTGATCTGCTCGTAGGTGACCTCCTTGGATCCAGGTGGGGCTTCAGGTGACTGAACGTTCTCTTCTTCCCTATCCGGAGTGGGTGCAGACTCGAGTTGAGGTATGATTTGGGCATGCAGGTCTTTGTCGCTGGAGCACCTATTCCATAGGAGTACGGTGATGAGAGCAAATATGGCACAAATGATAATCAGAGTCTTGTGGTTGATGCGAGCCACCAGGCAACGCATTGTCGTATCACATCCATACGATGGCAACGGACATGTCAGGAAACCTGTACAGTCCTGTGGACAAAAGTAAGGAAATAGTACATTTAAATTTATAAATAAAATTTTTTTTTGTCACATCCATGACGCATTCATATATCCCTATTTTAAATAGAAAACTCATGCATAGACTGAATATTGTTGATGTTAAGACACTATCAACATGGGTTTAGTAAAATATAAACGTATGTTTCTATATATTACTAACATTTTACTAACGCTTCTCAGAGCGTTTTATATGTCCCATCAATAACGCTGGAATGTCTGTGTACATTAAACAATTAAACAATATAAGTAATACAAATAAATATCCACAAAGCAGGAATGTCTATGTCCAATAAACTATTATTATAAATAATACAAATTACTGGTATATTTTCACTAATAAAGCATTAAATGAAATTGTATTAAATAAAAGTATGTGTTTATATGTCACATAAATAACGCAAAAAGTCACATTGATAATGCTTAAGTACCTTTATACAATAAAAAATAATATTATAAATAATAAAAATTACTGGCAAATTTCCACTTCTAAAGCATTATATGCAACCATGTTAAATAAAAATAAGCGATTGTCACATCCACCACACAAAATGTCAGATTCATAGTGCTGGAATATCTATAAAATAAATTAATAATTATCATGAAGATATACAAATGACACAAAATGTCACATCTATATCACAAAATGTCACATCCATAACACAAAATGTTAAATCCATAACGCAAAATGTCACATCCATAACACAAAATATAACATCAATAACACAAAATGTCACATCCATTATGCAAAATGTCACATTCATAACGCAAAATGTCACATCCATAACGCAAAATGTCACAAATGACAATTTCAGCAAAGCCTTATATACAAATCATATTAAATCAAAATAAGCCTTTACATGTCACATCCATAACGCAAAATGTCACATTTATAAAAGCATATTCATGATGTTGTACTGTCTTCATACAATAAATAAATAAATATTATAAATAAAAAAATTACAGGTATGTATCAACTTGTAAAACATTAAATGCAACTGTATTAAATAAAAAAAATGGTGTTTGTCACATCTATTGCAGGAAATGTCACATCCATATGCTAGAAAGTCCATCCACAATAAATAAATAGTTATCAAAAAGAATAAAAATTACTGTAGTATATTCACCAGTAAAGCATTAAATGAAATCATATAAAATCAAAATGAGCTTTTACATGTCAGATCCATAATGCAAAATGTCACATCCATAATGCAAAATGTCACATCCATGATGTAAAATGTCACATCCATAACGTTAAATGTCACATCCATTATGTAACATGTCACATCCATTATGTAACATGTCACATCCATAATGTAAAATGTCACATCCATGATGTAAAATGTCACATCCATGACGTAAAATGTCACACCCATAACGCAAAATGTCACATCCATAACGTAAAATATCACATTCATAACGTAAAATATCACATCCATAACATAAAATGTCACCTCCACAACACAAAATGTCACATCCATAACGTAACACGTCACATCCATAAAGTAAAATGTCACATCCACAACGTAAAATGTCACATCCATAACGGAAAATGTCACATCCATAATGTAACATGTCACATCCATAATGTAAAATGTCACATCCATAACGTAACATATGACATCCATAATGTAATATGTCACATCCATAACACAAAATGTCACATCCATAAAACAAAATATCACTTCAATAACACAAAATGTCACATCCATTATGCAAAATGTCACATACATAAGGCAAAATGTCATATCCATAACGTAAAATGTCACATCCATAACGCAAAATGTCATATCCATAATGTAACATGTCTGATCCATAACACAAAATGTCACCCCCATTATGCAAAATGTCAAATACATAACGGAAAATGTCACATCCATAACACAAAATGTCACATCCATAACGAAAAATGTCACATCCATAACGCAAAATGTCACATCCATAATGGAACATGTCACATCCATAACACAAAATGTCACATCCATTATGTAAAATGTCACATACATAACGCAAAATGTCACATCCATAAAGCTAAATATCACATCAATAACAAAAAATGTCACATCCTTTATGTAAAATGTCACATACATAACGCAAAATGTAACATCCATAACGCAAAATGTAACATCCATAACATAAAATGTAACATCCATAACACAAAATGTAACATCCATAACGCAAAATGTAACATCCATAACATAAAATGTCACATCCATAACACAAAATGTAACATCCATAACACAAAATGTCAAATCCATAACGCAAAATGTCACATCCATAACACAAAATATAACATCAATAACACAAAATGTCACATCCATAAAGCAAAATATCACATCAATAACACAAAATGTCACATCCATAATGCAAAATGTCACATCCATAACACAAAATGTCACATCCATAACGCAAAATGTCACATCCATAACGCAAAATGTCACATCCATAACGCAAAATGTCACATCCATAACACAAAATGTCACATCCATAACACAAAATGTCACATCCATAACGCAAAATGTAACATCAATAACACAAAATGTCACATCTGTAAAGCAAAATATCACATCAATAACACAAAATGTCACATCCATTATGCAAAATGTCACATCCATAACACAAAATGTCACATCCATAACACAAAATGTCACATCCATAACACACAATGTCACATCCATAACACAAAATGTCACATCCATAACACAAAATGTCACATCCATAACACACAATGTCACATCCATAGCACAAAATGTCACATCCATAACGCAAAATGTCACATCCATAACATAAAATGTAACATCCATAACACAAAATGTAACATCCATAACACAAAATGTCACATCCATAACATAAAATGTAACATCCATAACACAAAATGTAACATCCATAACACAAAATGTAACATCCATAACACACAATGTCACATCCATAGCACAAAATGTCACATCCATAACACAAAATGTCACATCCATAACACAAAATGTCACATCCATAACACAAAATGTCACATCCATAACACAAAATGTCACATCCATTATGTAAAATGTCATATTCAGGACTCTTAATACATGAAATAAATAAATATTATAAATAAAAGAACTACTGGCATATTTCCACTAAATCATTAAATGAAAATGTATTAAATCTATATAAGCGTGTCACATCCATAATTAAAAATATAATACCCATAACGCTGTAATATTCTATATACAATTAAGAATAGATTTGGTATAAAAGCATCCGCTAAATGACTAAATGTAAATGTAATATGTCACATCCATATTGCAAAATCTAATATAGTCTAAAATGTCTCTATCCAATAAATAAAAAAAAAATATAAAAAAATCTAATTATTGGTATATTTGCAACAGTAAAGCATTTCATAAATGCGTATAAAAAGTTAAGCGTTATTACGTCACATGCATACGCAAAATGTCACGTGCACAACGCTGGAATGTCAAAACACAATAAATAAATAATTATCATAAAGAATACAAATCACTGGTATATTTCCACTAGAAAAAATACAAAAAAATACAGAATAAAACGTAATAAATAAAAATGTTTATATCCGCTTTAATTCAATGAATTTCCAATCAAATCTGCATAAACGCATCGAGCTCGTGATTGTGGATGCAAAAGATACACGCAGAGCAACATACAGTGTTTTAAACACTACACAACATCTATAAGCGACACACAATACACAACACAGAGACACAATCACGCATATACATACCACTCGCTCAAATCTGCACTGACAAATGTTACCGATGCACAGATGACTCACTGGCCAATGAGAGACGACGGAGCTGCGGGGCGACCAATCAACAGACAGATGGGTGCGACATTAGGTGATAAATGTAACACCACTTTTTGTGATGGGCCCACCTGCTTTTACTGAAGCTCATCACTTTTATTTACATTTAAAAAACATTTACACATTATTAGCTATTTATTCCTATGTTTTGCATTTATTAATATTCCAAATCTAAAGCATGTTGTGGTGATAAAGTCACTAGATGTCACTATTAACCCAACAAACATCACATTGCAGGAGTTTATTCAGAACATTCCACAAATTCAACAACACATAACGGACACTTATAGTGAAACAAATTATATTTTAACTATTTTTGTAATTCACATATAAATAGTTTTTATTATTAGTAGTATTTTACAAGACAACATGCATCATCAAAAGGCATAATAACTCAAATGGCCTTTTTATGATTAAATTCATTATAAGTGATAATTTAACACTGACAAATTCATTAATTATATTGAATATAAAGAATACAGCTATTTAAAATATAAATGATCAGGCACAACAAAAACAGGTGATAATACAAATATGAAGGTTATAAAGACGAGGGCAGAATCCGAATAAATGGGACCAAGATCGGAGATGACCCGGAAACTCAGAATACTTAAAAGTTTTCTTTGTAGAAGTTGAAGCCGAATCGCTCACATTGGGCTTTGATGACTTTGGCAAGAGCGGGAGAACCACAATAGAACACATGGACCTTGCCTTTATTTTCTTCTGACAACTTCTGGAACACCTGCAGATGGACCACATCAATATAAAGCATTTGTATTTATCTACCAAGAGATTATTCTGCATTCTTATACAGCATAAATGATACTTCATTAGTGTTGACTGCCATATCGAATGCTGTTGTATTACCTTGGCCCAGTCCGGCCTGCCTGGCTGAGTTCGGGTACGAAGGCCGGTTATAGAATCTCTCTTTTCTTTCTTGGCAAGAAGATCCAGAGCCATCTGAAGTCCGATAGCTTTCATGTCATTCTTACTGAGAGCTGATGTCATGTACATGTGCATCTCCAAAAACCGTCCTGAAAACACCAAACGATGAACGATTGGGCAAAAGGTGTTTATTTCTATCCAGCCTCCGTCTTTCTCTCTTACCCTCTGGTTCCTCATCTGCCTGGTCCATCTCTAACTTTGTAAGGAGACTTACAAACCACTCGAAGGATTTCTGATCTCGGTTGATCCAGATGAAGTCCACCTGCGGGAAATGTGAACAAATTTTGATGATGTTCCCATGAAATCAAGTTGGACGTTGGAGTAGATTCTTTCATGTAATCGTGTTGTTTTGAGAACAAAATCCCTCCTTAACATCTGTCATGGAGTTCACCATTTTAATTCATCATGGATTACTCAACCTCGAGATGTTTAAAACATGCATACATTTTTGTATAAAATTGCATAAACACAATGAAAGAAACGTAGAACATGTTGGGATTCCTGGGGCATGGTGGTCAGTGGTCCTCCAAATATCTAAATATCTTTCTTTGTGTTCAACAGAACAAAGACATTAACACAGGTTAGAAACAACTTGAGGGTGATACATTTGTGACCTCATAGAAACTGAACATACTCCAAATCCACAGAACTTACCTTTCTCAGCTTCATCTCATTGTCTTTTATTGTTTCACACCAAGAGTAACTGCAGTTGGGACAGTTTTGCTTTCTCATGCGATACCTGGAGACAGGCGGAAGATTCTATAAAGTTTCTCTTTATTCATCACAAATCCTTTTTTATTATGAATCTGATTTAAGTGAACGGATAGGCCCACCGACACATGATGCTTTGTAAAATGGATGCGAATGGAGTAATGCCGATTCCGGCCCCTATGAGCACCGCATGCTCGGATGCAAAGATCTGTCGAGTGGGAGTGCCAAAGGGTCCGTCCACATAACACTGCCATAGCAAAAAATAAAGTTAAATTCCCTTATATATTCTTGGAACCAACTGTTATCAGAGCTGGTCATTTATTACTTACCTTAATGTTACAATATCTGTGATTTTCACTTAATTTTACTGTCAGCTGTAAGACAATACATGTTAAAGTTGGCACAGACAATCATAATGCCGTAAATGTAAAATACCCACTTCTCTGGTACCCAGACAGGCGTCTCCTAGTTCTGCTTGAGCTAATGGGTCCTCCACAGGCTTTTGAGGGCCTGCGAGGGTTCCACTAGATCTGTACAGCGTCAGTTCAACATCATCATCTATGTTAGATGCCACTGTCCTATTGCAGATGGTGGACTTCACAAAATAAAGAAAAGTGTAAATGTGGGGCAATATTGAGGTGAGATCATGCAAGAATATCAATCTGCGATTAAAAACTGCATCAATAACACATGATGAACTCAGACGATGGCGAAAAGCCAGAACCTGCACTCTCTTCTGGTGGTGTCTGTCCCTCAGGCTGGCTGTGAGCCTTTTGTTGCTCATGACCTGGCTCTCCGGATGTCTAAAATACTCGTACAGGCGGTTCGTCCACTGTCCCATCGACCGAATGTGGAGCCACAGCATGTCTGTTTAAATGAGAGAGTGAAATCAATCATCTTACAGTTTTCTTCAGAATAAACAAAGGATTCTGTGGTTTTACCTTGCTGCTCAGGGGCGCTGCTGATGGTAAATGGATGCCATTCATACTTGGCAATGACAGGGATGTTTATAAATACATAATCTCCAGGTTTGAATTGAAAGTACGGAGGTCTTTTGATTACCAAATGTGTTACCTGTAAACCAGAGGTGAAAAGTGTCAGCTGTGGTTAGAACTAAAGAATGTATGTCGTAGTGTGCAAATACTGGAAAGTGGTGTGCAAAATGCATGATAATAGTGTGCACTCTATAGATATTAGTGTGCAGCCTGCATATGCATATGCATAGACTTGCATGCAGTGTACACTGTGTGTACTCTATATATTAATGGGTAGAAGACTTTCTTTACAATGTAGTGAGCAGCTTGCATGTGTCTAGTATGTGTCTAGTCTTTTTGGGATTGCGTGCAACAGGCATGTGCATAGTTTGTGCTCTATACACATTTGTGTGTAGCATGTATGTAGACAGTGTACTTTCTATTTAACATGCATGTGCATATCTTTACAATGTATAGGGCAGCATGCATGTCTTTGGTATGTGATGTCTATTGAGGGTAATGAGCAGCATGTGTTTAGTTTGTTATATGGATATGGATTTGCGTGCAGTCTGAACATAGTGTGCACTCTATAAGAATCAGTGTGCAGCCTACTTAATAGGCACGCTATGTAGCATATAAAGGGTGTGCACGTTTGTACGAATTGTAGATTAAAATGCATCATGCATGTAAATGAATTGTCCTGTCTACAGAACAGCATGCATTTTCTCTACAAGGTTGTGTGAAGCAAGCTTGTGTCCATTATAGTAGTGCGCAGCAAGCATATGCATATTAGTGTGCAGCGTTCATAATGTAGTTTCTGCTATACTGTATATTAGGTGGTGTTCAGAATGCATGTGTCTAGTATGCATTCTAAAGACTAGTGTGCGTGTATACATGTACAGCATGTGCTGTCTATATTGGGTTAATGTGCATCATGTAGTGTACTCTATATATATTAGCATGCAGTCTACTTGATCATTGTGTTTGCTCTGCAAGGATTAGTGTCCAGCCTGCATGTTTCTGTCCATCATACATGTATATAACATGTACCGATGTAGATTTGCATGCAATCTGCATTTTCATTGTCTACTTTCTATACAAGGTGCTGTGCAGGATGCATGTGTCTAAAGTAGTAGTGAGCAGCATGCATATGCATAGTGTGCGCACTATTGATTAGTGTGCAATCTATAAAGACAAGTGTGCAGCACGCATGTGCTTTTGTGTGCTTTCTATATGTTATGTGGAGCATGCATAATGAATGTGAAATATGTTATTTCATTGTGTGTACCAAGTGTGTTTTCTCTTTATAAGTAAGTATGCAGCATGCATGTGCTTTGGCACCTTTGAGGGCAGTATGTTGACTTCAATTATGTACAGTCCACCCATGCGAGAAACAGCGATTCCGACAAGCTTCTCAATGAGGAAGACCACACCTGGCACCACAAACCACTTCCAAAAATTGGCACAGTGAACAACTAGCAGGGCCAAAACCCAGATATAAGAAAGATGGGACCAGTAGAAGACCTGCACAAACAAAGCCCAATAAATTTGAACCTCTGCTTAACCCATGTTACATACATTAAACATGTAAAATCTCTTCATCCATTTCATCAGCTAGTTGCATGTTGTGATGCCACGACGACTATCACCTCAAAATGGCCACTGCGTCTGACGAACGTACTGGAACACACCACCATCAAGCAGATGAGAACCTGCAGGACCACACCGGTAACTGAAGCGGTTCCATTTACCCATCCAATTCCGGGGCGGATGGTGAACAGATACTCCCACATTTGGTACGTTCCATCATGCTGACACATACGAGCTAAGAATGGAAGAATAATGTTTAAATTTCCAACCGTTCGACTATTTCATCCAACATTTACACAACCCTTATTGCTTCAAACTACCAAAGTTCATGACATGAGCTCCTGTGTGCACAATGGAGAAGATCAAGATGGTATAGCCCACGATCTGATGGAGAAGAATGTTCTGGTCTAAAGGCAGGACCCTCACCACCCAGGTCGCACGTAGCCATGTCAGACAACGTCTTAACATGAGAACCTGCAGGTTGAGGGAAGACAAAAACTCACAGATATGTCAGACATACAATATGTCACCACCTCTCCAACTCACCATAACAAAAGTGCAGTTGAGGTTGAGGCACTGGCCACAGCCCTTGGCCACCATGAACCACGGCCCACCATGTGCGTTCTTCAGCATGGCAATGATGAAGAGGAGAATGTTAAGAAGGGCATACAGGCAGAGGAAGAGCAGCTTGCGGCTGTTGTTGTGCCAGTATGCTCGCGTTAGGTAGCGAGGGGTTTTACTTTCCTTCTTGTCCGAATCAGGAGGTTTCAACCAGTTGGCAGCACTGGAAGGAAGAACACTTGTAAATAGAAATAAATTCTACGATTGAGCATGCATTTTGAAAAAACATCAGTATTCAGATTATTTCAAACTTTTCAATTGAATAATAGAAAAGTTGATGAAAATAAAAAAGAAATAAAACAGAAATATTGAATGTAAAAATAAAACCAAAATTAACAAGTTTAAAAATAAAATGAGATTATCGCATTACACAACCTAAAAATTGAAAAATACTATAGTCAAGTCAAATTTATACATATAGCTTTTTCTACATTGTCCAATGTTTCAAAGCAGCTGTATATGAAATATGTCACACTACATTTAATAAAATGGTAAGACAGAGTACACAGCACACACAGACACACACCAAGACAGTTGACAGACACAAGAAAACAAAGAAGAGAAACACAAGCAAAATACAATGCAAACAGTCATATATAAAGTACTAATGAATAGCATTAAAATCTTATAAACAATAAGTGCAGTTAAAGCTGATGCACCCCTCTTACGGGTAAAAAAAAGGGCAGCCAACTATAAAATAAAATAGATCTCAAATATATTTAAAATATTTGACATGTGTATGAATATATGCATTATATTTTTAATCAAATTAAAAACTTAAAACAAAAAAAAACCACCCACTTTTGTGGGGTTTGGAAAACATGTCATTAATAATATTAAAGGCCTTGTAATGTATATTACACCTGATGGTGAGGTTCTCCATAACTTCTGGGAAGTTCTCCAGCTCTGCCTTTAACTCCTCAAACGTGATGGAGCCACTGTTGTCTTCATCGGCAGATTCAAACAGGGCAAGCGTCAGGTCGTCCAGCTTTTCCTCAGGAAGAGAGATAGCGCTCTCACGCAGGCAGGACTTAAGGACCGTTCTCAACTCATCCGGATCTATAGAACCACTGCCTATAAGCAGATCACCACAGAGAGAAAGATGAGCTCGTATGGCCCACGGAATAATGTAAGCCTCATGTCCTTTCAAACCTGCATGACTTTCTATATTCTGAGGAACGTAAAAGAAGATATTTCAAAGAATGTTGGTAAGCAAACAACACTGAAGCAATTAACTTCCCTTTTTGGATGCCTAACCACAAAGACATTTATCAAAATATCATCATAAATCATAAAGCTTTACTTTTTAAATAAACAAATTACAGACTCGGACACAAGAGTGATATTGTTGTGCCAGATATAACTTTGATCTTGAAAGATTCATATTTTATTGGAGGAAATTCCATCCTGCAAATACTAAGCAAGTTAATTCAGTTTTATAGCACAGATTATGGAATAAAACTAAAATGATGTTAACATCTCACCGTCCACATCATAGACCTGGAAGAGGAAGCGTAGTTTGTCCGTCTCACTGCCATGGATCAGAAGATCCAAAGCCTTGAGAAGTTCATCAAGACTGATGGAGCCACTTCCATCCGAATCAAAGAGGGCGAAAAACCTCTCTGCAAAAAACGACTACAACAACAGGTGAAAATTTTTATCAACTACATTAAAGAAGATGTAATGAGCATCCAGTTTATATGGATCAGTCTGCACTGACCTCTTTTACTTTAAGAGCTGTTTTAAACTCATCCAGGTCGATTTCTTTATCTTCTCCTGCGATGCTTTCGAACTGCTTGGTGACCCATTCCAACCAGCGTGTATCTTCATCCAGACTCATATCTGTGCTCCACAACATCCACACACATGGCAAATTTTGACAATGACACTAACTTTTGAAACTTTTATTTATTAAAAGTGAGATAGGAGTTCACTATTTATCTCTATGGTAATTTTGTAAGCAGATATTTTAAGCATTGAAAAAAAACTTGTTGACTATCATGCTTTATTTTTAAAATGTATTTATTCAACTAACAATGGCTTTTGTCTTTGTCCAGTTTGAATAATTTGTCAAAAAGGAACAAAGATTTCAGCAAAATGGCCTGGGAAATATTGCAGAAATACATTTATATTTAATTATATAAAGAGAACCCAAATATAATCTATTTTTGTGTTATTCTTTAAATTGAAGCATTAATTTCCAAAGGTATGTTTACTTGGAACTCAAGTAGATAAAATATGTAATATTTCTCATGGTTTTGCAGTAACATTATTTGACATTTTACATCTAGTCAAATCAAAAATAAAAAAAGTTCTTCCTTTTTGCTAAACCTTATTTGAAACTACACACCCAGATAACATATATCATACACATATGTAGACATACCTGTAGACATACACAATCCTTTTACATTTATATAAAACACAACATATCCAAACAATGCACAAACAAGACATTTTATACTGCTTTTCCTCTACTTTTAAAAATGATGCGTAGCTCCATAATTAACAAAATATTCATGTATAAAATGAAATGCATTACCTTTAAGTCACAATTAACACGTTTTGCAAATATCCCTTACAATTGAAACAGATTTTAAAGCAGTCTGGAGATGCTGCTGTTACACCTAGTTCAGTTTACTAGCCTTCAGAGGAAAGAAGGGAGACGGAGAGTATTGTCATGGACATTCCCTAATGCTCACAGCAGCTGCCCCTGACATCCCTACCCCTGCCGAGCAGTTCTCAGTATGAACACGTACTGCACTTATTATCAAACATCACAGATCCAAAATCATTCATTCTGTATTTGTATTAAAGTGAATAATTTGAGTTATCACTCCATGTGTGTAGCATTGCAGTTTCAATTTCAAATTCATGGGTTTGAACACAAGATAAAATGTACCTTATACACAATGTATTTATTGGACAAAAGCATCTGAGGATAGAAAGAAAATTTGCCGAGCCTCATAAAAAAAAACTTTTCTTTGGAAAGTTAAGCATGCATAATGCGACCAGCTGTTAAAATGTTTTTCTTCCCCTAGCAATTACTCGAAGATACTTTTTCATCAAGGTTTTCAAATCTCAAGAAAACATTTTCATAGGAAGCTCTCCACTATCACAGATGCACGTTTGAGAATTTTGGAATGAATAACAACGACATTTATTCATTTACATTTAAGCAGCACTGAAGACTCTGCACATGGATCAACGGATGGCCAAATAGCCTCAAATGAGACATTGTACAAATACATGTCCTCGTGTCTTATCATGCCTGATTCAGATTAAGCATTAAAATCACAATTTTGAAAATGTGAGGCAATAATGGGATAATGTAAAGAGGTGCTGTCTGTGTCACTCCAGCCTGACCCGTTTCCGTGGTGACGGAGGCGGGTCCAGAGCGAAGGCTGTGGGGGAAGATGGGCGGGACTCTGGGATGTATTCCATGCAATATTTCTCAATGTATGGCCCAGCGATGTTCCATACCTGAATAAACAAATAAAACATGACATGAGAATGTGGATGTTGCAGATATGTAATGCATTGCATGTTATGTACAAAAATTATTATGCAAATAATGTTTTTTATAAGAATATATAAACAAGGACGGATGCATGTTTCAGATATAGAAACATGCCTTCTGGTCTACAAGAAGTCGATGTACAGCTTCAATATCTGGCGACATGAATCTGTCTTTCATCCAGGGCCTGAGGAGGACAGATAGAACGAAAGAAAGGAAGAGACGAAAAAACAGGTCTGTAAGTTATTGTCCGGAAAATTCAATATTTTAGGGATTTTAAAGAGTATCCAAGTTTGGCCTACTTGACTGTACTGCGCACTAGGTCGTAGACTTTCTCCAATGGGGTTGTTGTACGCAGGGGGCGTAGAAACTCAATACCCTGACAGGCAGCTAACAGCTCGATCGCCAACACTTTAAAAAAGAAATCCCATAATTTCCAGATTTATTAACAATCTCACCATTGTTCCTACACAATTCTTATGCTGCTTGAAGATGCGTAAACCTTTTTAATTGTGATGCAAACTAATTCTGAACTGTAATTGGTTGGCATGTTGTGTTTCTTGCATAAGGGGAGGCTATAAAAATATCAGTTAAATTGCCAAATGAACATGAGGATATGAGGGTTTTGGACCTTGTTCGACGTGCTCCACCACTCGGAGAGCTTTACGTGCGGCCCAGCCTCCCATGGACACGTGGTCCTCGGTGGCGGCGCTAGTTGACAGGGAGTCAATAGATGAGGGGTGGCAAAGCACTTTGTTCTCTGAAACTGCAGGGAAAGATGCGTCTCTGTTTGGTTATGTCAACACGACCCAGAAAAGTCACATTTGAATCAATCTGCGCTATTTGTTTAAGCAGACGTAAAATACATTTTCAAGGCAGAGCCTTTGAAATGCTAACCAAGAGCCGCGGCGGTGCAGTGGGCGATCATGAAACCAGAGTTCAGGCCTCCTTCGTTGACCAGGAACGCAGGGAGTTCGCTGAGCGAGGGATTGCAAAGACGTTCAATACGCCTCTCGCTGATGGATGCCAGCTCATGCACCGCAATCGCCAAATAGTCGAGGGCCTAGAAACGGAAGACCATTAGGACGATGTCAATAAATGCTGATATGTCATTGATCAATGTTGTTGGTTCTTACCTTTGCTGGATATTCACCATGGAAATTTCCTCCAGATATGGTCTCTCCTCTTTCTGCAAACACCATCTACACTGTAGTCAAGGCCAAGGATACAAAACAAAGCTGTTCAACAGGTGTAAATGGTAAGTTTTGCGGATCCTGGTCACCAACAGCCAGAAAGAACTCCTCGGGTTACCGTTCTTACGAGAATCAAACTACCAGCACTACCAGAGTACACAAGAATTAAAAATACACTGGTTACACGTTGTTTTGGAAAATGTGGAAAGGATACAGGATTGTCCGTGGCACTGTTTATTTCAGTGTTAATGATTTTCTTGACAAACTCTATTGTGTCATTCACAATTCCATGAACCTGTGAAATTAAAAGATTTATTTTCAGTTTTAATATGTAAACCATTGTTAATCACTGGCAAGAAGCTTATAATCTAACAAATGCAATCTAATCTTACATTTCTATTTTATGTAATATTAAATGAATAATTTACATTTACATTTTAATGTATAATAAAAATAGCTTGTTAACAATTTGTTGAATTTCATGTACATGCATTTTATGTAATCATTTTGGGTTGAATGCTTCATATAACAGGACCGCATTTAATTTAAGCCGAGTAACGGTTCTTTTATCGGTAACACAAAATAATACTTTCTAGATTTACTATTAACATACTAGCTGATCTTATTCACTTGTTAACTTTTGTTTCAAAATAATATCCATAGTTTGTTTGCTTGAGTTGTTGCATTAAAACCATATATACTGAATTAGTCTTATAAAGGACCATTTTAACCTGACGTTACCTGCGGACAACAGCGCATGGTGTAAGCATCCTGAACCCTGTCGCAAAACCTGTGGCTCTCTGTACAGATTAAAAGAACAACATGAGTTATTTACTTCATGGCTACACAGACTTTCATGGATCGTTTTGTTCACCTGCTATTTCAGATGGATGATGATCCGAATCCAGAAGGGATCGAAACCGCAGGGCCACCTCTTTCTGTCCCGGGTGAGGACGGAGTTCATGGATATCTGCATCAATGTACACATGTTAAGCGAACCCAAAGCTTAAGTGAGCCCAGCTGCAACATTTACAGTTTTCGGACCAAAACACCTTATCATATCTAGCACATCCGTACTTTGTTGACACAGAAGCTACTGTTTCTTTCCTCACCGCTATCAAAGGCTTTGGTGGTCCCCTTCAAAACCTCCAGGGTCAGGGCAGCAATGATGTCAGCCTGGCGGGCGATGGCCTCAGCCCTTTCCACGGCCTCTGCCCCTAATGAAGTGATCATCTGAGTCCCATTGATTAAAGCCAAACCCTGTAAGCAAAATCATAAATACTCAAAATAATCTTTAAAAATATTATTGTAGATAACGTTTTATTCAATTGCCTAGAGCAACATTGGCTTCTATGGCCCGCTCTTCTGAGTTCATAGACTATGACAGGTCAAGGACACACATCAAAACAGCTCAAAGTCAACAAAAGGAGGTAAACATGTTGACATAGGAACGATGAACTGTACCTCCTTTGGCTTCAGAGATATGGGCTTCAGACCATGTGCTTCCAATACCTGTTCCAATACAAAGGTCAATGTAATAAACAAGCGGTGACATCGGTTTGATAATCATCAAAACGAAGGAAGCGGAAGACGCTTACATATTTGGCATCCGCCCAGCCGCTCTTGGGAGACCACATCTTTCCTTCTCCCATCAGGCCAAGGGCGAGATGAGAAAGCGGGGCGAGATCTCCACTCGCACCAACGGTACCCTTCTCCGGGACGTAGGACAAACAGGAAACTTGGAACAAAAATGAAGGCAATTCTTTATCAAAGTATCAAAGAAGGCTGTGGAAGCAGTTCAAAGAAATGTTCAAAGAAATGGAAAAGAGAAAAGAGAAGTTTCATGTGTTTGCTTTTTCCGACTGTGCCAGGGAAACAAACCAAACCCAAGAATAATCCCTTGTGGAAACTGTAAGGAAACCATTAATATACCATTGAACGCCTGTATCATGAGGCGAAGAGTCTCCAGAGACACACCGCTGTAACCTTTAGCCAAAACATTGATCCTCAGAGCCAGAAGCATTCTGGTCCTTTCTGGACTTAAGGGGCTTCCTAGACCTACAGTCACATACACAATAGAAATTCATTTAAAAGAAATTCATGTGAAGTAAGTTAAGTCACGAAGGGGGAATATCTTTAAAACGCCTCCGTTAAAAGGTGTAGTGGTTCTTAAAATGAAAATGATCATCTTGTTTACTTCAAATCTGTATGACTGTCTTCCGCAGAACACAAAAGAAGGTTTTTTAATGAATGTTAGTAAGCAACAACGATGACACTTATTGACTACTATTGTATAAACTCAACCAATGCAATTGAATGGATGACGTTGTTGTAAGGTTCCCATCATTCTTCAAAATATATTCTTTTCTGTTCTACTGAAAAAAAAGTCATGCGTGTTTGAAACAGGAGGGTGAGTAAATGTTGACACAAATGCGTAAACCATGAGTAGAACATTTGGGTAAAATAATACTTGATGAGATGAACTACTTTATAAATTGGAAATGTTAGCATTTATTAAAATATTGTCCTACCCGATGAGTGCGAGCGCAGAAGATTTTCTTGTAGTTCTCTTTAAAAGAAAAGAAGCAGATATTATTAAGATGACTTAAGAAAGTTTTAAGATTTTAAGGGTTTAAAAAAAGATATGAAATTGATACTTGAGCTTGCTGACTGGAATGACAGTCCGTGCAAATTTGCCAAAGCCTGTAGTGATCCCATACACAACTACACAAGAATAATAAAACATTACAGGAATTATATTTTGAAACCACCAAACGTTGCTATTTTGTGCTGTCTGTACTTAAGCACAGTTATGATTATTTTTAATAATGTAAATTTTTTATACACTCCTTATATCCAAACATGACTCTGACCTTTGTTTTCTTTCACAATGGTGTCCAAAAGTTCTCTTGACTCCACAACCTTCTGCTCAGCCTCTGGGGTCAGCTAAAGGTTGGATACATTTCCATTGACAATGTTCTAAACAAATAATTATTTATGAAGTAATACATCACAAACACAAGCTCACCTTTATCTTATAGCGGCCTTTCCCTAAATTAACCAGATCAGTTGAGCTCAAGCTGTTTCCGTCTAGAGAAATATACTGGAGAGATAAATAATAAGGAATTCTTATTTAACAATACATGAGTGTTAATAATGATAATATACAAATGATTTCATACTCACATCACTTGGCTCTCTGTATGCTCTCGTTCTGATTATTGTAACATTAAGGTCTTTCAACCATAATGTTTGCGTGATAATGAAATATTTAACAGCATCATAAAAGATACAAATGTGAAGCTCCGGGTTGGCTTGGTATGAAGTCCTGTGACATAGTGTCCCCTTCAATTGCTGAAGATATTAGTATAAAAAAACTTCATAAAAAGTAAACAATTTGAAAGATCAACCAATTTTAACAAACGCTACAGATCACAATGTATTTTAACACATTACCGAGTTCAACAAAGTCATTATCCTCAAGCACATCTTCGATGACATCATCATTATCTAGCAGACCCAAACCCTGGCATCTCCTAACCCAAAAGCCCACACCCTTGACCGGATTGATCCCTCCATTGTCGGGTTTGTTCTTAACGTATCGTTTAAGGGCTTCCGTGCCCAGCCACTTTATGGTCAAGGAGACATCTTTACAAGGAACGGTGAGCCACTCGTCTCGGACGTGGACGGTGAATCGTGGCATCTTGTTGACTGAACGACCACAGGCTGCTACCTGAGGAGCGTGATGAGAAACTGCTTTGCAAGGTGGTTCACGAATGTCAATGGACCAGTCAATTGACCAATGAAAAGCTGTCCCGTGGACCCCTCCTTTTTTTTTGAGCAGAAGAGTACAGGGTTGTGTTTGTGTATCTTATCTCTGCATCAAAGGTGATACAGTCAACAGGGTGAACGTTGGGCCAAAGCAGGCAATGGCCTGACGGGCCCTTAAAGGTTAAAAACATCCTTCAAAACTTTTGTTTTTAAGTTTTGGAATGTCCTGACTTTGAGTAAGTGATAAAAACTATTCTATTCCTGTACGGCCTTGTGTTTTCTATTCTTTGCATATGAACACACATCAGATGTACACATTTTTCCATGGTCGAACACATCACACAGATCTGTTGACATCATTTGATTTAAAACAAAAAAATGGTCATCCCGTTAAATGTTCAAGTCAATGCTTAATGCGGTTTGGCGGGCTTTGCCAAATCTGTGCACCCGAGCTCTCTTTCCAAATCCTTTGCATATTCCCACATCTCTGTTTCTGTGGGCCTTAGTGTCTCACAACTATATCATTCATTTCATTCTGCCATTGGCTAGAATCCAGCTAGACTAAAAAAACACAAAGTTAACACCGATACTTCTCCAGCCTAGGGTATGAGGTATGAGAGGAGCCCTTGTGTTCAAACACATCGCTCAGGTGCAAACCACTGTAGACAGAAACAACATTTTGGTGATCTGGGGCCAGCTATATTCTTGGAAAAGTATGTTTTGAGGGAAATGTTTTTCCTGTGGGAATCTTCTGGATTTGTGGGATTTTTCTATTGGATACATTAAGAATAATGAAAGACATTTTTTTATTGAATACTGCAGACCATGTCCATGTTTTAATAATATTCTGTCTTGTTTTCTATACTTTGATTTTAAGTTATATTTTAAGTAATTTTGGCATATCTTTTTAGCAATTTATAACAAGTTGTTTATTTTTTATGTAGCAATGTGAAAAAAATTTTTTTTGCAATTTTTTGTTTATATGTATTGGTATTAAAATTTTCAGTGCCTTGAACCTTCTACAATCTCTGCAGGAAAATTTTTCGGTTGAAGTTTTTTGCCCCTTTACTTCTATTTCAATAAACATAAATGTTTACCCAAATAACTTCTGTACAATTCACAGAAGACGAATACATTTACAAAGCGTCTAACCTAAAAACATCACCGCAACATTCTAACGTCTCTAGATCTATCCAAAGGGGATCCATTACGGCACCTTCCCATTCCTGTGTCAAAGCCAGCCTTCCCCACCCTATTAACAACACACTCCCAAAACTCCACCCTTCCTTTAACCTCCTGGATGACTTCCAGTCAGTCCCTGACAGTCACAAACATCTTTGCACGGCTTACTATATCCGTTCCTATCGGTCGGCTTGGACAGAGGTCTGAAAATGTCCTGGACGAAGCATGTTCTTCTCACCTGTCTGGTCATAGCGTTCACCATCACCTGTGAGTAAGCGGACTGTTACCAATTCACAGATCAAAAGTGTTCATTTGGTAAAAGCAGTTACCACCGGTCCTTCAGTCTATCGAGATGGGATTTGTTTTTTATATCTTGTAAGATCTGACATTTTTTGAATATTATTACTTTTACAGTATTCGATGGGACTGACAGTGCTGCCCTGTTGGATAAGAAGGATGTAAAGGCATCCCATCATCAAGGTGACCAAAAGCTCCGATGTGGCTTCAGATGTTTCTGAGGCCTTCTTTGACCTCATTATTTTTCTTCATCATCATCAAAGGTGCATTGCGGAAGATCTTCATGCCAGAGGCAGACGCATCCAACTTCTTGAAACGTCGAAGCAGGAGAGCTACGAAAAGCCAGGATGAGATCAATGGTGAGGATCTTTGAGTGTTTGCAGACAGATCAAAATCTTAAGCTTAACCCCTCGAGGAATCAACAACAAGAAGGAAAATCCATAAGATTTGATGTTTAAACGGTGTATTAAGAGTAGGTAACGTTGATTTTGATTTTATTTTGTAACAAGCGTTTTGATTTTGAATCATGTGTGTTATGGCGGATTCCATGCCAAAGATTCATCGGCAACTAAAAGTACTTGGACAAATCAATAACTGTGTTCGATTTGCTTGTGGAAAACTTGAACATGTAGGTGTTAAGTATGTGTCAGCTACTGTACAGGTGCAGTACTGTTCATTGTGTTAAAAACCAGCTGTGAAATCCATGGGAGACCACAGCTCAGGAGCCACAGGGCAGCCTGGAGAAACTCCTACCACTGAGGGACTTACGGTTCCCAGCGTTTGTTCGATGTGGTCTGTGGGTGTTTGTTTGTGGTTGTGGGATCACCAGAAAGGTTACCCTCAGATTCCGTCCAATAGTGTATGTAGGAGTACAATTATCACAAAATAAATTCTGCACTGGATAGACCATCTAAACATGACTTCTGATATTTGAAGAGGTCAGAGATCAGCTGGCACGACCCTGTTTTTTCACATATAACAATTATAAAACTTAACATATAAAATGATACTTTTTACTCTTTGCACTGATTAAAAGTAACAGTTTATTTTATTTATAAAATATTTAGCTTTTTTGCTTTGAATGTAAGGGCAAACTATTTGCAGAAAATGAAACATAACTTACTCTTTGGTCATTGCAAAACCAATTTTGGGTAAATATCTGCTGAGTTCTTTTCTATATACTGAAAGTCAATTATTCCAAAGAGACTTAACAAACAATATAGATTATTAAATACATGGATTATTATTTATAAGCGTTTATTTTAAATACTTAACAGCTCGTAGCATACATAAAATATAATTGATCTAGTCATTTAAGTACAACTACTACTGATCGTTAGTTCATAACAATCGTAGTATTTGTCTCATGTCTTTCTTTTCTGATCCTCATATTTGCTTTCTAACTTAAGCTGAACAGAGGCAGAGACAGGCAGCAGATCTGAAGATGAGACAGTATCACGAAGAGCAAAGGAATAAGTTCGAAAACCACGCTGAAGAGGAAAATGACGGTGAGTTTTCAGCTATTTTGGCATGAATACAAATCATGATCACATCATGACTTAAAAACGGAACACGAAGCGTTACTCCTAACTATTTAATAATCAATTTAAATGAATTAATTAAAAACAATAATGACTACCTAACAAAATTGTTGCCTTTCCTTTAAATATAGGTTTTTTTACCTAAGAACATTTACATAAAATATCACAAGATAATTAAAGAATTCCTGTCTTTGTGACAGTTTTCAACATGTAAAATGATACAACATATTAAATATTTTGGTCTACTGAATAAATTATTTCAAACATTGACAGTAAATCTAATATAATTTTTTGTTCCAGAGCAAGATGAGCGGACCAGAGAGAGCACAGAGCAATGGAGAGAGTTTCATTATGATGGACTCGACCCTTCTTATGAATATAACCGACACACAGTCTAAAATCCTGCTTCACAATGCTAGAAAACGGGTAACGAAACGGAAGATTTTTAATGTGACACTTTACAGTACATTTCTGCGAATGATTAAATTTACACATCTATGAAACAGGTCAAATGCATGCAAGTCATGTTATTGCCTCAAATAGATGTATTTATTCCACTATCTTAGACTAAGTATATAACAATCCCAGCCTAACTCCCTAATATTGTAGTATATCTGTATGGATAGATTATAGTTGTGATAGTAACGACTCATATTCTTCTGTACAAAAAATAAACAGATTTCTTAAACTGAACGGTGCTTGCATACATTAATATGAAATAGTAAATATGTTTTTTTTTAATGTATTTTAGGGCCTACTAATATTTGCAAAACTTCCTTGTTTAAGGTGATGCTGTCAGGATTACACAAAAAAATTGATTGAATGAAAACCTAGATTGAAGAACCACAACAAAGATATTTGCCTTTGTGTTTAATGAAATTTCAAAGTCAACTCACCATACACTCACCAGGAAACATTCACCACTGAACAAATCTACTGCAGGGAAAAGACTGTGTACATCATTTCTGTGACTTGAATGAAAAATACAGCGCTTGGGTGATGAATTCAGAGCGCTAGTATGAAAACCCACAATGAAAGGTTGGATTTGGAGCAGAGACCTCTCATGATCGTAATTCTTTAGAAACCTGTTTTTGTGTCCTATATACAGGACAACGTGTAACATTTTTGTTATTTTCCATAAGAATAGTCAGAACATGGTCAACAAATACAAATATCCATAACACTCAAGCTGTTTTGACACCAAAGCATATACTATTTTATATTAAAATGCCCTAGATTTTTGCCCTCAATCCTTTTTGATTCAAGCACAAAACAAAGTTATGATGACATCACTACAGTGTTTATGTTACATATATATCACTATATAGATTTATTTCACGACATAAGTATTTCCAATGTCAACACTACTTCATTTAACACAATATTAATGTTCATTATGTGATACTCATGTAAACACACTGTAACATAAACACTATAATGTAAAGCGACCACACTTTTTAGAGTTTTAAAATCCATTAAAAAAATAGAACTCCAAACACTACACAAACACTTCCAAAAGTGCTTTTCGATACAATAATTTAAACCCTCAAAAACCATTTCATGCGGATATTACTCGACATCCATTAACATATTCTTGTGAAAACGTTTCAAACTCAAATACGATATTCACGTCCTTAGATGAATTTAGATATCTATACATACTGGATGACATTTAAAGGTATTTTTAAGCCAGCAGATTTACTACATCAACTACGCTTTTCAATTGACATCTTCGGTTTGGTTGGTCAGAACAGCAGCAGGTTGAAATACAGCAGCGAAAAACCACAATAGTTGTTTTATGAATGAAAACGCTTTATCTACTCAGCTCTTGTGCTTTCATTCGTGTCCTGATGTACTTTCAGGGCAGATCTGTATTCTCCATTTCAAGAGTCATGCGTCATCATATTGTCTACGATAAAATTTCATATACACCCGTGTCTGCAGCTTTGCTCGGTCATACGGTACCCTCAAATACACCGTTGATCCTTCCCCTGACTCTCAAGAGAGCGAAACAGGACTTTGCGGCAGGTGACTGCGACAATGGACGGCATTCCCAAAGTGCCATAGTCTCCAAACAGGAAGTGATGTCATTTGGAGCCGGTAATGATGGTGGTGACCGTGGACGGGCGTGGATTGCGATCTGGCGTGCCCTTCTTCAATGAAGAGTTGGACGCCTGCGTGGCCAGACCTAGACAAAGATAACACCCTCCTCAAGGGCTGTTCGACAACACGAGATATACAACATACAGGACACATCATAGATGGTGAGTAACTCAACACGGTCAACGAAATCCTGGGTCAGTTTAGGTGACGTCCCACTAGCCTTTCATACGATTATCACGGATGACGGTTGTGTGACGAACAATGTGTTGCAAATGGAAAAGTTTGGATCGATCGCTTTAGAATGAAAGGAACCTCATTGGTCATTACTACGAACGTAAAATCATGCCTTATCGATAGAACCCCGGACATTGAATTATAGTCGGCGAGGCCATAAGCTCAGCGGGATGTCCAGTCCACCCACTGATTCTTCAGGGACTATATGTAAATAGGCTTACGACTGAAAGTCGTTTGAATGATTGGCCAGCGGGACGTCGGGTTTAATTACAGGCTACGAAAAACAAACACATTGCAGCGGTAACTTACAGTCGTTGCGTCCGACTGTGGAAACATCGACGGACTGACTCTTTCCCGGCATTGATGGCTGGTTCTGTTTACTGTGATGAGATGAATCCATACTGCTGCCCAGCTGAAGACGCCGCATGTGTCTGATCACTGCCGTCGCATTAAATGCTTGCTGTTGAGAGACCAATGTTGGACTTCACAACATCATCATTATATGCCATAAGCAACCACTGATGTACAGTATTTGACTTTGTTGCATGCATTATTTACTGACTTGTAAGTTTAAAAAATGTATCCCATTTGTTCTGATGAACACAGAGAAAGAGATTTTGATGAATGATTGTAACAGTTAACACAAAATAAGATATTTTAAAGAATGTTGGACAAAAAAAATCCGGGGTTCTTCAGACTACCATTGTAGTTTATTATTATGATGGTAGTCAATGGGGTCCATGACTTGTTACTGTTACACGCATTCTAAATATTTTTCCATGTGTTCAACCAATCATAGAAATATATAAAGATTAGAAAAACAAAAGTTTCAAAAGTGTTTTTTGGGGGGTGACCCTTTAAAATGTTTAAATCTTTAGATTACAACATATACAAATTTCTATAAACTCAAATTGTAGTACATAATACTTTCTCAATAATTTGGTTGAAAAACACAAGTAAATCTGAAAAGCAATTTGTTTGTGTGTTACGAAAGAAAATGCGCTTGCGTACCCTCCATTTAGCTTTTGCAAAGTTTTTCTTCATCTGTCTACTGACGGATTCATGAATGTTTTTGCACAGAGCGGTGTCACCGGCTATCCTGTAAATAAATAAAATAACAGAGGCAGTGGTCAGATTTTCTGCAGTTTCAATCGACATCCACGAGAAGGCAGTCACATGATATACAAAACCTGACATATTTTGTAAGAGACATATTTTGTATTTTGTAATATTTTACATTAGGTTATATTGATCGTTACAATATCATTTCAAATGTTAAGGGTTTGACCCCCATGAAACAGATGTACTTCAAAAAAGTGTTGTTTTGTATTGTGTTGTCATTATTTATTAAATCTTACATGCATAGATACACATATTTACATTTCTATGGTTGATAAATGTCTTGTTTTTTGTTTTATAGCTTAAAGAGTTCACCTAATGTGTCATCACTTACTCACGCTCTCCACAGAAGACAAAATAAGATATTTTGAAGAAAGTTGGAAACGGAACAGCACTGGCAATCATGTGTGAGCACAAAACAAATGCAAGTCAATGGGTGCCGGTACCCGACATTCTTCAAAATATGTTCTTCTGGTCCGGGTAAAAATCAAACCAGTACAGGTTTGAAACAACATAAGTGAACTATCACTTCAAATAAATCCTAAAGAAGCATCTACCGAATGCATGAATGCAATGTAATGTAAAGGCATCTTGCATTGCTTTCCGCAGTTGTTTAAATTCATCACTTGTAGATTCCTTAAGGTTGTGTGCAAAACCCTATTAGCTGTAATTGCTCACCATGGATGCAGCAGAGATTCTTCACATGTGAGCCTCCTTTCTGGATCTTTCTGCATCAGTTTGCCAATGAAGTCTTTAGCTGTGAAACAACACGAAGAAAAACCCTGAATCTGTTACACAAGGGTGCAGTTCTAATTGTGAAAAATTGACACCCTCCTCCACTTCCCCAGGCATCAGGGAACAGCTTGTTGTGTGGGTGTTAAGTTGTTATTTTCAAACGGCGCCAGATAATGCCTTTCAACTGGTGATTTTTATCTGGCTGGAAAAAGTGTTTCGAAAAACCTTATTAAAGTCGCTCAAGTCGTGACTATCATGAGACAAATAAAGACAGGCTGAGTTGTGCTGAATTAGGTTTTCAATGGGTAGGAGATGCTGAAAGGGGGTAAAATGGGGTCACTTTGACCGAAAGTGCCGTCAACAAAAGCTTGATACAGGTGAATACAATACATACGGTAACAATTTCACGATGTGATCGGAGCCGCCACACTCACCTGAATCAGAAATGTCGTCCCAGTACGGGGAATCGAACTCGTATTCAGCTTTTAGGATTTGTTCAAAAAGTTTGGAGTCGTTCTCGTCGTAAAATGGGGGGTAACCGCACAATCTGGGGATGCAGAGGGTTGAATATTGGTTAACACCAACTGTTCATTGTTCGTTTTTGGTACATTTAGTTGATAGATCGCCCTCTTGTCTTATAAAACATGTGTTTCCTCTCGATGCAAATACAAAAGAGGATATTTTGAAAAATGTAGGCCTATTGTTTGGACACAAAACTCTTGCATGGAAATGGATGCCCTCACTGTGCAGTTCACAGCATTCTTCAAAATATCTTCTTTTGTTATCTGGGGAAAAAGTTTAAAAAAAAATTTTCTTGGATAACCAATCCTGTTAAAGGCGGATCTATGATTTTTTCAAAAAAGAGAGTCGAAAATCAACCGTGCAGCCAATCAGCAGCAAGATGCGTGTCTTTTCTTGATGTGGAGAGAAACATTAGCCGAGAGCAACAAATGACGTACGTAAGGGGCAGGGATATCAAAAAAGGGGCGATACCCTTTTGTTGTAGGGGCGTGTCTGTTTTGGTGTTTTGAATGTCAATATTGATAAAGAGAAATCATAGTTTTTTTCCTTATAGAAACATTTTGTGTGTTTGAAACGTATTGGTCTTTGTCGAAATGAACATTTATAATGCTCCAATATGTCTTTTTGGGCTAATTCATGTTAACAGAAGTTAAGAAGTGATTCTACTCACAGAATATAAGCAATGACACCGATAGACCAGCAGTCCACTGCTTTGCTGTAAGGTTTCTGTGCTAATACCTCTGGCGCTAAAGAATCAATTGAAACGTAAGAGATGAGAACATTCGTGAAAATAAAAATATATATATGCATTCGAATAAAATACTTATTAAAATGTATACTTCTAAACAATTATACAGTTTTTTAGTTTTGGTAAATGTATTCCTTCAAGCAAAAGTGAAAGCTCATGCAAACATGACAATTCTGCCGTCTTTCGATGACCCTCTTATTACTTTAAACCTTACTTTTCTCTGCAGATCACAAAACATATTTTGAAGAATTTCGGCAGTTGTCACAAATTCACTTGAATTGGTTTTGTGTCACTTCAGTAGAAGTGAAAAAAAGTGTTGTTTGGTTATCAACATTCATCAAAATATCTTCTTTTGTGTTCTGCAGAAGACAGAAAGTCATACAGGTTTCAAATGAAGAGAGGAAGAGTAAATAACGACACGTTTTATTTTTGGTCGAACTGTTCCTTTTAAAATTAAACACACCATATGCAAATCATCAAGATGAATGGACCTACCAACGTAGCCCGGTGTCCCACACGCTGTTGACATGATGTCATTGGCGGCCCCCTCCATCTTGGACAGCCCAAAATCACTTATCATAATCTTGGATTCCTCATGCGAGTTAAAATACAGCAGATTCTCGGGCTACGGGAGACAAATGAGACGATGAAGATGAAAAAAGCGACACAGCTTTTAACAACGCACTTTTCTTGTCTACCACACTAGAAATAAGTGGTCAAGGCCTCGTGACCTTTCACGCTCGTGGTTTCTCATCGTGCGCTCGCGACTGCCCTTGAAGAATAATGAAACTGTCTCTATATATCGATTTGTTAAGGGTGTAGGGCGGTGAAGTAGAAGCATCACCTTAAGATCCCTGTGGACTATCCCCAGCGAATGCAGGTAGTTTACAGCATCCAGGACCTGCTTTATTAAAGCACTGGCGTCTCGCTCGGTGTAGAAGCCTCGTTCCACGATTCGATCAAACAGCTCTCCACCCGACACTCTGGAATGATGGTTAAACGCGATGTTACAAGAAGATAAACAGAGACAAGAAAATAATAGCAATGTGGAGACCACTCACAGTTGCATGACCAGATAGAGATGACTGGCGCTTTCATAAATGTCATCCAGAGCCACGATGTTCTCGTGCTTGATTCTGAAAAAAATGACAATAATGTGCATTTTTAGGACAAAATTATGTTGTTTAACGCCATTCATTGCCATGGATATAAAAACCTTTCCACAGATACAATAAACATAAGCGTTGATTTTTTATTAGCATCATCGGTCCCCTGTGCAAGGATGCATTTCTTCTTTGTCGTCCCTTCATGCCTAAACGCCTTTTCACCATGACAACCACAGACCTGCGCTCGGCCTCAACGTGCGGAGAATGGCGAGGTCTGCGGCGGAGGCCGCATGAATCATTCGTACGGCCTTTAAAACACTTCTAACGCTTTACACAGGGACAGGTAGAAGTCAGAGAAGGTAGGAGGTTGCGAGGGGAGTGACACAAAGACTGAGTCATCGCCCGCTTGGAGGAGAATAGCTGAAACTCCCACTAACTGCCTCCTTTGAACTTCAGGTTAGAGCTGCTGCTGGAGGAACCTGCGTGAAAGATGTAAAGCACATTGGACTTTTTAGAGGCGTTTGAATACTCACTTCCTCAGGACTGCAATTTCGTTCTCGATTCCGCTCTCTTTGCCTCTGAGTGCTTTTTTTGGAATGCATTTCACTGCGTACATGTCACCCGTGGCCTTTTCGTGAGCTAGAACCACCTCAGAGAAAGCCCCGCTGGAGGTACAAAAGAGACAAGAAGTGTTGTACTGTACTTGTTGATAAAAAAGATGAAAGAGACAAGAATAAGGATGATACAGCCAGTGGGTGAATAGCAGTGGGGGCAAAATAATAAAATAAATAAATATATTAAAATCATATAAGGAGCTGATATACAAGTCTGTAAATATAAAAATGATCATTTGTCTGCATATAAAATGTTTCCATTCAGAATCACATTTTTAATGATATTACTTAAAAAAAATAATAACTGATAAAATCATAGCATAAATATGTTATTATATACACATATATCTAATGTAATTCATATAGTATATATCCTTGATTTAATTAATAAAAAGTCTTATTTAAAAAAAATTATATAAATGAAGCCTATTAATAATAAGGGAAATATAAACGTAAATTGTGGTTTTCAATTTTTTTTTTAAATATTCAAAAATAATGTTATTTAAATGAAGTTAAGAAACAATCTGAAACAATGCTAACTCTTTTCCCCTCTCTCTCTCTCTCTCTCTCTCTCTATGTCTCTATGTCTCTATGTCTCTATGTCTCTATGTCTCTATGTCTCTATGTCTCTCTGTGTCTATGTCTCTATGTCTCTCTGTCTCTCTGTCTCTCTGTCTCTCTCTCTCTCTCTCTCTCTCTCTCTCTCTCTCTCTCTCTCTCTCTCTCTCTCTCTATGTCTCTATGTCTCTATGTCTCTATGTCTCTCTGTGTCTATGTCTCTATGTCTCTCTGTCTCTCTGTCTCTCTGTCTCTCTCTCTCTCTCTCTCTCTCTCTCTCTCTCTCTCTCTCTCTCTCTCTCTCTCTCTCTCTCTCTCTCTCTCTCTCTCTCTCTCTCTCTCTCAAACAATCACACACACACTCTATTACTTACATTTTATTTATTTATACACACTCTCTCCATATATTTTTATATATTTTTAACTCTCTCTCTCTTTATCTCTCACCTTTGATTTATTTAGTATATCCTATCACTATGCACTATGTCTAATCAATTGTCCACCGTGGCCTGTAGCTAAGCTTTCACTAGTCCCTGAAAATCTGCTCTAATCCCCGAGCACACACACTCCTGTGCAAATACTGACACAAACACCTACGATCATTCAGACGACTTTGAACAAAACAGCATTTTTGTCAGTCAAAACCCAAACCATCCAACTAATATAAGCCTTGCTGCAATGCCAGCATTTGTCACCTGATTTTAAATGGTAAAATCTCCTCCAGGATTGAAACATAAGCCCATCGGGAGGCTGGAAATGCAGTGAGTCATTGGGCGAGAGCCCAGCAGGTTTAATTCTTTGTAAGATATGTGATCATATGAGAGAGTTACAGTCTCGGCTATTAAAATTCACGAGAAACAACACTGTGTACATGTAGAGAACATTAGGAATTATTCAACATACGTGTAAATACCCAAGATTTCGAATATTTTAATTTTGTAAACAACTATAATGTGTTGTGGGTGGGTACCAAGGCGTTTCTATCTTTGGGGTTCTACTTTGCTGTGCAAGATGAGGCCGTGTAGTTTCGTTCGAGTAAACCGAACAGAGGAAATCATCAAAGCCACAGGAAGTAAGCTTAAAAGATCTCGATGCACAAAATCATGAGGTTACCCTGCCTCCACAAATGACCTTTAAGAGTTGTGTTTCCCATCAACGTTGTTGTTTTGCATTTTGCCATCACTATAGAAACACTCGTAACGCTTACAAACTTACATTGAATAAGGTAAACAAGTATTATATTGTCTTTATATACTGTCCTGGAAACATGCATTTGCATACCCATTACACCAGCACAATTTGCATGAATAGAAGAGACCGTGTGTTTTGACACTGTGGTGCATAACGTCATAACTTTGCAGTAGTGTTGAATTTCCAATGCAAATGTCAATGAGTTTCAGAAAACTCTGTTTAGCGTATGAGACGTGGGTGTGATCACACATTGTCAATTCAGATCAAAACGATGGCTTCTGGCTTAAATGGACTGTTTTGGGTTAAGAAGTTGGAAAGTGTTACGTCGAAAACTACCATGATGCATTTACAATAGAAGCCTGTTGAGTGTGTTCTTGAAAGACATTAAACACTTTTCTTCAAAGTCTATACATACTGTATTCACACTCTATGCTATTCCATTCCATTCTACACGGTGAAAAATATTTAAAGTGGCTCAGTAAATATCACAAAATTAAATAGTTATATTAATTAAAAAAAATCTTTAAAAAACAATGTATTTTTCAATGGAAAATATTAATATTAAAAGATCATTTCTGTTAAATTTATTAATATTTTTATGTAATGATAAAAAATATTTAACCAAAAAAAAAAAAAAAATATATATATATATATATATATATATATATATATATTTATATATATATTTATATTTATATATGCGACATGAACCAATATTTTTGATAAATTCTAATAGTAATATTAGTAAATATTGGTATTAGTAAATTTATTTTTCCTTACATATACACACAATTTACACAGCACATTTCATTAATTTCAAAGCATTAAAATTTACTCTATTTTTGTGTAAATTGTTTCACATACAGGTATTGTAGTGTAGTGTAATGTAGTCTTTTCTGTTCTGTTCTGTTCTGTTCTGTTATATTCTACTGATAGGTAAACGGGCATCTTCACTTTACAGATCAGAGGATTAAGACGGATTAATCTAAAAATGCTCCGGGATTAACATCCCACTGATTGTAATTTCTCTTTAAGGAACGCTTTAGAATGGCACAGATTAAGTTAAAAAGAATTTCATCGGACGGTAGTTGAGTCATTGTGTGTAGGAAAGTCTGAACTACTTCTGAATAATAACATAACACAGCCCTAGGCACACCCATACAACCGACACATCATTGAACCAAACAAACCCAAACACTCTGTTCCATGCAGGTTCAATGTATTATATAGACACAAAACACAAAATGCAATGGGTACAGATGTTTCTAGGTTATTAACATTCTTCAAAATATCTTCCTTTTGTTCTGCAGAAGATCAGGTTCAAATGGAGTGTTGACAGAATTTTCATTTTTGGGTGAACTGTATACATTTTGGAATTTCATTTAGTCTAAATATGATCATATATAACAAAAAATCTGTCATTAAAGCTT
This sequence comes from Triplophysa yarkandensis, assembly GCA_033220385.1. Classification (NCBI taxonomy): domain Eukaryota; kingdom Metazoa; phylum Chordata; class Actinopteri; order Cypriniformes; family Nemacheilidae; genus Triplophysa; species Triplophysa yarkandensis. The sequence goes on along the minus strand of CM065677.1, from coordinate 5,338,022 downwards.
GGCGAATTATATTTATTTGAAGAGTTTTTTGTTCTGTTGTTTAAACACCCATGCACTGTTTTCAGTTTCGTGTGCAGAGAGACTGGAAAATCTTGTATAAGGGGTATTAGAGGATCAGTTATGTCAACTTAAGGATGGAAAATCCTATAGATAATCTGTTTTAGCAGATCCAAGCAAGTGGTTCTATACAAATCACTCTCATGATGGATCTTTCACCAATAAAGCAACTGGCAAATCTATTCAAGTCTGCTATTGTTACACAACAAAAATCTTCACTGTACACAGATGTGATTTAGACAAGACCGCCTTTTTTTTCTTAAGATCCCAATGCCTGACCTACCATAAGTCGCTCTTTGTGTCAAAATGAAATGTCTTTCTTAGTACAATTTTCATCATTGCCCTGTGAGAAAAGGTGACAAATCCAGGAAGGTAAAGGTAAGATGTGAATATGTCACCTTCCTAGAAGTATAAATAGACTTTCTTCCTTTTAAAGTCAATTCTTTACTTTGAAAACCCTTTAACACGTGGATGCTGGTTACTACACAAACGCAATTCAGGAACAGTTGTTAGTGACAACATGAGGTTGTGATGTTTGTTGTGGAATGACCAAAGTAAGGGTTGACGTGAAAACCGACTCATATTAAGTGTAAAGGTAAAGTTCTCAAAAAACATTTGTTCTTCATAAGTGCACATGCAATGGAGGTCAAAGAGAATGTATGTTGTTAGGTTGCAAACATTTTCTTGTGTTCTGCAGAAGAAAGAACGTTATACAAATCTGAAATGACAAGTGATCGAATTTGCTGCTTCCCTTTCAAAAATAAGCTATGCTTTACTACACAAACACTTTTACTATAGTTAATCTAGTAAATCGTGTTTTTTTAATGATCTCGTGGTCAATATTCATAATCGACAAGCTTGAAATTAACTTCTTTTAGAAACCCTTAGAAAAAAATCCTATTCACCATTTATTTTGGGGGATCGATCATCATTAATATTCATATATATTAATATATTACCCCAGTAATGTCATATTTTTGGGTGTACTCCTACATTTGATAAATTTGCAACATGCCTTCGACACAAAAATATTAAGAATTGTTATTTTAAAAGTATAGAGGTCATTCTTGTTTTTGGTTAGATTTGACCTGCCAATCGTTAGCTACGGTAGTTTTTAAGAACAATGTGAAAAACAAGCTTGAAATGGACAGTAAGGACGTGGATGTCTTAAAAAACCTTATCCCATAATAAAATCTTATTTACGATGTCATGTTGGCAGATTGAGTCCCATAAGTTTAACTACAAACCACATCTATACCAAAAATTATTTGGGTCACATGCATGGAAAGCATCGCTTCCTCCTAGGTTTGCATCGATATGGAAAATTTGGCCGATAACGTTTACCGATAACTCGTTTTTGGAGGCCGATAGTCGATACTTTCTAGGCATGAAACAAAAGTCGAACACATAAAGTTTCACAACTGATTCCTTTTTTAAACTTGAGAAAACTTTGATCTGATCTCATTAGTCCAAAAAAATAAAACCTAAATAAAGCAAGTGACGATTACATCTCTAGTGGCCAGCAGCAACCTCGAGAAATGCTCCAGCCAGCCAGAAATACGATCTCACTTATCGGCCTAAAGATATCGACCTAATTTTATCATTAGACCGATATTACTAAAACAGCCGATATGTTGTCCATCCATACTTCTGAACAATTATCCTTCCAATAACAAACAATACAAAAATCCTAAAACAATCATAATATACTTATTCAACTTAAATAAATCCTGATAATTTAAATATATGATCATATCTAATAATTTAGATAATTTATCATGATAAAAACACATCCCCATGTCATTTTGACAGATTGATCCTCATGGTTTTATGGATCATCATTCCCAAAGGAATGTGTATGATGGGATGTAAAAGTATTCCAGCATCAGCATTACAGGTCAAAGTTCCCCGACACAGAAGAGACACCATGAAGAACACTCACGTGCCCAGGATCTCCTTAAACTCGAAGATCTTCCTGATGTCGTCCACCTGTTTCTTCCACGTTCCGTTCGCGGACTCGTCGCTTCCCCTGGCCATGCTGCTTCCAGGGAGAGCGAATAACCTTCGAAACGCGTCAATCTTCCTCTTACAGGAGACAAGAGCCGAAAACCGGGGATCTTCTCGCTTGGTGTCGGGCTTTGATGGGTGAGCGCATCTCGACTGGAGCCCGGTGAGTGCGCGACTAATCCGGTCGTGCGGATCCGCCTCACTGAGTCACCGAGCGCGCAAACGCACCGGTACAGCGTCTGGAGGAAGCGCTACAGGCACCTAGATGCCCTCTGAAGACCTGCGAGGACACACATCTATTAAACAAGTGGGCTCGAACCTATGACCTTGGGAGACAAGATGTGAATGAGTAAGATCTCATCCCTTGGGCTTCAAGATGGTCTTCTCTGGGTCACAAAGGTGAGAAAAGATCTGAAGACCTTATGGTCATGATCTTAAGGGACATCTTCTATTCCATTGGGTTCTATATCCAGATTCCACTCTTCTGGGAAGTGTGTTCATGGGAATTTTTGACCATTCTTCCGGGAGAACATTTGTGAGGTCACACTGATGTTGGATGAGAAGGTCAGTCTTCGTCTACTTCATCTCCAGGTGTTCTGTCGGGTTGGGGTCAGGACAGTAGAGGTCATCCACACCAGACTCTCATCCGTGTCTTTGTGGACCTTGCTTTGTGCGCTGATGTCATGTTGGAAGAGGTCAGATCCAAACTGTTCCCACAAAGTTGGGAGCATGGAATTGTCCAAAATTCCAACCTTTGTGGACCTTACTTAGTGCACTGATGTCATGTTGGAAGGGGAAGAGGTCAGCTCCAAACTGTTCCCACAAAGTTGGGAGCATTGAGTTGTCCAAAATGTCTCGGTGGGTCTTATTTTTAGACAAGCGTTGTAGTTCCTTTTTCTTTTTTCCACAGAGTTGACATAACTTAGATCTGCTTAAAATCAGCAGATCCGGAAAACCACATCCTTTCTAAATCAAACGTCTTGCAGACATCTTCTAAAGGTCTGTGGGACGTGGGACATATCAGAGTTGTAAGGCAGAAACACTATTTTGCCAAAAGTGTACGCTCACCCATCCTACATTTACATTTAGTCATTTAGCAGACGCTTTTATCCAAAGCGACTTACAATAGTCGAGGAGACAATGAAGCGGTAAATAGCCAATACAACAATAGGTTAACAAGTGCTACAACAATGCTACCAAGTTAATAATAATGAAAACGAGATGTTTTACTCTCACTCTGAATCCATGTCTTTAGGGACAAAATGTAGTACACCAAGACATTTTGGACCATTCCATGCTCCCAACTTTGTGGGAACAGTTTGGAGCTGACCTCTTCCCCTTCCAACATGAAATCTGTGCACTAAGTAAGGTGCACAAAGAGTGGATTTTTGGACAATTCCATGCTCTGATATGTTCAACGTCCCACAGACCTTTAGAAGATGTCTGCAAGATGTTTGATTTAGAAAGGATGTGGTTGCACAGATGTTTTCCGCATCTACAGAATTTTAGCAGATCTAGGCTGTGGCAACACTGTGAAAAAAACAAAAGAAAAAAGAACTACAACGCTTGTCTAAAGAGAAGTGTACTTCGTCAGGATTAATGGCCCTACAAAGAACCTTAACCTTCAATCTCTAAAAATGAAGGTGCTTAAAGGTACAGGAGTGATTCTAAAGAAAAAGTATCTCTCACAAAGAATCATTCAGTCAAAGCGTATGTCAAGAGCAATCATTTTATACATTTTTATAATCAGAACTTTTTCTTACAACAGAGAACCTTTAATCATTCAGAAAGGTTATTGGGATACAGGTACCGTGAAGCACATCTGACTTTCTTTGGGGAAACAAAATTGTTCTTTTATAGTTTCAGGTAACTGTTTTGTGATGAATTTATTTCTTTACACCTAAAAAGAATAGTCTTAAAACGTAAAAGGCAATTTTCCAGATTATTCTTCATCCAAAGGAAACATTCAAAACCTAATTCTTGAGAGAACCTCACATTGTTTTATATAGTGAAAACATCTAGGTTAGATTAATTATAAATAAAACCATATTTTTGAGAGTTGTAAATTCATCTTTTATTTTTTTTCCTGTAGCTTTTGTGTTGAACTACAATTTCCCTTTTATCCACACAGTATCATAACGGACAGTACACATTACACGTAAGCATCGGATGAGATGTTTAAATGACTTGTAATCGTAACAGAAGTGTGAACACTAACAACCTTTTCTGTTTGCAACTCTGTAGTGGAATAGTAAATACATTTTAGGTAGGTTGTAAAGGGTGATTTTCTACATTTCTCTTGTAATAGAAAATAAATCCAGCAACGTTGAAGATTCACATTCAAACATCAATGCGTAAAAATTTTAATCACGTATGAAACTTTGATTGTCTTCATTAAACAGTTCTGAAGCATCACATGATCCGTGGTTAAAAAATCTGCTAGTGTTTATCTACTCTTGTAAGTATTTTTTATAATATTTTTATATTTTAAGTGCTTTCCAGAATCATACATGCTGTACACCACTATTTGTTAAACATCTCAACTTCTGTATAACTACAGAATGAACAATCAATTACGCTATTGTAGATTTTTTAGAAATGTTTGGTAAACAATGTTCTATCATTGTTGCTTGTTAAATTCTTTGTTGCGTGAACAATCACAACAACGACAACGCAAAGTTTCGAGTTTGTTTTGTAGCATTTGTAGCTTTTCAGCGAGGATCTGTGATCTCACGAAAAGGAAGATTTCAGGATGGCTTCATGTTGCTGGTGGTGGAGAGTTCCGATGCCCACAGCCGGAGCTGGCAGCGGCGGTCTGCTCACTAACCTCAACTGCGGAAAATAATAAAATCAACAAGTGAGCATCATCCGCTTTGACATTATTTGAATGCGTGTAACACTTTTCTAGTGAGACATGCTGTGTATTCTGAATATTTACACGTGTCATGCTTGTTTTGTCAACTTGCTAGCATATGAATTTATTCTGCATTCTGTCTGAGATGTGTTCCCATGTGTGTCAAAAGTAAACAACCGAGATGCCTGACCTTGCACGCCAGCTGCTTTTCGAATCTTGGTGCGACAAATGACCAAGAGCCCATGTTCTGCGGTTCCTCTTGACTCCAGATAAACTCTGCAACGGTAATAAAATGAATACATGGTTTGCATAGGAACACATTACACAAAACAATACTAAAGAAACAAATGCAAATGAACAAGGATTTTAAAGTCCGCATGAATGAAAGATGATTCGATGTGCAATCGTACCTTTTGCATTAGTGTATTTTTTGAGTTCCTGTTGCAGAGCTTCTGTGGGGAAGGGACACAGTTCCTCCAAGCGGATTATCGCCGTGTTTTTTACGGCCTCTGGTAACGTCTCTCTGTGCTTCTGAAGAGCGTAGTAATGTTTACCAGAGCACACCAGAACCCGCTGCACGCTATGGAAGATCAAAAGATGGGTATGAGGTTATTTCACTTCACAGTTTAGTTAAGGTTAAAGTCAGATACCTTGCTGGGTTTACAGATAAATCCCCAATCACTGGCTTGAATGATGTTCCTGGTCCCATTTCAGCTAAGCTTGACACTGCCCCCTAGTGTCAAAAAGAGGCAACCACATTACAAATAAACAACAATCAAGACTCATAAGAGTGCAAAATGAAGAACTCACAGAGAACCGCAGGAGAGTTTTAGGAGACGCCACAATCAGCGGTTTCCTGAAGTTACGAATCATTTGTCTGCGTAGAAGATGGACGTATTGGGCTGGAAGGGTTGGGTTTGCAACCCCCATGTTCACTGTGTCGGCATCAACACCTTCCTCTTTACTGTCACAGAGCTACAGACCACAGTGACGAGCACGATGAGGGATTCTTGAAGACGCAAATGCATAGAATGACGAACAAGTGATGTGCTTACCTGTAAGAAACGCTCGATTCGGCAGGATGAATGCTCGGGTCCGGCCCCGTCGTACCCGTGAGGTAATAAGATGACCAGGCCACTCTGCAGAAGCCATTTCGCTTCACCTTCAGAAAGTATAGATCTTAGTTTAATCCTTAAAAAAAAATCGCCTAATTAAGTGAATTGTTAATAATATTTTGCGTTTACCTCCAGACAAAAATGTGTCAAAAATGATTTGTGCGCCGTTGAAGAAATCTCCAAACTGAGCTTCCCAAATAGGCAGAAGTTTCGGCTGAGCGATACTCATCCCGTATTCAAACCCTAACACCGCCTCCTCCGACAGAGCACTGTTACATACCTACAATGCAACAAACACACACATAAATGTGAATTATGTGCTCAAATAAACAAGAGCAAACAGAAATGTGAATATACAACCAACGATACATAAGTGATAAACATTGTGTATCTGGTTTGGTTTACCTCCAAGTGACCTTTCTGTTGTGAGCTGATGTGATTTAGGGGTATGTACATGTCATTGGTCTCCTGACACACAACCATAGCGTGACGTTGGCTAAAAGTGCCCCGGCCTACATCCTGACCACTGATACGGATGTTAAAGCCTGTAGTGCAGAATAAACCATAATAAAGCTGTCATGTTGAGCAAATATACTCACCTAGCATGATCTGCAATGGTACAAACAACTCATGGTTTGATACGTCACACAACTAGATTTTGAAGGTTTAAGGGGTGCCACCAAAGAAGTTTGTGCGCCACTTTTTTAAAGATAAATGAAACCCTTACCTTGACACAGTAATGTGCCAAACGCAAGGGCTTCCGCTGTGGACCAGTCCAGTTTTGTGCCCTCTACAAGTTTCTGCAGCCGGCCCTGTGAAGCCCCCCAAAAAGACAGGCAAGTTCAAATTAACCACACATTTAGTAGTTACAGCCATAGAGTTTTACCCTTATTCAATGCAATATTCTAACAAACTGTATGGCCTTAAATAACTTTGCTACTTAATAACAAGCATGCAGAAACAACATAATAGAAGGAAAATGAAAAAAATGGTCCCTTTCAGATTTAAATGTATTCAAGATCAAATACATCCTAATCTCATCTTTCACACAGCAGTTTTACAAAACATCATAGAGAACCAACTTCAATCAAAGGTCAACGAGCTGGTTTCTTTTTACCTGCACATGTGTTTTCATCAGGTGACCGTGCAGTTGAATCTCCTCAGGTATGTTTACCGATTTGGCTCCTACGTACTGCAGCAGAGGCAGTGCTATGCCGGTGTCCCAGGATGAGATTCTGTTCTGGGGCTCCACCAGATCGCCCCATCGACCCTGCAGATTAGTTGGTGGAGGGCTGTAGAGGGTCATATTGTTCAGACGGTCATTGAGCATGGCGTAGTAAGTGGTCTTGATCTGACCGCGCTCTTCCTCCGTCATGAGACCCTCAGAGATCAGCTGGTCAACGTACGAATCTGGAATACTACTTCTTGACCTAATTGACGAGAAAAAGAAAGTAGTGAAAATGACGCGACTATTTTACTTTAAATACATCATTCTTCAAAATATATGTTGTTTTGCATAATAAAAAAAGATTTAAACTTGGGCTAAATAAACAAATGTTTTAAATAAGTATGTATATCATGAAGAAGTTTTCCTTTTGGGGGTTTGTAACGTTAGCACAACCGAGATGTGCACTGTATCTGTAGGCGATGAAACAGAAAATTGAATATACAAGGTATGAAACCCACCTAATGATTTTATACATTGCAGGGTTTGTAAAAAATGGCTCATCCAGCTCATTGTGTCCCCACTGACGGTAACAGAGAAGGTCAATGATAACATCTTTCCTGAAGCGTCGCTGGTACTCCACGGCGAGCCGGGTTGCTCGGAGCACATCCTCAGCATCGTCCCCGTTTACATGGATTATTGCACTTCCCACCATTTTACCTGAAAAATATCGCATTTCCAAATCCAATATTCTTCTATGTTGCAAAATCATGTAAAACAATTCAGTTACACCAGTTATGTCTTATCTCTTTCAATAGCCATGACAAAAATGTGATTTTATTTCCAACTGTTTAAATATGAGATGTTTAATATTTCAATATCATAAAAACATTTGCTGTGAACATACCAACATCACTGCAATAGAGAGATGAACGCCCCCTCTCAGAGGGAGTGGTGTAGCCCACTTGATTGTTTACTATGAGGTGGATACTTCCACCCACTCTGAAATGGGGGAGGTTTGACAGGGTAAAGGTCTCCGGTACAATGCCTTGGCCTGAAAATGAAGCATCGCCATGAACCTGTGAACACCAGATATGGGACTGTGAACTTTTTTCATACGACCAATATTTGTCTACCAGTCCAAGTCTACAACGTTGAATATTTTGATTTGGATTGCAAAATAGGGCTGGATTTTTATCCAATCAGAAATCGGTACGAAAAGTGGTCTCTTCACTGTTCAAGTATTAAGGATGCACCGATACCGACCTCACATTCTCGTACTGGTACTCGTAAAAACACTACGATACCAAAGACAGATACCGGTTGACGTCATCTATAGAACTTTCAGTATACAGAGACACCAGCAGCAGAAATGCTTTTTGTTTGTTTCTTTTTTATTTATATTATTTTATTATGCCTTGTTTGGGTTATGAAAATGATTAGATAAGTTGGTACTTTAACAACCTTGTGTCAAACAGAAAAAAAGGTTTGAGTAACAGTTATTCCATAATTAGAGAGAAGCTGTTTTAAAATACTAGTCTCAACGTGTCAGTATTTGGAACACTGCCACATCCCAAAAAGGCAGATATCCGATTAGTTATCGGCGAGTACCAGCAAGTATATCAGTACTCGAACTCAAGTCTTAAAAAATTTTATCAGTGCATCCATAACCATTACCAACATATCAATAAAAACACCTTTATTGTAATAAGAAACCAGCACTTGAGATCTCCAATCCTCACCTGGAGGCATATAACTTTGTCACCCGGCTGTGAGCTAGGGTCACTGGAATAATCTCCATCCTCTTTGACTTGCTGTCGTCCGCGAGTCTTTCCCACCGTGACTGGGTTAATCGCCTCGAGGTGGGAGGGGTTGGGAAGCATTGTGACGTGGAGAGGGCGTCCGGCGCCGAAGTCTAGCTCCACCGTAGTGGTCAAATGGGACAGCACGTCACCAATAGACGGAGAGTTCTCGGGGAACTCGCTGAGACCCCTCATCTTGCGAAACATGAGCTGAGAGAGACAGGACAAGCGTTTATTTTGTGAAGGCTCAGAAAAGCCTGTCATACACAGTATTCGCCAAACATGTTGAAATAACAACATTTCCTGTTGGATGAGTCTATTCATGCTGAAAGAAGAACTGCTGGTGACTCAGAAAATAAGATGGCAGGAATACAGAGAGGGGGTGGAAAAAACAGATTGGAAGGGAAGGAATCAAATCTATGTATAAAGCAATAATTGGTGTTAAATTCTTAGGTTCCCAAACTTTGTATATAATAATGTTTACAATAATTTAATCATCGTTTTGTTGTAAAAGACTCACATCATTTAGCTGTATTCTTTACTGACCTCTGGAGGGAACTGCAGTAGTCCAGTGAGCAGGTTAAGGCGTCCGCGGTGAGGCATTCCCATGACAACATCTGTGACGCCACTGTACGCTGCGGAGCGTAAGACCTCGTAGAAAAATCCCATCATGCTCTCTGCTCCCTCTCCTCCATAACGCTTCACCGTGGCAAACTTGGTGGCTAAGAAATGGTCAAATTCCTTGATAAAACAAAGGAGACATTAAGTTTATTCTCCAACAGAAACGGTGCCCATGTCTTGCTTTCCATGATACGGTCACGGGACGTCTTTTGCAAGCAACTGACTTTAAAACAAAAAATTCTTGTTCTCAAAAACGCTTCACAGAAATATTTCTACAAACAGTGTCAACTGACGTACAATACCTGAGATTCAAGCATGAGTTTGGCCAGTTGTCTCCTCTCCTCTGGAGAAAATTTCTCTTTCTGGAGCTCTTCGAAGCGGTCTGAGAACCATTCTCTTTCCTGTAAGGTCTGGAGCTGACTGGTTTCCACAGAGATTCCCCCACAGTACGTTTTCTCCAGGTAAGACACGACCTCTTCAGAAGACGCCTCGGTTTTCCCGAAATGCCGCAATCCTGGAACAGAGACAAACGTTTATTGTATGAAAAAGACGTTCTTTAGCATTTATGAAGAAAACGATACATGTTATATGAATGCGATAAAGATAAACACAGAACAGAACCTCTTTGTGCTGTCTTTCTTACACTCGTTTGCTCTTCCCCCTCCCCTCCTGACAGCAGGGCACTGGACTAACTTTTTGTACCAGCACAAAAGTTAGGTTCACCCAAATTTTTCGACCAAATAAGACTTAAAACCATGCGTTTTACAAAGTAGTACATAGAAACGCACTGAGAATATTATTATTACCACTAAACTGAACCAACTTTTTATTTTAAACAAAACTTATTTGGGTTTAAATTTCAAGTTTCACGTTTAGTATAATTGTCATTAAACACGTAAAGTTTCTTGTTAAATTAAATATCCTGTCTCCGATTTATATCTTTGTTACATTATCTGCGTTTAATCGCCACAATGGAGAAATCATTGCACAAAAATGTGTTTATATATCTATTGTTTCTATGCATATACTTTTTTTACTACATCAGCCCCCAAAGATTAGATTTTAACATAACTTCCATAACTATTTCTATATGAACGTCTTATTTAGTTCGAAATGTTTACAATTTCGCTTGCAGCTGCCTAAAACTATGTTATAAAACATTTCCAAACATCTTTATTAATTGAAAAATAATAATTACAATTACAAAATTAATAAACCCTTTTGGTTGCACCTTTGAGAAATTAGATTGTACGTGGACCAAATAGGTTGCACTCTGCACCACTGGAATGGCTTCAAGATTTTTTTTCTGAAACACGTCACCCTGCCTTTTAATGTATAAAATAAATAATAGAGTAAAGTGTGCATGTACTGCCCTTACTAAACAAATTTATGTGAATGTTGTGTAGCGCTCTAACAGAAATTAAACTATACGTTTGTACCCATTACCCTTGTTAAAAGATCCATTTAGAAATTCAGTTTATCCTATTTTATCCTATTTGATTCTTAAAATCCTTTTGGTTAGTACTTAAAATTCTGTGTGTGTTAGTGTCTCTGTGTGTGTGTCTCTGCATCTGTCTTTGTCAGTCTCTGTCTCTCTCTGTGTGTCTCTCTCTGTGTGTCTCTCTCTGTGTGTCTCTCTCTGTGTGTCTCTCTCTGTGTGTCTCTCTCTCTCTGTGTGTGTCTCTCTGTGTGTCTCTCTCTCTCTGTGTGTGTGTGTGTGTGTGTGTGTGTGTCTGTCCATCTGTCTCTGCATCTACCTGTGTCTCTGTCTCTCTGTGTGTGTGTACGTGTGTGTGTGTGTGTGTGTGTGTGTGTGTGTCTATTTCTGTTTGTGTCTACCTCTGTTTGTTGTGTCTCTGTCTCTCTGTTTGTGTCTCTGTCTGTCTCTCTCTCTCTCTCTCTCTGTATGTGTGTGTGTATGTCTCTCTGCGTCTATCTCTGTTTGTGTCTCTGTCTCTCTGTTTGTGTCTATCTCTGTTTGTTGTGTCTCTGTCTCCGTCTCCGTCTCCGTCTCTCTCTCTCTCTCTCTCTCTCTCTCTCTCTCTCTCTCTGTGTGTGTGTGTGTCTCTGCATCTGTCTGTGTCTATCTCTGTTTGTGTCTCTCTCTGTGTGTGTGTGTGTCTCTGTGTGTGTGTGTGTGTGTGTGTGTGTGTGTGTTTGCGTGCGTGCGTGTAATTTCATGTGGCAACCCAATAGAAATGCTTTCAAATATTCTAATAAGAATTTATCATATTTCTCATAGAAATACTTTTAAAATTAAAATAAACCGATTGAAATTCTTATTAGCTGCTTGCAAAGCACGATACAAACTTCTTATTTGGATCTGAAACAAATTTCTTATAAGAACCCAGTTGGATTTTTCGACAAGGATACACATACACAAGTGCATCTAAAATGATCGATGTGACCATGCTTTATATTTAGTAGGTCCTTCACCCATACGCTGTCCTCTGCTATATGTGCAAATGATGCGTACCTAAAGCCTTCTTGTAAAGCACTCAGGTTCAATATATGTTGCATTATATCTGATGTATAGTTAATCGATAACAGGCAGATATTAAAATCCTGATGGGAGAATTGACTCTGTGTGTGTGTGTGTGTGTGTGTGTGTGTGTGTGTGTGTGTGTGTGTGTGTGTGTGTGTGTGTGTGTGTGTGTGTGTGTGTGTGTTCACTCACCAGGGCACATGTGCCGTGGTGATGTGACAATAAAAGTGAATTGAATTGAATTGAATTGACTCAAGGTTCAATACAGAACACAGACCAGAGGAGCACATGAGGTCATGGGTTTAATCATATACATGCATGAACATAATGTATAGACTGAACTCTGTAGATCACATGATTGGAAACAAACCAGAGGTGTTGAGGGGTCCTTGTACAGCTCCTTGAAGAATGCTGATCTCCGGCACATTCTCCAGGACAGGGGTGTGAGGAAGTAAAGGGTTAATTTTAGCAGCCTTGTGCCCATGTGTTCTATAGGCCTCCACCAATCGTGCCAGCCCATGATCTGTGTACACAAACCCACATCACAGCTCACATTACAGCATGGTCTCGTGATGTTATTGCACAATAACAATGCCAATGAATGCATGCATGCTTTAATGACAGTAGAACACACGTGACGAGGTGTTATAGAGACTGGGTTTAAACTGACCTCGGTTCAGCGCAGACACCCGGGGCGGTTCGGCCTCTCTCTCCGGATTATCTCTCGGTCGGTAACCGTAAACTCCCCGCTGCGTGTGATACAACCTGGCAACCGCCGGTCGTGTCGTCACCAAACACCGGCGACAAAGCCTGCGCAAGTTCACGAGAATCATGGCCGCTGACGTCATAGACATAAATAAAGTGAAAAAGGAAGAAAAAGTTCACACGCGCGTCACTACAGCGCGGCCATAACGCGCGAAGACAGGTGGGAGGAGGTCGCTCGCACAACGCTGATTGGCCGAACGTGATCTGATGGTCCACGCTGATTGGCTGGACATGAGGTTGTGGATGGGGTTCACGTGGTTCATGTGTGAGGTTTTATAAATCAATACAGAAGTTTATAAACTTTTTTATCTTAGAATGATTGTTCACAGAAAAGGAAATATTATGATAAATAACAAATTATAGAATAAAAGGGCATAATTATGAGAGAAAATCAAAATTTCGAGGAAATTATGAGATTAAGTAAAAATTATGAGATTAAGTCAAATTTATGACAAATAGAAACGAAAGGATGAGAAATAAAGTCAACATTAAATAAAACTAGTCAAAATTAGGATAAAGGAAATCTAAATGGTAAGAATAAAAGTGATAATTATGAGATAAAGTCCAAATTGTGTGGAATAAAGTCAAAATTATGAAACATAAAATCGAGATTATGAGATAATGTCAGAATTATGAGATGAAAAGTCAAAATTGTGAGAAATAAGTCTAAATTATGAAATATTTAGTAAAAATAATGAGATAAAAATACAAACTTATGAGATAAAAATAAACAATTATGAGATGAAAAGTCAAAATTGTGAGAAATAAAGTCTAAATTAGGAAATATTTACAAAAGAATAATGAGATAAAAAAATTATGAGATATAATGTCAAAATTATGATATAAAAGTCAAAATTATGATATAAAAGTCAAAATTGTGAGAAAAAAAATCTAAATGATGAAATATGAAGTAAAACAAATGAGATAAAAATACAAAATAATGAGATAATATTACAAAATTATGAGATGAAAAGTCAAAATTGTGTGAAATAAAATCTAAATTATGATATATTTAGTCAAAATAATGAGATAAAAAAATTATAAGATAAAAATAAAAAATTATGAGATGAAAATTCAAAATTGTGAGAAATAAAGTCTAAATTAGGAAATATGTACAAAAGAATAATGAGATAAAAAAATTATGAGATATAAAGTCAAAATTATGAGAAAAAAATCTAAATGATGAAATGTCAAGTTAAAAAAATGAGATAAAAATACAAAATAATGAGATAAAAATAAAAAATTATAAGATGAAAAGTCAAAATAATGAGATTAAGTCAAATTTATGACAAATAGAAACAAAATGATGAGAAATAGTCTAAATTATGAAATATTAAATCAAAATAATGAGATAAAAATACAAAATTATGAGATAAAAAAAATTATGAGACGAAAAGTCTAAATTGTTAGAAATAAAATTAGGAAATATTAAGTCAGAATAATGAGATAAAAAATATGAGATCAAGTCAAATGAATGACAAATAGAAACGAAATGATGAGAAATAAAGTAGACATTAAAAAAACAAGTCAAAATTAGGATAAAGAAAATCTAAATGATAAGAATAAAAGTGATAAGTATGAGATAGTCAAAGTTGTGAGAAATAAAGTCTAAATTATGAAATATTAGGTCAAAATAATGAGATATAAATACAAAATTGTGAGATACGAAGTCAAAATTATGAGATATAAAGTCAAATTTTGAGATATAAAAGTAAAAAAACTAAATACAAATTGTAACGTTAAATGCTACGAAACTTCAGTAGCAAAAAAAGTTTCTGGTGCTAAAGGTTGTTTTATGTTAATGTATAATTTATACATCTTCTTTTTATTAAATACAATGAAAATATAAACATGTCATGTTTTAAATTATTTATTTTACTTTATTAAAAGTTTTTGAACACTTTCTCACTTCTGGGTTCACATTTTAGAAAAACAATAAATTTATAAGAATTATGAAATAAAACACAGGGAACTACAGTAATTATGTTATAATGTACAACATTAAAAACAAAACACATTATATTTGATTATCCTTAATGTAGTCACCTTTCGATTAGAATGTGCAAAAATGTTTTATTGTCATTCCATGAGGAAGTTCTAAACGTTAAGTAGTCTCTGTTTAATATGCGTTCTTATTGGCTGTTCTTCAGTGTTCAATCTGAGTTATCCATTTTAAAAACTTTTTTTTTTAAATTAAATGTACTCTTGTCATGAAAAAATTTATGTTTTTTAAATGATATTTTATCTGTTCAGACATCTGGGCATAAACTTTCAAATACATTTCTTTATGTGATAACATTGCATTCATGTGTCCCTAAACACTCCATTAAACCTGTGAACAAAATCTTAAGACCAGGGGAAACAGTTCAACTTTTGTGTTTTGCACCGGTGGATGCAAGTGGAAAAACTACAGCTTTTAATGGCCAATAGAAGACATAGAAGCAAGAGATAAAAAACAGAGAGTAGACAATTTATTGAAAACTGCATTGACACTCATACAGTGACATGACATGCAGCCCAGTATGGTGACCCATACTCAGAATTCGTGCTCTGCATTAAACCAATCCAAAGCACACACACACACACACACACACACACACACACACACACACACACACACACACACACACACACACACACACACACACACACACACACACACACACACACACACACACACACACACACACACACACACACACACCAACTGTGAACAGACACACCAACTGTGAACACATACAGCAGTGAACACACACACACCAACCGTTACTACACACCAACTGTGAACACACTCCCGGACCAGTGGACAAACATTTATGGTGTGGTGCCTGGGGAACAGTTGGGGGTTCGGTGGCTTGCTCACACCATGGTGCCACTGGACCGGGACTTGAACTTACAACCCTAGGGTTAGGAGTCCAACTCTTTAGGCCATGACTTCCCCAGGTTGTCCATAAGCTGATCAAACATCCAGGACAATAGCCTGGCAAAAAGGCTTTCTCTTTCAAAACCTGGCAGAATTTTTAGACTGTACAAGCAAGGGCTTTGAAAACACACCATCTGAGGTTAGACTCAATTAACAAAGATCCTAAGGGTTATGGGACAAAAAAGTAAACCAGCAGACCCAAAAAGTCATCCACACAGATGCAGAGGATCCGACGGGCGTTCCGTGAGGACACAGGCATCTTTTCATCCCGAATTAAAGGCCTCATCATTGAGAGAAAGCCTGTGATAAAATAAAGCACATCCGAGAGTCCACATCTTTTCCATCACAAACACTTTGCTAGAAGCACCAAACACGGGACGCTTAAAAGCTGAAAGACAGTTTTATTTCCCGACAAAGCGTGCCAAGGATGAGTCCGATGGTGTCCATCATCACTGGCATGACAAGGAGAACCCACAGGAGATCCAGCACCACACATCATAGTGTAAAATCACACAAATCAAACGTGTAAGTTCACTTCCACCTATTGGCAGACACACTGCATTGCATGTCACAACTTCCATCAAAGAGAAGATTGACATAACAACCTTTAGAATCTAAACACATTGGCACTCCAGTGTTCAGTAAATGGAAATAAAAGCATCTCTCATTACTATAAGAAAGGATCAAGATGTCATCAGGACCAATCACCCCCCTTTCAAAGAATTAAGAACTATCAATACATTGAATGGGAACACCCTGAGCCCCATTCTGTGAATGAATGACCCTCCCATGATGCTGCAACGCCCGTTGTCATCACAACCGAGCCGCTTTCAATGGGACTTGTAGCGCATCAGTGCCTTTAAAAGCGCCATCGATCTGCATGCATAACCACAAGATGCTGTGGGGTCTTCTCAAGGAGATCAGAAGATGCTGTGAGGAGTCATGAAGCCTCGACGGGTAACCGGAGCTGTCCGTTCAGCACCACCTCCGCTCCCCTTAAAACCCTCGGTGACCCATCGTACTGCGATGATGCCCGGTGTTGGCTGGAGATATGACTAGAGGGGTACGAGATGGGCCAAGGCGACGACAAAGATCGCATCGTTATCAACGTCGGAGGAATTAAGCACCAGACCTACCGGAGCACCCTGCGCACCCTGCCCGGCACGCGGCTCTCCTGGCTGGCGGAGCCCGACGCGCCCCAAAACTTCGACTATGACGCAAACATCGGGGAGTTTTTCTTCGACCGTCACCCGGGCGTCTTCGCCCACATCCTCAACTATTACCGCACGGGCAAACTGCACTGCCCGGCGGACGTGTGCGGACCCCTGTATGAGGAGGAGCTGGCGTTTTGGGGCATCGACGAGACCGACGTGGAGCCGTGTTGCTGGATGACCTACCGGCAACATCGGGAAGCCGAAGAGGCTTTGGACAGCTTCACAGGGGGGGCACTCGACCTCACCCACGAGGATCAGGAGCCCGATGGGGGCGCCGAAGCGGCGGAGGGGGACGAGGGTGTCGAGATGACCCGCAGGCTGGCACATGTGGACTCACCCGACAACAGGTCGGGGCGCTGGAACCGGTGGCAGAGAAGGACATGGGCTCTGTTTGAAGACCCTTATTCCTCAAAATACGCACGGGTGAGTTAAGGAGCTTCTGTGAGTGTGTGGGGGGGGGTCGTTTTTAAGATTTATCATTTACAAAAGGAAGTTCTTGTGAGTGACCTTGGATCTCAAATATTCCTCTTACAGCTTTGTTAGAGGACACAATGGGTTTTTGTTCTTGTGTCTTGCAGTTATAAAGAAGAAGCTTTTTAATGTCTTGATTGTTTCTTTAAGACAGGAGGTTTTAAAGAGAGCAAACTCTTGTCTTGGAGAAACAATCAAGACATCACCAAGCTTCTTCTTTACTCAAAGGTCTATACCTAAATAAATCAATAAATCACACATTAAAGATTCAGAACATATCCCAGATTTGTTTCAAAATAAACTCAGATTTGTCAAGTCTGCAACCAGAAGTCAATATTATTAAAAATGTCAATATAATCCTAAATAAGTGTTCTCACTTTTAACCAAATCCAGATATGTCTAGACTGGATCTCGCTCATTTAACCAACTCTGTCATTCTATATAAAAAATAAAATAAATAAAATACACTTAACCTCTATACTCCCCTACAGTTTTTATCATGCTTTGTGTAACTTAGTAACCTCATTGTAGCACTTTTTCACCTATTCTTATCGTTTCATTGTCTCCTCGACTCTTTGTCGGTCGCTTTGGATAAAGCGTCTGCTAAATGCCTAAATGTAAATGTAAAATGTATACCCTCTAGATTCATTTACACCCCACACTCTTGATGCATCATCTCCATTGTTTCGATTTTATTTCTTTTATTAGACAGTTTAAAACCACATGCGTTAATATTTTAAATGATCATAAGAACAATTCCTCTGGGTCTCTGTTCGGTCAAGGGTTTCGAAATATCCCGATCATGTTATGTCATTTTGTCCAGTTCACATTTCACGCTGCTGGTCAATCGTACTGATGTGAGACGAGCCGCAACCTCCCCTTGTAAAAACAAACAAACACACACGAACACTAACGCAACCGCAAGCCACACAACAAATGTAGACGCCTGGTTAAGATACACACACAGTGTTTAAGGGCACTTGTGAGATACTATTTCATTACATCAGCGCTTTGACCTCCACGCTCCACTTACAAAAGTCCCATCATCTCTCAGCAAGAACCCTGTAAGCTCTTAATCGTATCCCAGCACTTTCTCGAGGTTTGGCAGACAGGTTAAAACGGGTCAGCAGTGCTGACCCTATAGCCTAACACTTTGGGCCCTTAAGCATCGGAGATGGCCGTCCTCCAAGATGAAAGCAGAGAAACAAACACTGAAATACAAAGAACTCTCTGGATGTAGCACCAATGAACATTCAGAGCGAGTAAATGATCAGAGTGTCATTTTGTGTTCCATATTCAGCATTTCTGGTGCTGGTTTTGGCACGAGTGCAAACAAGTTCAAGTGTTTTAAGACTGGCGTTTTAGGAGGAAACGTATTATTAAACTGGCTCTGGGCTGCCCTGCCAGGAGCCAAGCTGTCCGACCCTGTCTGCTGTAGTGATGAGCTGATGAAGATGGAGATCGTGCCACGGCTCCTGGCAACACAACAGAGAAACATGAACCTTGCTCATGTGTCCGGCCAAGATTTGGAATCTCGATAACCCGAAAGAGTTGTTTTGTTGTGCTGAGTATTAACACAGGCCTTGATAGGGTTTCGCATCGAATATGCATTCCTGTCAACGGTGCCGGATTATTTTTAACAGGCTTTCTAAATTCAGAACCTCTAAAGGTTGGCTGGAGGAAAACAATTTGAAGTTCAAACCTCTGAATCTTCACACTGAAATCATGTCTGGTCTGTGTGTGCCGAGGAGATGCTGTCAACCGATCGTGGCATCTTTTTGTTATTATTCAGATGCTTTTCTTGATCAGAAGATCTGTTTTCCAAAGTCAATTGTGTCGGGATATATTTAGCTCTTTCCATTAGGAAGAATCTCCTAATCACATTACAACTTGACAACTTAATTACGTGCAGCGATCGGAGTTGACATCTCTCTCTTTGTAAAATCTGACATGAGGGAAGTGTAACTGTGTAGAATAAATAAAGATTTGAGCTCCTTAGGGTCGGAAACAGACAATAAAGGAGAAAACAACGAATGGCATGATTTTAACTTCAAGATGTGGGCAAACTGACTGATGCTAATGTACTGTAACTAAAGCTTTCCTAAAACGATGACAAATCCATACTTGCAGGATCAGGTGCGAGGATTGCATGTTGTTTGAAATATAACCAGTAATGCGATCATTACGAGTGATGTTTTCTGTTGTTCTCTGTTGTTAGTTACGGTGTATTTGCTGTTACTGTAGATCTGCTGTTCTGCTACAGGCCACATCTGGAAGGCAAAATATACAAATGGAATTCACATAACTGCAAACAAAACGACTTACTTTGTGCAGAACAAAAAAGAAATTTTTTTGAAGAATGTTGTTCGTGGGTGTTGTTGCTGGTCGGCTACCAACTTTCTTCAAAATTCTTCTTTGGTGTTCTTCGCAAGAAAAAATATCATTCAGGTTTGAAATGACAAGAGGACAAGTAACTAATAAAAGAATTTTCAATATTTCTATTTTCTTATTTGTACCTTGACGGTTTTACATCATAATAAATGGTTCTATTGTATAACCCAAAGGCATATTGTGTACTAAGGGTACAAAACGTTTAACTGTACCTTTAAATGTATACATTGGTTCAATAATGTACCTAAAAACGCAGAAATTATTATTTTCTATACCTGGCTGTAAAGGTCAAAATAAACAACCTTAAGTTACCGTCCCAGCGACGAAAATATACAGATGGAAACATTTTTCTGACAGTGTACACTAGAATAAAATATATTGTTTAATCTGCAGAATGTACAACGATAAGAAAAAATGCAATATAAAAGATTACGAGCTCATCCAAAAGTCCAGCTGCATTTCTGTACATTACAATAAATATATTTGTACATGTAAAATTTTGCGTATACACAGGCCAAAAATAAATGATAAGGATTAAATGACGTGCTATTGGTTAGTCACAGCCCCATTCAAATGCAACAAATCTAAAGCCCCATTTAGAATCTAAACACAAGTGATGTGCCATAAATCCTAGCAAACCAAAGGCGAAGTGAAAAGCCTTTTAGTATAAATAATCAGCTTTCAACTGAATTTCCATGTGTACTTATTCAAAACCATTTTCACTATAATTATCAAACCACATGTCATTCATTAGGACAGCCAGGCTTGAAGATGTGCATGTTTAATGAGAACATTTCACATCTCAGCTGTATCAGCACCATGAGCCAAACCCATGGTTCATAGACACATGGAATGAATCAGCGCGTCGGGCGGCCCACAGACTAATCCAGTTAGCAGCGTCATAAATGAGTTTCAACATCCCCGGCTCTTCTGCTTGCACATTTTCTCGAGAGCTAAATAATGAGAGTCGTGATCATGAAATGACAGCGCTTTAGAGCAACCATCAGCATGTGCCCGCGGGAGAATGCTTTATGCACAGTTCCAGGTAGTAGTTTTGACCTTTGACCCAAAAGGAAGTTTAATTAGCCTATCAACATTGGACATGTGGCTATCATGTCATCAGTCACATGCTGTTCGAGATCTGCCATTTGATTTTTTACTACAAATAAAGATGTGGCATTTTCATGTATTAAATGATTTGATTGAAAATGGTCATTATTTTAAGTGTACCAGTTTATTGCAATAAGTTTATAAAACAACAAGTTACTTTTTAAATAATGGTAATATAATGGAAAATAATAAAAATAGTATTCTTAATAATTATCACAATAACAATAAATAGAAAAAACAAAATTCACTTAATAAATAATGGTAATATCTTGCATAATTTAAATAATATAATGGATAATTATAATAATATAAGAAAAAAATTATAAAAATGGTTAACAAAATAACAACAATTATATTAATAATCACCCCACATGAAATAAGGTTAGGCTAGGTTATTTTTTGTTGAATACACTGTTTTTAATAATACCTTGATCTAGTTCAAAAGTTCAATATTTGCCAATAATAAGTTATTAATACACACATTAAAAGTCATGTCTTTTGATGATGCTTTTAAGATGATGTTTATTGCAAATGGATGGGAAAGAGAAACAGAACTGTGTTCTACACTGTGTCCAACTAAGGAAGAAAGTCAATGATGTTTAGAAGGAGATGTTCATTATAAAACCGTAGCAGAGTGAGAGCTGTCACTCTTCTGAGGTCATAAGTCTGTGATGGGAGGGCAGAGGAGGAGAAAGGGATCATATTTTGTCCCTTGAGACCAGGATGATCAAGCTGTTCTTGTGAAGATCTTGATCAATGCAGAGTGGAGATAAAACGTCCTTACAGATCAAACATTTTACCCCAAGGGATTTAAAAGGTCGTGTGAATGTATTTGAGTGAAGCCAACGTGATTCGGCAATTATTGCACATGACAGTTTTTCACTTCTTTTTAGAAATATCTCTATGGTTATTACATTAAATTAAAAGGCAGCTCTGAGATATGAAACTAGTGATGATGTAATCCATCTCACCGCGATCAATTATTCAATGCATTTTTACTATCAAGCTGACTGTTTTTTTTCTGTGAAAGATGGTTTTACATAACATGAAAGTGTAGAGTGACCACAGGCCAACAAGCTAAAAAAATAAGCTAAACATATCGACTGTAATTCATGCATAATGTATGTAATGTATATCCTCTTTAAATTTTCCATATTTTCCTTTGTTCAATTTGTTCAACTT
The DNA here is from genome assembly GCA_033220385.1 of Triplophysa yarkandensis. Classification (NCBI taxonomy): domain Eukaryota; kingdom Metazoa; phylum Chordata; class Actinopteri; order Cypriniformes; family Nemacheilidae; genus Triplophysa; species Triplophysa yarkandensis. Next base: position 5,315,860 of record CM065677.1, on the reverse strand, counting down.
TCTTCAAAATATCGTCCCTTGTTTCTTCAGAAGAAAGTCAAAGACATGAAGGTGAATTTTCATTTATTGGCAAACCGTCACTCTTGTCATTCCTGTAAGTTACATATTGGTTACATTACAAGTTTCAGATTCATTTACAAACGTTAATTTTCTGACATAGAACACTAAAGAAGATATTTTAAAGAATTTTGGTAACCAAACAATGGCATTACCCATTTACTCGTGCTGGTTTTGTGTCCATACAATAGAAGTACAGCCATCGGGTACAGCCATTGTTCGATTAGCAACATTCTCCAAAATATCTTTTTTTGTTCTTGAGAAGATAGAACGTCAAAGAAATCTATGAAGACACAATGTCTAACATTTCAAACCTGAAGGTCAATTTCTAGCACATAACACACAAGAAGATATGTAGAAGAATGTTGGTAACCAAAAAACGGCGCTACCCATTGACTCGAAATCCATTCCCTTGCATTAATTTTGCTTCCATATACAGTGAAGTAAATTGCGATTACCAACATTCTTGAAAATGTATTTTTTGTGTTTTACCGAGGAAAGAAAGTTGCAGTTTTGACCTGTGATGACACATTTTCATTATTCATTATTTTGTTTCAATTATCATAAATCATCCATACACTGAAATGCAATTGTGTCTCAAAAATGCATTTATTTATCTCGAAACCACAATTATAAATGAAATACAAAGAACATTTTTGGGTGAAGCATGCCTTTAAATCCTCCTTGCTATCCTCCACATCTCCCTGCATATCCTCCACACATGTCTTTATTCCCTGAATTTTATTCCCCACCCAAGAACCTATTTTAATTTTTACTGCTCACTTTAAACCTACTCCATTTATTCAACATTCTATGTTCCCTTTTGCTGGTTTCCTATAAATGGTGACCGGGCAGTCAATCCTCTACTTTGAACCGGGCAGGCAAAAAAACACCAAAGTGATCTTAATGATAGGTGAACAGCCCTCAATTGAAGGTCTGTCTGTGAGTGTGTGTGTGTGTGTGTGTGTGTGTGTGTGTGTGTGTGTGTGTGTGTGTGTCTCGCACCTAGACTTACTCAGACAAAACATTCCTCCTCCCAACAAATAAACCAAGCACGACAAATAAAGCACATCTAGGGAATAGTGTCTGAAAGAATAAGCACTCGTTGACCCAGATTTACAGTGCAACGCCTGTGGAAGAAGAGTTTAAGGGCTGGAAAAAGATCAAGACTGGAGGTGTTGATGGTTTTAAGAAGCACAGAGAGAAGAGTACGGTGTTCCTCTAACTCAATTGTGTTATGGGTTTGACCCCAGGGAACACATATACTGATAAAAACGTATAGCTTAAATGCACTCGCTTTGGATAGCAGCGTCTGCCAAATGTAAATGAATTACACGCTGAGAGTCTCAGAAACGCATGATATATGAGCAAAATCATTTGTCATTTGATACTGGCTGCAACACTTTAAAAGCATGCACTTACAGCATCAATGAGAAAATCATTCGTAATTGATTTCAATCAGGAGTTTATATACTTGGGGGGTAAATATTTGATGGAATAATCTTTGCTAATTCTTTACAAAATGAGGCCATGCATCAAGAAATGTGATGAAATATGGTCATTATATTTAATAGGAGAAAGAACTACGACCTTGAGAAACTTAATTATGTCATTTTGATGTCCAAAAACATTTTATTTCTACACAATAATATTTTAAACATATTTATCAATATTAATTATTTGTATTCTTTCTTTTTAAATATAGAAATATATTTTTTCCGGTTTCAAATTTGTGTATCACATGTCATTGAAATTTTCAAGAACTTGTTTTATTAATATATTATTAAATGTTTAAATTATTATTGTTATAACAATATATGTTATAGTTGAACAAGAATAATAAACTCAGTTTAAATGGGGACTCTTTTTCTACTTTTGTGTTTTTCGTTATTTTATTGATCAAAAAATGATAAATTCTCTGACCCAATGTCATATGTTTGTAAGGACTAATTTTTTCGGTTATGACAAATACTAACAAACTTCTTCAAATGTTTAAGCCAACTTAGAATGCAGGTTTTACTCATTTATTCTTGTCAATATTTAAAAAAAACATGACAGTAATGTTGCCCTAAATAATTTGGCCACGACTTTTATATTGTAAATGTCGACTATTGTGACATCCTTCCTTAAAATGGGATTCCATGTTTTTCCTCAAAAGAGAGAGAACACCACTAAACGTGAAAATGATTTCTTGCAGTGAAATATCCGATCAATATACACATATGGAAACATAATGGTTGCAGCCTCTCGTAATTGACAGAAGATCCCACGGTCTGGCAAACACGAGCAACTTACACTTAGGTAATTCCAGCACCAGGCGGTAATTCTTCATCCTGTGGTGTCTCCTCTTGAAATCCTCTTCCATCTGTCCATGTTTGTGATTCCCTTTTATAGAAAATCATAGTAAAAATGGTGAACAACCTTTCTCCATTCCTTTAAGAACACTTAAGGGACCGACTTACCAAATCTGCTTGTGATAACCTTGCCATGGGCTGCTCGGGAGGTCCCTGGTGAGGGAAACTACTGTTCCATTTATCTTCTAGAAGCTGGGTTGGCGCCTCTATGTTATCCTATGCTGTCCTTGAATGATGACCTTGAAGTGTAAAGTTGACATGACAGAAATGCATTGGAAACTGAATATGTGACAAAATCCAGATGTTTCCATTGAGTTCTGCTGAAAATGATTTAATTGTTTTGTTTTTTTAAGATCAAAGCTGACTTTGAACCATAAAAGCTATATATTTTCTGTTTGTCATAATCACTGTCTCTCTTTTCTCACAGTGGATAGCATTCGCATCTCTATTCTTCATCCTGGTGTCCATTACAACCTTCTGTTTGGAGACCCACGAAGCCTTCAACCCTATCATCAACCGCACAGAAATCGTTAAGGTGAAAAACGGAACCATAGAGACAATCGTCCAGGAGACGGAAACCATGGTCCAGCTTACTTACGTTGAGGGTGTCTGCGTGGTCTGGTTCACATTTGAGTTTCTGATTCGAGTGACCACCTGTCCAAACAAACTCAAATTCGTGAAAAACGCTTTGAACATCATCGACTTTGTGGCGATTCTTCCGTTTTACCTGGAGGTTGGACTGAGCGGTTTATCCTCTAAAGCTGCGAAAGACGTGCTGGGTTTCCTCCGGGTCGTGAGATTCGTCCGAATTCTCAGAATCTTCAAGCTGACGCGGCACTTTGTCGGGTTGAGGGTGCTGGGACACACGCTCCGCGCCAGCACCAACGAATTCATCCTCCTCATCATTTTCCTCGCCCTCGGAGTCTTGATCTTTGCCACCATGATCTACTACGCCGAACGCATTGGCAGAAACCCCAACGATCCCAACGCTAGCAACGACACGCACTTCAAGAACATCCCCATTGGCTTCTGGTGGGCCGTGGTGACCATGACGACGCTTGGCTATGGAGACATGTGCCCACAGACCACCTCGGGCATGCTGGTGGGAGCGTTGTGCGCCCTGGCGGGCGTCCTGACTATCGCCATGCCCGTTCCGGTTATCGTAAATAACTTCGGCATGTATTACTCTCTAGCGATGGCAAAGCAAAAACTACCAAAGAAGAAAAGTAAGCATATCCCACGAGCGCCTCAACTGGGGTCGCCAAACTACTGCAAGTCAGTTATGAACTCCCCTCGACCCAGTATGCACAGCGACACCTGCCCCCTGGCACAGGAAGAGGTTTCAGAGATCAGATACCAAGGTAGGAACACATGTTTTAGATTCTGTCTGTGTTTATTGATAGGAATGACTATTTAGAAATCCACATAAATACTTTTACTCGAGTACATTTGGCAACTATTTGAACTTTGGTTCTGTGTTTTTCCATTGGATAAAATAACTGAACTGCATTATACAGCATTTGTACAATGTTTGTCTTTTAGAATTTGTACAGAATTGAATACATTTAAAGTTCAGCACTTTTACTTTTTATCTTTTACTTAAAGGCAGGGTCTATGATTTCTGTGAAAAGTCCAAAAACAATTGTGCTGCCAATCAGCAGTAAGGGGCGTGTCTTCTCTTGATATGGAGAGGAATGTTAGCAGAGAGTGACAGATGATGGATATGAGGGGCGGAGCTATCAAAAAGGGGCGTGAAATGTAGGGGTGTATTTGTACTAGTTATTTCGAATGTAAACATTTGTTACCAGAAATCGTACACCTTTCCTTTAAGTTATTTTTACTTTCAAAAATGGAAAAATACTTGATTTTTACTTGTACTTAAGTGTAAAAAGGTAAAAAAATACAATTATTTTAATGTAGTTGAGTAAAAAGTTCAATATACGCATTGTAATGCAGTGAAGCAATATTTTTCAGAAGTTAAAAAATGTATTTGATTAAAATACTTTATTTTATTATTATTAATATTTACTTGACTTTAATTTACTTGATCATGTTGAATTTTAATTCTGTCATCATTTACTCACTCTCTTCTCAATTTTAACCTATAGGACTATTATTTGTCGCAGAACACAAAAAAGATATTTTGAAGAATGTTGTGAACCGGAAAGCAGTTGCACCTATTCACTTTAATAGTCTGGACACCAAACCAATACAAGCCAATTGTGCCAGTTCCCAACATTCTTCAAAACATCTTCTTTTGTGTTCTGCAGAAAAATGAAACTGGTGAAGAATTGTCATTTTTGGTCAAACTATTACTTTAAATTTCATAGTTATGATGAACATTAAACAAGATATCAAGTGTTAAGGGTTTTACTTTCTCTCTGTAGCTCTGGCTCTCTGCTTCTGTGGTTTTGCTGTCACCGCACATGTAATTACTTGTAGATTTTATAGGCATCTAAATTACAGAGACCCAGACCTCCAATAAACTGACTGTCCACACACACTACAAAAACTCCAGTTTAGAGAACATTGGCTTAAGGTTTTAAAAGTAGTTTTATCAGTTCCATGAGATGACCGCTGCAACTTTAAAGAAGTAAAGGTTGTCTGAAATCCAATCTACTGCATTCCCACTCGATTTCATCTTTAACTGGCTCTTTCCTCACCATCAAAACGTAAATTACTTCTCTGTGGCACGTTCCATCAGAGCTTTCACTATTGTGTAAGTGCCCTAATGCAGAAACATGAACCTAATTTTCTTTAAGGTGCTTTAGTAGAATACGGTTTCCTAGCAATTGGAAATCAGTGGATCTCTACTGGTGGTTGTGATAAAGAAATTCTGTGATTGATTTAAAGTTTTCGTTGCTACTGATGGGAGAATGTGGCTCGTAAAGCAAAATCATATACAGTAGAAACCACTGCACTAAAGTTATCCAACTTCAGATGTTTTTGTATTTAAAGTGATCGGTCACCCAAAAATGAAAATTCCGTCACCATTTTCTCACACTTTTGTCATTTCTAATCTGTATAACGTTCTTTCTACCTTATAACGCAAAGAAAGTGTTATGTATGACATTCTTTCTATCGTATAACACAAGGAAAATTAATTCGAAGAATGTTGGTAAACAAAAATCGTTGCTTCCCATTTTTATTCCAAATACACAAAAGCAATGCAATAGGTCAATTACTGGTAAATGTAAAAAAATTCATCTTAATATTTCCTTATTATACATACTGTACATGTATGTGTATGTCTTTGTGTTAATAAATAAAAAATTACTACGCACTGTACACACACACTATTATGTAAACAAAAACTTTAAAATTAATTCCGAATAATCAATTGACAGCCCTAAAATTAACATCTTATACAATTCCCACCCATACCACAGTTTTGTACCAAATGTACAGTTCTTTTAAATTAATAACAAATCTAAATAATGTGTACTGTGTTACATCTCTCTTCAACTGTGATTGGAGATTTCAAAGTAAACGGGGAGGCGTCCAAAGCGGCCCTGGCCAATGAGGATTGCCCTCACATCGACCAGGCGGTGTCGCCCGAGGAGGTCTTCAGCCCCGTGGACCGCGAGAGACCCTGCTTTCTGCTTACCTCCAAAGGAGAACGAGCCAATCACACGGGGGGGAGAGTCAGGAAGGGTACGTAAGCAGCCAATCACAGCTAAAAATAAGCGAAGCTTATTCGACCGACTGTCATCCAACTAGTGGTTTTTATTAGCTGTATCTCAGATCCGCCGTCTTCTTAAAGATAATAGAAATAAAGTGGCTAAATCATTGAGTTAAAAACTCTATTTTGATTTTTGCCAGTTGAATGGAATATTGTATTTAATTCAATTGAACATTTTGCAAAAATACCAAAATAGTGTTTTTCTTAAACATTATGATTTAAGAAATGCCATATATAAGTTGCAGAATAGTTCTAAGCAGTTGGCTTGTCTTGCATGCAGAATCACAATGGTGGGTTGTAATGATGATGATGATGATGATGATGGTGAAACTCACTAGAGATGCAGCATGGGATACGGGGCATGTGGTCACATGATAAGAACTCAGCCAGTTAGAAGCTCTTGGTGGTAACCTGAAACATAAAATAGATCGCATTAGCTGCATTAATTCTATTACAGCGAGTTCACGCTACCCTACTGAAGACAAATGTAAAAGAAATTAAATTAAAATTTTGTTCAGCCTTATGTTTGGCCCTTACTTCACTGCAGCACAAAAGAAGATATTTTGTGAAATGTCCACAATCCAAAAACAATTAATGTGGCTTTGTAGATATAAAATAGGAACAGTTTTCTTTACTTCATAAATGCTTTATGGATTTTTCCAGTGGATCATATAAAAACAATTGATTTAAACTGTTCATTTCTTTAAGATGTACAATTAATATTGGACTTTATGAAATGGTGAAAATGTTTTTTTAACAAATACATATTTGTAACATACTCATATTTTTGAGAATTCTAATAGAAATATTTTAGTTCATCAGTTTGGTTGTTTTTACTTACAAATACGAATTTGTATATTTAATCAATTTCAAAGATTTAAACTATAAAAGTGAGATTTTTCACAAAAAATCACCGTATAAGCACTGATACATGAGAATCAACCGTGGCCGATGTTTTTTGCTAACCAACATTTTTCAAAATATCTCCTTTTGTGTCATGAGTAAGAAAGTAAGTCATATTTGGGGATAACTATCCCTTTTAACACCACTGCATGTTTTCTAGACGCGCTGCGACTTCTGGCTAAGTTCTTTGATATTCTAAACCTGTGTCGTGGGGTTCACTGTGAACCCTCCCCATGCATGCAGAAGACAGCCTAAAGCATAAAAATGCATGGAGGATGATGCAGTTGACGTGTCAAAGGTCAGCTGGCTAACCATGATGGGGGGACGCACAGCAAAAAGCCTTACCACGCACACACCAACACAAACCGTGGCACAAAGTCTCTGTCTAGACTTGAAGGCTGCTCTGAGGATTTACTGAAAGCCCCTTTTTCTTTTCAAATGAAGGTTATGAAAAGCCATGGAGCCATAGCGGCATGTCTGGAGGCGTGGCCTCAGTGTCGGCATTGCCCTGCAGCCCGCCCTGTCTCATGCAGCAGGTCCACTCTCCCATCCCATCCATCCTGTAGCATGGACAACAAAACTAACCATCAGAGGCCCTCGCCCTGCAGCGCTGCACTGAGACGCCCGCTCACACTGTGTACCATCAGTCTCTCATTCAACTCTCTATCATTCTTTTCTCCTCTCTTTACCCTCCTATGCAGCCGTTACTTCTTTCTCTTTCACGTCTCATTTCCTTTCTCCTTTCCCTTGCACTTTCATGCTCTTTGCCTTCCCTTGGTGTTTTCATTTGGTGGACATCATCCAAAAGATGAAAAAATGGCTATTTCATATATTTCAGTAGTAGTCGGAAGTGACACCTACAGCAATGTACACGCCACCGACATTGACTATAGAAACTTCATTTGCATTTGCATGCCTTGCATGGGAGCTATCTGAGAAATGTCAAAAGAAATGTAAGGATATGTTTTTTTGTGCACTCAGAGCTTCTTGAAATATACGCAGATGATGTTATCATTTCCGATGATACACGACTTATGTAGCAGCTTTTTGTTTACTTTCTTTAAGCGAATATTTCTTGCCTTTCCCCAATTAACGATCTCTTGTTTTAATGATGGTAGCAGCGGTCACACAATCGACCCTTCGAATTCTTTAAAAGAAATGCAAACAAGAGCACTTTAATTCTTTAAGCAAAGCAGGCAAATTCATTCCCAATTTCAATACCAGCTATGAGACTGTGTTATAAAACACATGGGATTTACCAGGCAAAGAACCTTTGGTCCCAAGAACGTTAGTTTTTGGTTTAAATAACGTTCTCCAAGAAAGTTGTCTTCGCCGGAATATAATGTTAACAGAAACCAAAAACTAACCACAGGGGTATATCTCATTTCAAAACATTTTTGATTGTAGCACATCACACACAATTGCGACCACGAAAAGTGTACAGCATAGATGTATCGTGTGTGAATATGACGGAAACGTCTTTTAAGGAGAAAAATATACTCTTGGGACTATTTGGGGAGAGGTAAATGCATGCACCTTTATGCAAAAAAAGAGAAACGTTCGAATGACGAACTGTAAATATGAACCTTGCATGAAATAAATTTTGTATCCAATCTGTACATAGACTCTGTTATTATTTGACAGAACATGCATACATGACTCCCGCAGAAACCTCTTTGACCTTTCACCCCTGCTTTTCAAAACATTTTATTTTCTTTTAGTTCATTCATTTCATGATAGAATCCCGTTAAATAATTTCACACTCAAAATGTACGAAATTTCAAGGTCACAAAGGTCAAAGAGAGAGAGTCACCTACAATAGGCCAGAGATTGAAACTGGAGAGTCGAAGCAAGACCGATGGCGACCGTTCCCTGTTTTGGCATGCAAGATGTTGTTCACCCAAAAATTCAAAGATTCTGTGTTCCTCACACTATTGTTGTTCCAAACCTTTGTTTGGTTTAACACAGAGAAAGTTATTTGGAAGAATGTGTATCACCAAGCCTTCATGCTATCAAATGCCCCTGAGAGTCAAAAGTAAACCAGAACTTTCTGCCGTCCAACATTCTTCAAAATGTCTAATTTTGTGTGATCAACATTAAATTCTAACAATGATAGTCAATAGGATCCAAGAAGGGTTTGGCTATAGGCGTTCTTCAAAACATCTTTCCCTGTGTTTATCGGAACAAAAAATCTTTTCAATGGTGAGTATATGATGACAGAATTTTCATATTTTGGGGAACTCTCTTTAATGAAGCATGAAACTCACGCCGGGTAAAAACTCTCCAGCATGAACGGACGAGACCGCGATAACAATGATTTCTTTCACCTGAATGCAGCATGGGAGAACGCATGGTAAACCCCGCGTTTACCATGAGCCCGAGATCGCAGTCCACCCGCGCATTACTCGAAACGTTCTCTTGCACGAGGGCCCAAAACCCCGTTCTCTTTCTCCATCCCACCCCGAACCCCTAATGTTTCCGTGATGTTCGTCTGGTGTATTAATATGATTTCCTGTTGTTTTGTTGTTGTTGTTTTCTCTTTTTTGTGTTTTTAGAGACCCAGCGCCCCAACCGAAGCAGACAACCGATCGAGTCAGTGTGTGTAATGAACCGTGGTGTACCAACCACTATGTGCGTCAACCATAAAGCCACGTCCCCCACCTGATAGTAGCGTGCCAGGGTGTGTGTTCGTCGTAGTTCAACGTGTTTTCTTTGAGTTGTGACGGGAAAATAATTCAGCGTAGATGTAGCACAGTTACCGAGAGAAAAGCTGTAGATTCAGCCGTGTGTAGCTCTGTTTGGTTTCGTGCTTTCTTGTGCAGTCGTGCTGTGCCAAGTGCCTGTTGTTTTTGCGTTTGTGAGTGTCTGTGTTGTACATAGTGCTTGTGCGATGGTGTTGTGTATCGATTTCTTTGTTTTACGTTGTTTCAATGTCGTACAAATGTGGCACCGATCACGTTTCTGGTTAAATAGATCCAAATCTGTGGTCACACAAAGGTTAGCGAAGAATTGTTTTCATACTTTGTACTATTGTAGTAACCAATGCCTTTTGCACTGTTTGCACCCGTTCACTTTTACATTCCTTTGGGTAGAATAAACAATTTTGTAGCTCACATGTTACGCTGGTGAACTTTAAGTTACGCTTTGTCTTAACCAGGATTGAAACAAAACGGTATCAGAAATATTTATACCTTAATTAAACCGTTTCGTGTCACGCCTGGTTACAGCCCAAGTCTGAAGGTAGAATAACAAGACTCAATGGGACCAAGCTCTCTACGTTGGATAAAAATGCCGAGACCATCATTGTGTATTTTAAAAAATAGAGTACCATGCTACAATTGAAGACACCTGGAGAACGGTTTAAGTCGATACCTTCACAAGAGACAATCCCGCACAACAACACGACTCGTAGACGTTCAGTCACAGAACATACAGGGTTTACCGTGAAATGAGCGAAAGCAAATGAAACTGTGTCTTAAGTTATATTTATTTTCCATTGTTGTGAAAATGTCTAGTAAACTCAGTTCTTTGGGACCAAACTACTGCACTGCCAATTGCATCATGGGAAGGTCAACATTGGGTCATCTCCTTACAATATGCCGGACTGTTTAAAGACCCAACCACATCAAAGCACAAACACCAACGTCAGTAATGCACTAGAAATAAATCCAAACGTGGAGATAAAATCAGGTTCGTGTCTGTCTAGTGTGTAGTCGACACCTAAAAGAATCTTGTTTGTGCTGTGTTGTGAGATATTCCTGTTGTTTTTGCACATTGCAGTGCATAGTATGGATAGATATAAAAAATCAGGTGGTTTTTTCATTGATGGTTTAAGTTGACATATTGTTAAGGCAATTTTGTGTCTTTTTCTGAAGAGAGAAAAAAATGAGAACTATAATAATAATAATAGGAATAAAAAATACTAAAAGCAAGATTTTGTGCTGGTTGTGCTTTTATTTGTTTTTAAGCAGTGCTGATGCTGGCTTAGCACAGAAGGGTAAATATTATATGACGTACTTTATATACAGTAGATTTTTTGATTGATATACAGTGGATTTATATACAGTAGCTACATTTGTGGTTAGTCAACGAAATAAATCATGTGTGTCCTATAGATAGCAAAATTCCATAACATTACCTTACATTATTACTGTTATACTAATATATCACATGAGAGTTTATTTTTAATCAATTACAAATTTGCATATTATTCCGTCATGAACCCATATACAGTGGAACAATGCTGACAGTCTGATTTAAAACTCGAAAAGTCTTTAAAATATAAAGTGTTATAAATCAAGGATTTAAAATCTGATTTAAAACGGAAAATAAAGTATATTCATACAGTGGAATTAAAAATATTATTTAGAACTAGAAATTAATTTTTATTATGATCAAAATTCCAAAAATGGAATTATTAAAAACAAAACATAACACAACATGTTGTGTCCGACACAAGCTTTGATATCCGTGAGTTTAAAATTTTACCTTTATATGAAACTATAATAGATATTTTAAGTCATGACAGGTCATTCTATAAGATCAAGTACTGTCATATCTAAAGGTTATTTAAGTGTATTTCCTATGATGGAGAGGTCACAGGGAACATTCGAGCATTGTCCTGACAGTCTATCACACTGAAGGCAGAATAAACGGCCATCTGCCTCTATTACGGCTAATACCTCCAGCACTGGACCTCTGACAATATATAAAACCCAGGCTGAGACAATGAGTCTGATTAAATTTATCACTCCTCATTGAATTCTAATCTCACAGAGCGGGGAACGCATCAGAACAGACATATAAAGTTTTACTCCCATGCTCTTAAAGAATCAAGAATTCTTTAAAAATGATCAATCAGGTTAAAAATATTTGGGCTGTAAATAGGTTTTCTAAAAGCACCTCTCTGTTTTTTTCTGGGTCCTTTAAATCCGTCATGCATTTCCATTTTTGGCTCTCTAAAAGTGTCCTTTAAATGGAGACGCTGTAAAAAACAAAACATGACAAAAGAGTCTTTGCCTGTTAAAAATCCTTCAAACAAGTGCCATTGAATGTCCTGCTCCGCAGCCAATCGCAAGAGGCATCAGGTCTTTAAGACGGGGGATTGGTTGTGGTTGCATGATGTCACAAAGTGAACCATCGCCACACATTCCGTGTTCGTTCCAGCCCCAGGAGAAGATCCGACCTCCTAATGGGAGAGACGACAATGAAATACCCCCCCCAAAAACAACATCACAAATGGATTTACAAAGAAAATGAGTATATGAATAGAGAGGAATAGAAAGGGGAAGAATGTGTTTTATCTAACAAATATATTTAATTTGTGTTTATGTACCGCTTTCATGTTTATGTATCGCACCTGTGATGACAAGGGTTTAAACCCCAGAGAATCGACATGTTACATTTTTGTTTTAGAAAATGAAAAACAAAAACATCATCCCATTGTAAAAAAAAGGCCTCTACATTTCACATCCATCCTGTCCAGCTGGTAGGTGTGGTCAAGCCCGCATTGCCATGGAAACACGTGCCACAGCAACTAGATTACGTAATCTCTCGTCGACATGGCAACCAGCGGCGAGCACGCTTTCTCACGGGCAACTCATTTTCTCACATTTGTTGCCCACCCTTATGTATTCGCCTACGCTCCCCTCTATGTTTTCGACACCCCATTTCTCTCATGTCATCACGCATTCATTGTTCTCTTTAAGATGCAAAGGTTGAAATCATAGAAATTCTAGGAATTACAAATAAAATAAAATGGAAAGTTATAGGACGTGCATTGACCCTCTGCATTCAATAAGCAGTGTCGACAGAAATTGTGCCCTTAAAATAGACACAAGACGTCCTGTCGGAATCAGTGTCTCCAAATGCAATGACCTGATGTTCCTAAAACAAGAGCTATACAGGAAACAGTCTGCGAGGAAACGGTTTCCATAGCAACACACGTATAGACCATCGCAATGTATAGAAGAGCATCCTTACACAACAAAAATAAATCTTTGCTCAAATTCAGGGACTGAAATGTGTTACTTATTCGAAAGGAATGGATTTAAGTTTAATGCTTTTTCCAAATTGTTTAATTGCAATCCATTGAAAAAAATAATTAAAGCATAGAGACAACTTATAATAGACTTTTTTGCTTTAAGCATAAAAATGTATCCTTTTAAAACGAATGAATGATTTGATCATATTAGCCACACGTTAGATTCCAGGTTTTGGGGTGAACTTAATGCTTTTGGTTATTTTGGAAGAGGACGAACCACTAACATTGTCTTGCACCAACTTCCTATTTTGGCAGAAAGGATGTGAACATTTTAAACAAAGCTCTTCTATCAAAGTCTATCAATTTATTTATCAAATGCTTAGGAATTTAAATACACGCATCTATCGTGTACAGATTCAGAACATACTGTATTATAAGTATATGTCACTTGGGATTTGAACCCGTGACCCGAGTAATAGAGCCATGGTAAGTGATCGATTGGCAAACCATAAAATAGAGGTTAAATCATCTGGAAGAATCGTCTGAACACTGAAGAACCATGAAAATAACTTCTCAAATAACAAACGTTTTTTAATGACTTTGTTTAAAATATCCACAGACTTTTCGATGGACTGTCCCTTAATTAAAAGTATTATTAGTAGAATGTTATTAGACATTCACCTTGCTTTAAAGCTGAAAAACCTCATATAATCTCATTTGAAGGACTTCCTGCAAAGCCCATAAGGACGTCCCTTACGTGCTCAGAGAATGTCGTGTGATTCCCAAGGCATGCCGGGATGTTTTTTACTTTCAGTGTTTGTACCAGCGATCCACTTATCTCAAGGGTGCGACAGACACAAGGAACAGAGATAAACATCGCAAGTTCCCTGAGCAATAAAAACTTCCTTTGGTAGATTCCCACATCGAGATAATGAAACATGATAATTTTCTCTCAACAAAGAGAAGATAAGAAAGTGACAGAAAATCCATTGGCCATTGCCGACCAGTGTTAAATTTCTATTCTGTTCTTTATTATTCAGTGAATTAAATGTATTTACATTTGTTATCAGTATCTGTGATGCCTTGGATCAAGCCAATGGGATTTAAGCTGTATGTACTCTAGAATAAATTCATGTGGCTTAAAAATCATTATAAAAATAATTACCTTATAATTATATTACCTTGATAAAATCTTTTAAAAACATTGCGGTTTTTTTAAGTGGGACAATTTAAAAGAATTTATTAAAAATTCACAGTTAATTGCTCTACATTTTATTTATTATATGCACCTAGTATTTTGTTGTTCACAAATATTTGAGATAATCAGATTGACTAATATTTTACTTACATATACACAACATTTAAAAAGTATATTTAATGAATTTTAATGCTTTCAAATGTACCCTTATTGTGTGAATTGTTTCATTGTCCTATTCTCAAATTATGCATATTGTGATATCATTGAAGTGACAGACTGAAAGTATGTCATCTTACTTTAATGAATATTGTGCTAAGAGTATGTTAATCTGTCAAGAGTTTTACTCAAATAATATTGTTGCAAGTTAAATAATGTTAATAAATTTGGAGTACAACATATGTGTATGTTTGTTTTTTCCACATTTTTAAAATTGTATATCAGATGTACATGTGAAATTAACTTAAGAATGAATCAAATTCACCTTCTCACTATTTGACAGCCTAGACGTTCTTTGACATGAATAACTTGAGATTGTTGTCTAATATTGGATTCATTTCCTTACACAGAGACATGAAATTTAAAGACTAATCCTCACTCTCCTATGATAGCGGCCAAGATCAAAGCATTGAGCCGTCTGTTTAATTAATCCAGTAACAGAGACTCATTTTTACAGGCATTAAGGATGTCACATTCCAAATTTCCCATCACTGAAATATTCTCAAAGGTCCAGAAGACAGCGCTGGTCTCGATGTTAATTCCGACAGTCAGGCTTAGTCATATCCCCAAAAACTGGCTTAGTTTAATCTCTCTCAAGGCTCAATGTCACAGCAGACACATCCCATAGTAAGCTACTTTGTACCTAAATATGGTGAATGGGTATTGCCATGGCAACACTCTATGTGATGATGCAAAGGAGGAATTACTATTTTATTGTGTGATTAATATGGAAAAAACAACACATTGGGTGTACTTTAAATTTCCCTTCCTGTGCTGCCAATCACGTTTGTTCTACTCACCCACAACAGCCAGGTTATGTTCAGATCCACAGGCGATCTGCAAGCACAGAGAAAAATCCATAAGATGCGCCAATCAAACACACATTACATGATCTGATCACAGCTCAATCACATTCGAAACACAATCACAGACAGACGTCAGTGATTCATCACCCTTTATCTCACATACACACACACACCGCTGAGAAACACACACTCTCCCTCTGTGTAACAGAAGCTGGAGTTTCTGAATCGAACGTTCCCTGTGGAGACGCTTCATACGTGTGGCGGTTTGCTGGAGGGGGGCTTTTGGGGGTGATGGAGAGAGGCGATTTACACATACAGATGTTAAGAGATGCTTTCCATGGTAAAAATAGCTCAAACACACAAATGGCTTCCCGGCCCTGATGCTGGAGTCCTATGTCCGTTACCATGGTGACCCGTGAGGATGCGAGTGGGTGACCGGGCGTTTCTGGTAGGCTTATTAATGTTCGGTGATCATAGCTTATTACACGGAGGAAATAGCCGTCGAGCGGATAAAAACATCACTAATGCTCACTCCTGGAGCTTGGAGGATGCCGTCTGCACAAATACACTTATATTAATGTAAAATATAATAATGCATGATGGGAAATGATGGACTGCAGAGCTGGTAGACCTTAACAAAACCTGAAACGTTTGCTAGTTGAATAAGTTATCATTTATTAACCCTCTTTGTCATTTCTAACTGTAAAGGTTTTTTCTCATCTGCAGAACACAAAAGGTATTTTGAAAAAAGTGAAAAGTCCCCAGTTACAAACATTCTTCAAAACATCTAACATAATAGGTGAATTTCTTGTTCTATTATTTCAATTTTCAGTTTTTCTCAAATAAAACATATAATAAGTATTTGTTCAAGTTTGATGATAATTTTTGATTCGTTCTTTTAATTATAACAACATTTTTAACAAATTCTGCTTTTTATTTCTAAAAAAAACGGCATGGGTGACATATCGGCAGATGTCGGCCAATAAATACTATTTTTAGTATTATTGTTATCGGTCCGATAATAAAATTAGGCCGATAAATGAGGTATTATTTCTGCTGGCTGAGGCACTTCTCATGTTTGCTCCTGGCCACTAGGGATTTAATTGTCACTTGCTTTATTTACATTTTACTTTTTGTCAAGCAATAGATTTTATGCGAAAAAAGTTGGCGGTAAAAATGAATAATAACTATAGTGAAGAGATCAGTTAAACCTTTTGTGAAGTAAAAAAAAAAAATGTTGTTCACTGTATGTGTTTGCCTTTGATTCATGCTTAGAAATATTTATCAGCCTGTATATCGCCTATCAGCTTTCAAAAATAAAAGATAATGGTTACCGTTATCGGACAAGATGTCCATATCCTGCAAAAAAACAGCAATTGATTTCTAGAAAAATTAAAACAAAACAAAATTGTAAAAATAACAAAAGGGAAATATATATATATATATATATATTTTATGAAATAAGCTCTTCTTTCACAACTTTCATATGACTTCAAGTCATACCCCACATTTGTTTCTGTAAAAACTTCAGAAGTGTGTTGCGACAAATAAAACAGCGTGGATTGCATTTTTTCTTGCCTGTTTTTGCTGGATAGAGTTTGAGTCTCCCAATATTCAAAGTACAAATAAACGTCCCCTGTAGACGAAAAACAAACCCCAAAAACAAACCAGGAACATCCTGTCAAACTTCACAAAGATGATTTGTCCTGATGCAGTCCGTTACTCTTGCCATCACCAACAAAACGCCAACCCCTTCCTCTCATCTGTCTGTATCTGAACCAGCAATACATAACACACTGTCAAAACAGATTTCAGAGAGGTAGGGGACTGTCCAAAGTGCTCTGATGCCCTGCACGTATTTTCTTTTGTTCTGCAGAACACACACAAAAAAAAGATATTTTGAAGAATGTTGATTACCAAACAACCCTGAATTTTTAAATGCCATAGACTTGACATCAGAGGACATTCTTCTTAATATCTTTATTTGTGTTCCACAGAAAAAAAGTGTCTAGACTAGCAAATGAGGAGCGATTATTCAGTATATGTCAACTCCCAAAATGACCTGATATGTGACCTTTGGTGAGGTAACAAAGCTTAACTTTAAAGATGATGCACCACTTTCTAAAAGCACACACGGCAAACGGACACGTCAGCATCAGCAGCAGCAGCATCACCCGTCAATCGAAAAGCAGAATAATGAAAGTGATGTTCAGCACAGATGCAGGCCAGAGGCGTTAACACCATCCTGGGTTAAGAGTAATAAAAGCTCATCATTACAGTGGATCTATGTTGTGCTGTAAGAACGGATGCTTCAGGCTGTGTGTGAGAATCAAACGCACAACCTTTGCACTTTCCCTTTCCATTAACACAATGGAGAGGAAGCTTCCGGGTGTTCATCCGGTACAGCAGGTACAGCACTGCACACAGAGAGTTTAAACACAGACAGCATGGCTCCTGTACTGCGAGTGGAAGTGTGAAAGCCCTTGCCGGCTGCACCTTTAACAATGTGTGAATGAACTGCTGTTATAGAATTATACAGCCCATTACTGAAGGCCGTTCTGCATTCAGGGACGCGCTCATTTTTAGCACACAGTATCGCATTTCACCACATTATCTACTGATAGGAAATCTATCGGCGTGGAGCCACTTGAGAAGTCAAGCGCTTGCCGATTGGCCGATATTGTTGTGAGGTTGCGAATTGTATTGTAAAGGTGCAAAATAGATGATTTCAATTAAAATGGACGAGAGCAATTTATGGTATCTACTTAAATAATAAAAAGATCTTTAAAATACACAAAGAGGAAATCTCACATTGAGATATATGTCCGAAATTTGTCTTGTACATGAATGTCATCGCTTTTTCCTTTTTTTTTATAATTAAATGAAAAGTTTTGGCTATAAGGTATAACTTTATTAATTTTTAGAGAAAAATGTACTTACTTACACAAAAAAACAATGTTATATTAATATATTTCAGACAAGGATGCAGCCAACAGGAACACAAATTTACTCTTTAATGACAGTTTAAAATATCATAAAATACGCCTGGAATAAAAACACCTCAAAGTAAAACCTGTGTGATTGTTTCTGGTCTTATCATCCTTTCAAACCTCTATGATCTTTCTTCTATGGAACACAAAAGAAGATATTATGAAAAATGTGGGAAACTGACAGCCAATCATTTGCATGGGTTTTGAGTTCAATAGAAGAAAGGGGTGCCACTGCTGTTTGGTTATCACGTTTCTTCAAAATGTCTTTTGCGTTCTATGAGTGACAGGACGCCGAGTAAATGATGACACAATTTTGATTTTGATTGAACTATCACTATGCAAAAGGTTGCAACATGATACTGATTTATTTTGTATTTTTGTATTTTTTAAAGGGCTCACTCATAAGTAGAACCCCAACACACATATAACATTAGATCTCTGGAACACAAAATAAGATATTACCAGAAATGTCTCTTTGTGTTCCTTCCAGGGAAGTCAAGGTGCCCAATGACACTCCCAACATTCAAGATAGATTTTATAGTGTTGTGCAGAAAATAAAAGGCTTCGGTCCTTCTCTCCTACAGAACTCATTTCTTTAACTTTACATTCCAGCTGTCACGAAAAGCTGAAAATGTCCTTGGACCGGTCCGCTCGTTCTCCCTCTCTAGTCTTAGTGTCTACTACAGAGGACACCTTCCCGTTTACTGCCCTCATTTTCTCCAACACGCGGGTCGCCAGTGGCGGAACATTGTGGCATCAGCAGCTTTTGAGGATTAAATATGACATGAGGTGCATTGACCAGATGAAGGAAGAACCACGCAAAACAAAGTCAGCCAAGGAGATAAGACACGCAGAAAGATGATGGATGGAAAGTGTCCTTCTACTTGCAAACTTACATTTTTTGTTAAGATGTGTCCTTTGGTGTGAACCCAAAACTGTTTCTCGGAAAATCTTATTTTGTGTTCCACATATGAAAGAATAAGTTTGATTTTTTGAGTAAACTATCCAGAAATCAGAATTATATTGCAACCTTTTGCTTAATGATAGATCAATCAATATAAATGTTCTCTCATCATTATCAACTCATACTCACCCTCCTGTCATTTCAAACCTGTATGGTTTTTCTTCCGCAGAAGACAAAAGAAGATTCCTTTCTGGAAACCAATCGTTATCATTGCAATACTATCTGCTGAAACGGTGTGCTCATACACTATAGTTTTACAGCTAAAAGCAATGTCAAATGTCCTCTGGACACTTCTCATTCAACTGTGCCTACACACCATCCTCTCAATGCCGCACGTTTTTAAAGAGGATTCTTTCATTTCAAGGTTCAGTGATGCAGCAAAGGCATAAAAACCAAAACTGTGTATAAAGCACCATGTCAATAAGTCAGACCAACACACGCACACGGATGCTGCATTCTCTGAGGTGAGTGATGACCTTCAATTGATATAAAAACTGTCTCTGGGCAGGATGCGAGGAAGGATAATGCATGAACAGAGCACTTTTGCCCTCTATGGGTACCTTGGATACACTGCATGCCATGTGAATTTAATTGACATGTTGATATGCAATATGAAAACAAGTCTGGATTCTTTAGGGCTTATTTAACCACCACACACATTTTGATCGACATCATACCTGGGTTGCTCCATATAAACCTTTAACTTCAGCAGGACCGTTTGTTCTTTCTGCTTCTGGTTCCAAGCCATGTTTGGGCACCACAGTCCGTCCCAGTTGCCCATAATGGGCTCTGCCCCACGAAAAGACCCGCCCACTTTCTGTAAATAGATGACAGTGATATATTGCATCACTAGTTCATCACAAAACCGTCAGCATTTGAAAACACGACTAATGTTGTGTGAAATATTACGCACCTGTTTGTGCGATGACGTGTGTCCAGCCACTGTGAATGTCAGTCACCGTCTCATTGTGCAGGAGAGATCGATCTAGAGACACAGGAAGAGGCAGGAACGGGCTGTCGCTGACCAGCTGACCGTGTTTATTGCTGCCCCACAGAAACACGTCGCCCGTGACTGTTGAGACACTAAAATGTTAATCATCTTTGATCGTATAAAATACGA
Organism: Triplophysa yarkandensis; assembly: GCA_033220385.1. Classification (NCBI taxonomy): domain Eukaryota; kingdom Metazoa; phylum Chordata; class Actinopteri; order Cypriniformes; family Nemacheilidae; genus Triplophysa; species Triplophysa yarkandensis. The sequence goes on along the minus strand of CM065677.1, from coordinate 5,295,587 downwards.
CAATCAAATATAAAAAAACGACAATCAAAATGACCTGTTAAACAGATGCAGTGGACGGAGCCGGCAACTACTTTCTTTGGGGTCACTTGATCCAGCCCTGCAGAATAAGGTTTAGGTTTATTACAGTGAAGACAACTCTACAACTAACTGTGGGTAGGTGGAAAGACGGCAATGATGCAAACTGATACACAAGGGTGTGTGTGATGTCATTGCGTGAGGTTAATTTTGAACTTGCGTGTGTGTTTTTTACCTGGGACGAGACAGGGCACCTTAGAGGTTAAATGTGCAGGAACAGGTTGGGAATTTAATGCTCTCTTGGCGTGACTAGAAAGGCCAGTTCCCCACTGATACACACACCCTGATGCTTGGAACACACACACATATCATACACATATTAAATGAAATGAGAATATAACTTTAAACTACTCAAAACAAGATATGATGTGTGAAATAATGATCATTCTTCCATCAAGAGTCTTCATACCTGTTCTGGCCAAAGCATGTCTGAGACCTGCAGACACACTGTTCACAAACTCACTCAGAGCCTGCACAACAAACCATTATAACACTATTACTGTAGTGTTAAAATAATAACATTCAATACAACTACTATTATAAAAATATACATTCTTGAAGGTGCACCCACCTTCACATGCAAAGGTTCTGCTGTGTGTGTTATATGTGGTGAGATTCCCAGCTGTCCGAATGCATTGGAGCCGCATGCCAAGACCTGCCCATCATCTTGCAGACACACATTTCATTTAAATCAAATCAGGGGAAGTTTCCACAGACAGATGAACAATGAATCTAATCAGAATCCAGATAAAATCACTTAAAAACCATCAACTTAACAGAAGCCTGTTATCAGGAGCTGGAAAGCATTTGTTGGACATTAAATCATTTTTTTCCTACGGTCAAGTGAGTGTGTCATTTTATTTTTTTAAATGTTTAAGGCAGTCAAAATTATTTGTGGTGATAAATTACATCCAGAATTAAATTTTGTGCATTTTAAGTTCCTATTAAAAACCAAAAACATACACATTTGTGTATTTTCAAAAAAATAAATAGGTTTGTCGTTTAAATAAATAAAATGACGTATAAACATTTATTTAATTGCATCTATGCATTTAAATGAATAAATTAAAATGTAATACAAAAAAATCAACAGACATCAATTACGCAAACATCATTCCAGCTATCAAGGCATGGTGACACAATTAAATTCATGTTCATGAAATGGTTCATCCAACCAAAAAGTGTAATAAAACTCGCCGAAATATGTTTAAAAAACAAAAATTTGTGAGCATGCACCAATGTAGTTTTTGAAAACCTTTTTAAGAATATTTAAACTATGATAGCAATAACACTTACCGGTGAGAATAAGAGAAAAGTCCCAGCCGCAGGACACCGCCTGCACTCTCCTGCGCCCAGGCAAAGGACAGGGTTGAAAGGTCATGACCTCTGAAGTGTGCCTGAGCCCTAACTGACCTTTGTTGTTCTGTCCACACATGAGCAGCTCACCTGAATCTTTAGGTAGAGGAAAAAGCAGAAAAGATTGTTGTTGTAATACACCAACTTGTCCACAAGAGGGCAGTACTAGACCAACAAATTCCCAAACACAGTGTTTACATTGTCCACCAGGGCTTAAAGCATGACATGAGGAGTATTCACTAAAGCTCATTAATGGATCTAATGGTGATATTGATCAGCTCACCAGATATGACTGCAGAATGTCCACCTCCACCGGATATCTGCTGAGCCTGCAGTCCGCCATGTGCAGCCTGTGGCTGGGCTTCATCCTCCGCATGTCCCTGTCCGAGCTGCCCATAACTGTTGGCTCCCTAAAACAAATATATCACATTTCTTTCACCTTTCATATTTAACATCAAGTTGTGTATTCATTTACAGCCAATCACGTGTAAATATTATTATGGATTGTGTAGTGTGCAGTATTAGCAGTGATCATTCCTCATAAGTAAAAGTAAATGAACTTACCCATGTGTACAACACACATGCTGACAGATGACGTGCTTCCATTGGATTGAAAAGGCGCAGGTTGATGACATCACGCTTCAACTAGCTTTTTGTCATTTCATCCTTTTTGTTTTTGTTTTTTAATATGCAATCATGTACGAGTTTATTACAAACGTATACATTTTATAAAAATAATAAAAAATAAATAATATGGGTGTACATAAATAAATATAAAAATAAATAAAAATGAAAAAAGCTGATTAAATTGAAAGTTAAAAAGTGTTTTGTATATTTGTACAGCTCTTCCGTTTTTAATATTATTCAAAGTGTGATAAAAGCTGGAATAAAAGATGAAGTGGGCGTGGCTTAGCAGTCGGGAGTTGCTTCTGGTTGGATAGTAAGAGAGAATTCCTTTTAAAATACAACAGTTATGTTACATTTGAAAATACACAAATTAATATTATAAATTGTAATAAATGTTTAAAATATATTAATATTGTGAAATATAGTACGGCAAAAAGATGCGCCACAGGAAGTCTTAAGTGAGGAGATTGTCGGCCGGTGCGCATGCGCATGACTAGAGACTCACATAAAATGTGTTTTTTAGCAAAACTTAAACTCAAAAATCCAAAATTATAGTCAAGATCATGTCAAGCTTGCTTAATTATTGGTAATATGTTGTTTATTTGTGATATTTTCCAGTGTTTCATGTAATTTCTGCCTTCCTCTATTCAAGTTAATGGGACTGTGGACTTACTAGCAAGTGCCCGGAGGCGTTACAAAATTTGCCACTGAGTGTCATGACTTGGTTTGGGTCATTCACAGGACAGATTGATGCTTTTACAAAGATAGGCAGACAAGCCCTACAGGAATAACATTTTATTTTAATAGACATCATTAGAATCATTGTACAAACATTTTCATTCTTATTGGAATTAGACAATAAAATATATATAAATATAAAAAAGAAATGGTAACATCCATCCATGGGCACCACACACACAAGAAAGAAAGAAGCAACAGGCTGGCTTCATGTACAATATAAAAATAATAAATTGATTTTATTTTACGCATGTACATTCTAGTTATAAATTTCCTCTACATCTTATAAGCTTATCTCATATTGAATATTAATCTGTCTTTATTTCGAACCTGAGCGTTCTTGAAATTGCGTAAATCTGTCCACAATAAATTCTTGCTACTTTAGAATTTACAAATTATTTAAGCTTCCATTTTAAATGACAAAATAACACAGATATGAACACAGCAATGGGCCCACAAAACTGTTTTTTAAGAACACATAGGGAATAAAATCAAAAATGTCACATTTTAATAGACGTTAGGTGCTGTATAAATGGACACGTCTAACAGACACATAATCACCAGCCTGTGGAGACATTGGTTTTACTTAAAAATTATTATTATTACTTTAAAAAAATAATTGACCTGCAGTGTCATTGCCTTGCATAATAAACAAGAACTCCACTCGCAAGCAGGTTGCACAAATGTTAAAGGATCAAATATTTATTCATATAAGAGGAAACTATAGATACGACACCATTAACTTTTAAAGGAGAATTTAAGAAGCAGTTTGGTAGGTGAAAATGAAGCAATTCTCTGACAAAGTGAATGTAACAGACATGATGGGAAAGGTTTGGATCTGAAATCAAGCAGTGTGGTTTTCTTCAGACACCTAACTGTTTGTTAAGCCTGTTAAGTGCATCACCAATGATGTCCAGCTCATGTCTCAACTCCTCCACAACATTGTTGATGCTGGTTGTGTCCTTCAGAACGTCCACGCTCTGCGTGTAGGGGTTGTAACGTACGGTGAATGGTCGTTTAATGGTCTTTGCGAACTCCCTAAACAAAAAAAAAGCATGACATGTTTTCCCTGCGAGTATTAAATCGACACAATTTGCAATATGGGATTTTGCTTTCTTTTGATTGCTTACACACCTCATTTTTACTTTTGCTTCCTCGAAGGTGTCCGAGACAAAGTACACGTCCTGAAATGTGGTGATGATGCATTCTTGTTTACAGGTCGTGTTGGGGTCAAAGGGCAAGATTCTGGCGTTTCCCGAAAGAGCATGCTGGACGCAACGTGAAACGCCACAATCATTATTTGTAAAATATGCTAAAATAAAAAACCGGCCAAAAATATTCTGTACGGTTTCTAACCTTGAGCTCACTGATGGAAGAAAGCAGACCGGCTCCATACGCTCTTAACTTTCCATCTTGTTTGCAAAGGCCGAACTCCACGGTGAAGAAATAACACTGGAGAAAAAACGATATGCCAGAAATATTAAATACAAGAATACACGTGAAAATAGACACTTTTGGAATGGATCAAGTCTTGGCGGTGTGTCATAACTTACAGTGGCCAGTTTCTGAACAGAGTCGTCGGACGCCCCCAGGGATGCGAGACCAATCTCTTGACTGAACTGGGCAAAGCTGGGCTCGGCCAAAAGAGGAACGTGCCCAAACAGCTCGTGACATGTGTCTCTGCAACACAAAGATGCACACGGGCCTTCAATTCAGAGTAATTTGAACACATCATATTGTCAGCAAGGTAGAAAATGAAGTATCGGTTTATAATACATCAGAATGTTAGGATACTCACGGCTCGGGTGTGTATAGGGGGTCAGAGCTGTGTCGGACATACTGCGTGCAGTGGAACACCCGGAATGCCAAACCCGCCAGAAAGTCTCGTGGGGAGAGATATCCGGCCACAGGTCTTATGGTGAAGCCTGTGCGCTCTGAAACAGTTCAAACAAACAATGTTATACACAAGGAACAATAAAAGTAAAAACACTACATTTGGTGGTTCTGCTGTCACCTTTGAGAAACCGTGAGACGTCCTCCAGCTGTGGGATGTTGTCTTCGCGAAAATCACAGTATTTGGTGAGCAAGGGCAGGTTCTTCAGGTACTCACGGCAGGCATGTGTGGGATAGAGTTTATTCAGCTCCCGGAAAACCACACCCCATGTTTTCACTTCTTCTTCTGTGAATTCAATGCGGGGAATAGGATCTCCACTGTAATAATTGCACAAAATTAATCACATTATGTGAAAGAATAGCATGCAATGCATGTAAAGTTCACTTGAATGCAAACTTTATTTTATCGATTTAAATAAAATTATATTTTATCAGATAATCATCAAGAAAGATAAATAGCTTTTACAGTTTTAAAACTCTATTTAATTTAATTTTAGTATCAAATTTATAAACACTCAACTGTTTGTAGCTCTTGGCCAGGTCTGCAAAATACTTTCTCCTTTTACGATAGACGTTATCCTTAAAGCCCTGTAGACACAAGAAAATTAGCCCTTGTCATCATGCTGACAGCCATTTGTGACGTACAACACTTTGATGCATTTACCGGATGATCAGCATCAAGATCTGATCCATACATCAGCACGCGGTTCGCACATTTATCCAGATCCGAAATCTTCTTCGGAAACCAAGGCACATTCTCCATATCTACAAAAAGATAGAGTTCTTCTATAAATAGTCTTATGTAGTTAGGGTTAAGGTTAGGGTAGGTTAGGGGTTAGGGTAAGGATTAGGTTACGGAATAGGTTTAGGGGTTAGGGCTAGGGTAAGGGTTAGGGTCAGGGTTAGGGTTAGGTCAGATTAGGTTAGGGTTAAGGTTAGGTTAGGTTTGGTTAAAGTTAGGAGTTAGAGGTTATAGGTTAGGTTATGGTTAGTGTGGGTTACTCTTTAAAAAAATCAATACATTTTGCTGACATAATTCACATACCGCTTTCTTCTGGCAGACGGTTATCAGGTGCATCCATCTCAAGCACGTTCACGTGTTTCCTAAGCAGCTGGATGATCTCGTGCAGCTGCTCTCGATTGCTGTCACAATCCACGAAGATCTCAAACTCTGAGTTACGCCTTTTCGACTTCCTGGACTCGATGTGAACAAGATTGACGTGTTTCTCCTGTTGAGTTGAACATATGTTGTTAGGCTGATTATAAAACACACACAAAGGCTGATGGATAAGGGATTTGCGTCACACCTGGAAAAGTTTGAGAGCCTTCACGAGTCCACCTACTTCATTTTTCAGAGAAAACACAACAGCTGCCCGGCTCCTCTCTGTCGATTCGCTTTTGTTGTCTTTATTCTCCTCGATCTTTGGAAATGCAGATTTGTTCATCTGTAAAACACACAATAGATTTTGATTAGAGCCAATGAAATTATAAATATTTGAAGTGAAATAAAAACATATTGATAGAAACAAAGAATACAAGTTTGAATAATTGTGGGCTCATTTTAAATCTCGAACCTTCACCTAAATGCTCAGCACGAGACAATCAGATCATGAGGATTAAACTGTGTTGTAAACCTCATCACTTCATGCAAGGACAAACAGGTTTTTGGAGACGTTCCCATAGCCCCTTTGTAATCCCTTTATGACATATTAATGATCCTTGTAGAAACCTATACAAAACGATGGCTGAATAGAAAAAGCTGCAATTGTGCAATTCCTTGTGCCACTTCAGCACCATGGACAGCGCCAATCCTATTGACCTGCTGAACATCGAACTAAAGGATGCAAACTTTGAGTTAAAAGATATACACTTTTATGCATTACATAAGAATTATTATGATGCTTGTTTATTGTTAACTGCTTCCAACTACTAACCACGTTTCTTTTATCAAGCAGATTGGATAGAAATCGTCCCCTTGTTCCCAACAGCCGGATTCCAGACAGCATAGCGAACGCATTGAGCCTGGCAGGGTTCATGTCTGTCTCCAGACAATCCCATTTGGATAGAGAGGAAGCCTATTATTGCCCCCTCTTGTTTTAATCTAACATTGGATTAGGCTTAAATTAATCACTCTTTTACGCACATACAGTGTTAAGCATGCTTGATTTGATGGCTTTTGTTAGGATGCAGGATTAGGGAACGGAGCCAGGATATATTGCGTGTTTCCGGGTGAAAAGCCTTAGGCCGTTTAGATAAAAGTGCAAAAGTGCACAAAGCATCCTGTCACATCCCTTTCCTCTCCTCTCATCACTTCTCAGACACATCCGTGAACTATATGTTTCAACAAAGCAATGCATTTCTTACTATGGAACAGTTGGCACTGATGGGGTCCATCTCTAAGTGGGCATCCATTTGCGCAACCATTGGAAGTTGTCTCAACAAATCAAGATACAAACAATATGCATTGAGTTTTAAGGTTGAACCAAAATTGCTTACTTCATTATTAAGTTGCTTCTCTTCCAAGGTCAGACCAAGGTTCATGGAATCAAAAGATCTTCCTCTGCGCGGTCCTTCACTTTTAGTCGAGTACATGCTGAGGTGTCCTTCTATTTAAACAGTCCCTAAAACCTGTTCTCTTTATTACTTCAATTGTATGGTACAATACAGCCGCACTGCAAGCTTTGCTATTTATGAAGAACCGAAGAGGGGGAGGTTAGGGTGGACTGACGGATGTTAATCTTTCTCCTGACAGCAAATGGAAAATGAGAAGCTCGGCTCACGTCATGGGGATATTCATATGAGACATACCTTTTCATATTCTCTTTGATCAGTGCGTGGGGAGAGCTTCATGGCAAGAGTTATGAGTGCAAACAAACACCAACGAGTCCAGAGGTTCTTTACTCAAATCATACTGTGTGTGCGAAAAGCAAATGCACAGTTTGAAAAATAGGTGTTCCTAAAAATCCAAAGCACACTGAAAAAAATGGGTTGGTGGAATTATTTCATTTTGGATCTGTTCCACATGCTTACATTAAATCTTGAAATTTGAATGAAAGTTGTGTTATAACAATTAAATTGAATCATGTAGAACCGATTTGATCAAATTAAGTAATCCGAACATTCCAGTTTTTCAGTGTAATTGTAATGTAGGCAAATACACCTCAATGTAAAACACACAATGTATTTATCTGTTCAGCTTAAATAATTTACACAAAGTATTAACTGTATATACCTGTATTATTAAAATATTTACTTAGAAAAGCAACAAGACACTACAGCAATATCAATATTGTGTTTCGTGATTACATTCATTTTATAGACTGGCTTCACTTACGTCATTGCTTCAGTGGGACTTTGTTGTAATTCACTGAATTGAAAAACTAGTCTTATATTGAACAAATATTTTATTCTTATCTGTGTTGCACCTTGTAAGTGCAAATATTAGATTAGTCAACAGGAATATTGCCCATTCACATCCATTCAAGCAACCTAAGTAAATATATCAATTTTACTACATGCTGTCGAATTGTGATGAATGGTAGATAAAGTGATGGTGATGTAAAATGATGATAAAGATCTGTGGCCATGTACATTTTGCCAGTTATGTACTCAATATGTGTTTAATAAATATGTGTTTATAAGAAGATTCAACTCAGTCCCGGTTTTCTCTTAGTGAAGTTCATCTACAGTCATCCCATGGTCTTAATTTAGTGGATATGAGAATAAGGTCAGCCTGCAGGATGTTTTCTGTTCCTCTGTGCAACCTCAATGTCAAGAAAAGCTCTTAAAATCCACATGACCGAAGGTAAACAAACAGCTGTCAGTTCGGAGGGCTAAAAGATTAGGACATGATCCAGGGATCCGGAAAAAACATCTTTACAGAACAGTCATGATAATTGTAATATGACAGTCCGATGTGCCTTGAAGCATCTTTTCATCTGTTGGCTTTGACAAACATCTGAGAAAACCCATGCATCCCATTAACAAAAGTGGAAAATCTGGAAAATGTGTGTCAAGCAATACACGAAAAATGTGATACTATGTTTTATACTGGGAACAATTAAGATAATTTTTTTTATTTTAACACTTTGACATTAAGTTTATATCCCGTTGAAATTTGGTGTATTACAAATGTATGCAGTGTTTGTTTATTAAATACATTTTTTTATTACATGGATAATGGTAAATTTTTATTATAGCTTAATATAACTTTTTTAAACTTTTTATTTTAGTTATATTAACTAAGCCACGTGATATGTTTTACAGTGTATGCAAGTATCTTTTACATTGGATTTAATTGGATTCAAGACATGTTGGTTCTCTAAATGTCTCCAAAGAAAACAAGCATCCATAGTGGTGTTCATCGACAGATCATTAGGGTCAACGGAATGAATGTGGGTTTTAGAATCTGTATGACAGGACACATGGAAACCATGCAGACTGATGGCCAAGAGGTCAAATGTAAAATTTTTAACTGATTAAAAAGTATTTAATATTCGGTTGAGAGTCTGAAGTTCCGTGTTAAAGATACCCATATCTATGAATCTATATTGCAAGGATTACATGAATGCATTTAGGATTCAACATATAAGCGTTAAGATGAGTCAGGCTCTCGCTCCTCGCTCGCTCTCTCTCTCTTGCACAAAGAGAGCTCAGTGTTAATTAAAGGCAGGCTTGGCTTACATTATGCAGTCTCTGGTTCTGTGCTGTGTGTTCTGAAGAGGCTCTAATCACGAACGGAGAGTGAATGGGGAACGGTACACACTCATCTCATTATGAACCCACTCAAAACAGGCCACAACCGCATGAGGAAAGAGACAAGAGAGGGATATCATTATCACCCCAAAATTAAATTAAAAACAAATATGAAGAAAATAAACATAAGACCATTACAACAGGTGTCTCACATTCTTGTAGTTATCTACATGTTGTGGACACAGTCATTTTCACTGTGAAATAGAAAATGATTCAGTAAAAAATAGGGCAGCAAAGCAAAATTTGGGGTTTTTTACTTGTGTACATGTTTGGGAAAATTGCCTTTAATTCCATAAAGAGATGCATTATCACAATCCGCTTATCTGAACAAGAACTGTGTGTAAGAAAGAACGCAGGGACAAAGTAAACCCTTGCAGGGCTCTTAACAGGTGGCACAGAGAATATATCCATCCTAGACGAACTCCTCACTGATAACACGGCCCAGTACTTCTAATTTTAATCATAGGATTTACACAAACACACTAATCTCTTTTGTGGTAGTGCAGGCGAGGACATGTAATAAATCCTTTACACATACTGTAAACACTTTTCTTTATAGTGTATACTTGACCAAAGCTGGCTCAAATATAGACAAGCTCTACCTTTGGGCTATAAATGAACGAATGCTTGGTTGTATCAAATCAAAATTTTGGTTGTTTTAATCCAATATTGGGTTGAATGTTACCTATTTGCTGGGTTAATTAAACCAAATTGTTGGGTTACCCAACCCAACATTTCCTAAAGAGTGTTTACAGAAAATGTATTCTGTACCACACAATTGGCGCACTTACACACTTTTGCATTTATATATTTGAAAAAAGATTAATAAAAGAAAGTGAGTTATTTTAAAACTACAAAAATAAGTAAATAAAAAAAATGTATTGAAACATTTTCAGTGTAGACACCTTTTATCTAGAATTTGCAGAAATATGTGCTTGTCATTTTCTGCAACAGCTTCACTGTAAAAAATGTTTTATGTGGCTTTGTAAATATCACAAAAATAAACAGTTGTATTAACCTAATAAAACATTAAATAGATTTTTTTTTGTGGAAAATATTAAAATAATTAAAAGAAATGAAAAAATAAGAATTGCATTAATTTGTAATACAAACAAAGAATTAAAAAAGAAATATTTGAATTAATGAGATTTACAATTTTTTTTACTTACACATATTTACTTAATTTCGAAGCGTTCAAATTAGCTTATTTTTTGAGAATTTGGCCTGGAGATCTCCAGGCACAACATATGTTCTATGCAAACAACTGCTTTGCATTATAAATGAGCAGAAAGGGGGACAACAAAAGCAACAAGAGGCCTCGGCAATGACAAATTTGTGACAAAGATGCCCACCTTAATGAGTTTTGAGCTAGGTTAAAGAGCTGTAAAGATTCTGCTGTTTCATTAGTTTGTTTCTTTCCCTTATTAGGTAAGCTCATACAATATACAAAGAAAGAAGAAAATATATTCACAGAGAAAACTCACTGACAGGTAACAAATACATGTAAGATAGACTTTGTGTACATAACACGAATAATACATAGAAAGACTTAATGTACGAAGAAGAAGGTTTGTTCTTTCTAAATTGAGTCATTCCAGGATTTATTCACGTTATGCACACATTAGAAATTTTAAGAGCTGCTCTGAAAGTCCAGAACAAACACAAAACATATGCCATCAGCTAGAATGCATATTCACAACAATGTGAAAACTGTGAATGCACACATAGACACATCTGCAAAATGAAACGTAGCTTAAACACTGCAAATTAACATATATATAAATATATATATATATATATAGCTATAACGCTGGTATTTAAATAGCTGTCAGCTTCCGGTTGAGAGATCACTCAACTCTGACATTTCAAACGCTGAAGGGGTTGTGAGTTCAGAGAGTCTGTTTCTGTTCACACAGGTGGGCTGTCATTACTGATAGACATCAACATGATGCTGAATACTTCCTTAAAAGAGAACCCACGTTCTTTACATTGCTTATCACCTTCAGATTTAATATAAACAAACTCAAAGGCGAACAAAAAGCAGAATGCTTAAAATGTTATATATATAATAAACAGTGGAATGAGAAGCTGTGGTGAATCAGTGAATTTAGGCAATGTTATGCCGCACTCGAGACAATTCCGAATCATTTTTGGAATTTCTTGTCTCTTGCTTTTCTACAAAAAAATGTAGTTAATATAGAACAAACTACAAGGTGATTGAAATGTTGTCATTAAAGTGCTTTTAAAATCAAAAATTACAATTCCCTTTTTTACGAATATTGCATTTAAAATGAATGTGCCTTTGTTGTAAAATTGTTTTTGTTATTTAAGTAATTATTACCAAAACTAAACAATCGCTAGTAAACAATAACTTTAAAAAGTATTTTAAAATATTGAATAGCTTTCTTTCAGCTGAAAATACTAAACACATTAATTTAAAAAGTCAACAGTTCATTTGGCTTGAATCTACAAAAAAAATGTACATATATTAATCAGATTCACTTAATTTTGTATAAACAAAAATGTAAACGTTTGTTTACTTAATATCAAAGCTAATAAATGTACTCTTTTTTTTTAAATTTGATTAAATAAAATATATTTTATCCACAAAGAATTGTTTTGTTTTGTAGAATTGTTTGTTATGTTTGCTTGACAACCTCAGTATTCACACACAAGTGATGTTATTCGAACGCAGCTTAACCAATTACAACAATGCCCAATATACGTAATCTTGTTTGCGTAAAATGTAATTTCTATACAACAATATAATGCACAAGTGAATGCAAAGGTCAGAACATCAGGATATTCTGGGAAACAGGAGAAGGAAAGAGCAACGGAGATGAAAGTTTCATTGTACCAGTGTTGACAGGAAAGATAAACAGCAGCCAGAGGTTCTGATGAGAGGCGGCTACATTGACTATACAGACAGCTGAAGGTACGAGTGAAAAGAGAGACCTACGTGCCAGAGAGCACAACGCAGACATGTGGTTACGTGTGTCATGTGATTTCGTGTGTCATGTGATTAGCCGCCACTCCAAAGACTTCTGCAGAACCTTATTCATGTTTAATGAAGTGTATTGTTGAGTTCCCACCCGATAAAATCGCCTGCTCATCTCTAAGATAATCAAATGGAAGGATGCCAATGAGTTGATAAAAGGCCGTAAGCTGGTGGCAACGCCATTGCTTATCATTGGGTGGGAATTTTTGGACATCGCTGAGATGATGGACAACTGATGCTCTTCTGCGTTTACAGTTAATACATAATCGGTTCTACCTAAGGCCCGAACCATCCTCAGTCAAATCCAATTGAGAAAGCATTCACTCACACAAGCAGTGGACTGGACGCATTGTCCCTGGGGTATAAACATGACCATGCTCATGACAAGAAAAGTCTTGAAAGCAAACAAGACGTCAAGAAATTCAACATAGACACACCAGAGCGCAGGGCAACTGGTCAAAAAGAACAGATTCTTGAGAAACTATTTGAAAAACATGAGAAACCTATTATTTTTCTTATGTGGTTCTTTTATTACCGCAGTTAGGATAAAAACACAATTGTCATAACTGCCGAAGTTCTTCATAACTTTTTTAAAGGAGGGGTATCAAGGTGTTTCATGGATAAGAAGAGCTTAAGACTGTTACACATGTTGAGTTGTGATATTCAACATGGTAACGGAAAGAGTCGTTAAGCTGTATCTGTCTTCCATTAATGTAAGTAAACCAGACTTTTATAGTATATGAACAAGATGATTCTACATTAAAGTTGCTCAAGATTATCATAATAGTAGCAGAAAGTGTATGATACTTCTTTTTTAAATTATGCCTTGAGATCTAGAAACAATTTTCCTACGCAAGATCTCCACAAAATAAAAATCACGCCAGTGGCTCCAATCACGCAAACAAGGCTAAATTTAGCAGCCTTCTTTCCATTCAACCCTCAATGGGCAGAGCTTCTGCCCATGTCTCTCTCAGGTCCTCCTACACTTCCCATTACCATAAGAATGCAATGCACTCTGCATATCAATCCCAACTATTAATTAAAGAGCTGCCATATTCCTGCTGCCGTCACCGGTGACAGGACGCGTGCTGCTCTCTATCTCCCCTGTCCTGAAGAAACTGGTCATTTGGAAAGCAAATGAGGGGGGCGATGTGCGTGTTTTAGGGCCACCTGATGCTGCTTTCTAGCTGCGACGTCAGTGAGTACTGAAGTGTAGATGGACGTGCGTAAAGAAACGTCAATGCATGTTGGTGATATTCATTAAAATAGATTCAAAGATGGGAGTGACATTTTTGTAATTGAAAACATATTTTTGAGTGGTGCAAAATGGAAGATAAAGTTAAATTAAAATTAAAGAAAGCACATACGAATCGATTTACTAAAAATGCAGTTTACTAAAAACTTTACAAACATGGAGATGCTAACAATTCATAGAGACAATATTTGTACAAGGTAAACCTTCACCATAGATAACATTTTTGTTTACATTTGTTGTCAAAGTGTCTCTGGCTGGGTTTAGCTTGATGCATTGGATGAAACCAAAAACTCCTTTGTTATTATGTCTGCCACTTTAGGTTCCACCTCTGACAACACATTGACCAGGTGCTGCACCTGAGGAAATACAGAAGACCTGTGATAACTCAAGACCAAATAAGAAAGACAACAAGCTGCGGAAACACAAAAAAGGGAGTAGGACATACCACTGAGCGGTGCTGGGGTAGAAGAGCACTGACAGCGGAAACACAGTTCTTCTCTGTCAGATGTCCTTCCTTTACAAATGAGGATAAGAGGTCCTGAGGAGCATGGGAATACTTTTTTAAATCTGATAGTTACATCATTAAGAACATATATGCAAATCTCACCTCAGGTGTTTCCATAAGTACGCTAGAGAGGAACTCGGCTGTGGTTTCGACTAACGCTTTGAACTGTACATCAGCGTCCACCTTAACATCTTTTCCCTCCGATTCGGAATTTTCACCTGTCCGACTTTGACGATACTCAGCATAGAAATGCAAAACACGAAGAACACTTCCTATTAATTCTGCACCTGTCAGAAGAAACACACAATGACATCAACACACTTTTACAGATGCAGCTATATATGTTAAGTTCACGTTACGTACTGATATCTGCATGCAGGCCTGAGTGTAAAGCAGATAGCACTGCGATGGCTGGGACGAGGAGAGCTTTTTGTTCCTGTAGAATGAGGGGAGGGTCATCCGGCTGACACAAGTCCTCACACACAACTTTACACAAAAATGCCCAGGCGGCATGACCACATCCTCCAACTGCAAAAACGTTACATAGCAAACGTTATAAAGATATAAGATAGACCTGTTAGTACACTTCAATACAACTTTTTAGGGTTTTTCAAAAAAGGTGTCAAAAGAAAACATAGAAAAATGGAGAATTATTACAATGCAGTAGAAAAGTTAAAATATACTATATGAATACAATTTCAAAAAGACAATTTAAATCTTAGAAATAATTCTAATAATTAATAAATGGGGGTGAATAAAACAATGAAAAATATTTCTTATTAAACTTAATTTAAAAAACAAACTTGGATAAGGTTTTTGTGTATGAATGAAGATTTGCATCTCACCAAGGGCCTGCATGCCCTCTTCTACTGTAGTAAGAAGCTGGAGTAAATGAAGATACACCTCAAGTCCCTCTGGGTTCTCTGACCTAACACACACGCAAACATGCACGCACACAGATGTCTTCACAAATATTGATCTAATCCAATAGGAATGCTTGTCTCTTAATCTACTTGCAGACAGAGAAAAGAGTGACGGATAGACAGACGGTCACATGACTGACCTAAGCTGCACCGCCGCCTCAAGCAGAGAAGAGACAATGTCCTGCTGCGTGTCCTCATTCAGGTCACTCTCGCTTGTCGGGTCACTCTCTCTTGTCAGCCAACTCTTCATCAGTTCCTCATCCTCATCAAAGAGCTTATCCACCAGCTCCCCAACCTTAACCAGTAAATCCACTAGACGGAGAAACATTATGGCGGTGGACCATGACAAAGGTGTTATATGACATTTAAAGGGCAGCATAGGGTCATGAACACCACTGACCGTTCGTTGAACTGCTCATTATGAAACACAAACTTCTGCACACTGATGGATGCTGCTGTATTCGTTCTATCCACAAAGGGGCGACATCAGGCTGAGAGATACAGGTCAGAAGCAGCCTGGCAAAACCAGGCGTGATGTCACACAACAGCTCCCAGTAAAAATGATGAATACGTAGAATGTTTAATGAATGTTTGTCTGACCTGCAGGTTTCTAATATGGTAGGAGGATCATTGTCGCCCAGCAGCAGGAGTAATACAGCACTGAAACAAACAAAGAACCCAGACAAAATGTGTTCTTTTAAATACTTACTATGACAGAGAGTAAATTATGACTTTTTTAATTTGGGGAAAACTGTTCCTTTTAGCAGAGCATACTTTTAAGTAACATATAATGGAATGTTTAAGAGGTAGCGGGACAGATGGACAGAACTGTAGGTTTCCTACCCGAGGTCAGAGTTCTGACTGAGAGATACACATGTTCCATGGAAACAAGCCATATTACCAAGAATTCCAACACAGATTTCCTGTAAATGAAACTCTCAATAATCAAATGATGCCGCTGGCCAACAAATAGAATTTTGATTGACATGTCAGCACGGGATATACAGGTGATAAACTTGACCTACGGTAAGACGTGGGTTGCGTGACTTAGCGATCACTCCCAATAAAATGTCCGGAGCCTTGAACTCTTGGAGAAAAAGGGACACATCCTGGTAAACAGACAATGAGGAAACATCGAAAATCATACTTGCCCCTCCACTCATGGTTACTGAGAATCATTGTATGGAGTGTTCTATTGTACCTCATCCATAGCCATGTCCCAAACTTTACACAAATCTTCTTCAAGCATTTCTGTCAACACCACTGGAGCATCACCCTGCGCACCTTTTTCATCTGACACCATCTGTAGCAGTGAAAATAATAATATCACATAAAAGCTGGGCTACAAAAATATACACAGTGATGTGATTTTAGTAATGATGTGTGTTCTTTTGATAATATTAAAAATAATAGCTGATAAAATTAATGCCCCCTTATAACCATATGAAAAGAATTTAATAAATGAATGTACAAATGAATATTTGTGCAAATACATTAAAATTAACATGAACGCAACTAAATACAAAAATGTACACTACAAGCCAAAAGTTTGGGGATTCTTGATTTAAATGTTTCTCACCGTTTATAAAAAAACTTTTGCTTAAAAGTCTGAAAACAGTTTAGATTAGTTTAGTTATTCTGACTATAAGGTGATTTCCATAGCCTTTTATGTTAAACCTAAATGTGAAATAGGATTTTGAAATCTAAAGATCATTCAAACAAAAGCTTTGATTGAAGTTCTTCAACAGCTCAATTCTGAAAATGTCCCAGTAAATTGGATTTATACGAATCGATCAAAATTAGGACAGTTAAGATTGAATGCTCGCCTCCCTGGTACACAAATGACCTGTGAAAAGTGAAGGCTGCTGGACGTGCGCTTCAGCAGCAGTGTCAGCGTCTGGACTTACCCTTCACAAACCGGCTTATCGGGACAACCAAAAAGCTTTGGAAACTACAGACAGTTGTTCTCTTCTTTAAATCATCTGCTTAAACTTTAGAACCAGTCTTAGGCGCTACGGGAGAACAATGGAATGACTATGATCTTTTCCAGGAGTAAGATCACCAATCACTCTGAACTGTCTGGCTTCTCTTCACCTGTGCCTACAGTCGGTCTGCAGTTTGCTACTTCTAAGTTGCTTTGCTCCTTTCTTGAAGTTGCACATTTTGAGCTTGAGAATACTATCAACTAATGAGAACAACATCTAGCGCTACACCCTTTCCCTACAGCTTTGGTGATAGTAAAAGATATCAGTCCCATTTTACACCAGGATAATAAACAAATCCCTACAATCCGGCCACGTACCATCAGCTCTAAAAATGGCCATAAACAGACCACACTTAAAAAACCTACCCTTGATCCTGGCATCCATGCAAATTATTGGCCTCTATCAAATCAGCCTTTTCTCTCTAAGGTCTTTGATAAAATACTTGCCAGACCTCTCCAGAATATCCTTTTATTTTTTATTATTATGATTCTCAAAGGTTTTTGATACAATTTGTACAATTAAAAGTAATAAAGCCACAACACATCTTATTTGCCACCATTTTGACGTCACAGTGAAAAACTAAATCCCAACCTAATCCTATTATTTGATTCATGAGCTAAACCATCGTTATAATTTGATTTTTAACCCAGATTTCTTAATAAGTTGGCCAAGGTCAAAAGATCTCAAATGTTGCCTTTAGGTGAAGGTCATGGCACACGCTGTAGTGAAGTGAAGTGACGTATTGCCAAGTATATTGTTCCATACTTGGAATTTGTGCTCTGCATTTTACCCATCCAGTAAGTGAACACACACACACACTGTGAACACACACCCGGATCAGCCATGCTGCGGCGCCCGGGGAGCAGTGGGGGGGACGGTGCCTTGCTCAAGGGACTCACCTCAGTCGTGGTATTCCCGCTGGTTCCGAGTCTCAAACCAGCAACCTTCGGATCACGAGTCCAAGACTCGAACCACCAGGCCACGACTGCCCCCTTGATGATGTTTATACCTGTATAAGACGGGTCAGGGTGCTGAAGAGCCAGTGTTTGCTGTACACGGTCTCTCCAATAGCATCAGCATCTTCAGCGGCCTTGTCTTCATCATCCTCAGGAGGAGGAGAGGGGTTGCGGTCCATCTCCGGCGAACCTGCGGCGGATGATCCGCTCGGGTCTTCATCCACACCTTGGGAGGAGCATTCATTCCGCTCTAAGAAATGATATAACTGATTATTTTATGATATCATAAAACAAATATGAAAATCAATAATTATGATTATTAAAGGAAAACATGTATGCATAATAAACTGTACTTTTGGGTATTGGTATACTGTCCTTTAACAATTATTACTGATGCCTTAAATTATTAAATTAAGTTATTAAATTATTACTGATGCCTTCAATTAAAACTAATGTCTAAAGTTTTACCAATTTACATTTTATATGTATAATATAATTTATATATTTTTTAATATCAGTAAGAACCATGTATGTTAAAACAGCTTGACAAATATTGATTTTACACAAAAGCAAACATCTCCTGAGGAGTCAGACAAGAAGCTTTACAACTTACATAACCTCACTTACCCATTTTTAGGACAGTTTAAGAACCACAAAATCTTTTTGTGATATTAAACTCGAGAAACTCGCATTTGCAGCTCCACTGTTTGTTCAACACAAGAAAAACAAAACTTCCGCCTCTGTGTGAAATGCATGATGGGAAAAAATGACGAGCGTTCCTCTGGACCAATGGGAGCAAAGCAGAAGTACGTCATGACTACAAATACGGCGCGTGGTATTCATTACTTTTCTCAGCTGAGATCAAACTGGACCAATCACAGTCGTTTGTGAGAAGCCAAAGTTTTATATTTTGTTTGATTTAATGTAAAAGTCTGGAGTATTAAAGTGAAGTTTGCCCTCAGGGGCAGATCTGGACACCACATTTTATAAAGGAAATAAATATTCAACAATTTATCTCAGTAATAATGACGTCATAAATGTTCGTTATTGTAATGAAAATTAATCCTCTCACTCTTAAAGGGGCAGTTCGTGACTTTAAATTACACCATCTATTTAAATTACATTTAATTTTATTCCGTCACGTTTTATGTGTCGAAGCTTTGAAACTCCCGTCGTACAGTTTTCACACAAATCTAAACATTCAGTTATTGAATATAAATGTGTAAATATTTGTGTTCGGGAATGTGTAACAAAGAGCGGCGTTGTGCCTTTAAGATGACGTCATATGCTGCGGGGTCCATCAGGCTATATAAAGCGGAGCTCTCTCGCAGGGCTCAGTTATTTAAATGGAAGGATCACACTCGGATGTTAATCTCAGATCAGCAAAGTTATATTTTTAACCATCAGGTCATATTTGTTGGATGTTGACCACTGCATAACTATGGCTTTAGTAATCCTTTTAATTATTTAAGTGTTTTTCTTTTTTATTTTTTTGGGAGGATTTTAAATTAGACACCAGGTGTTTTAACACTTACATTAGCAATGTTTTAAATATTTAAATATGAGGGATAAAACATAAGTTAAAATATTTGAATATGATTATTGAAAGCTGATCTGATTTGCC
Organism: Triplophysa yarkandensis; assembly: GCA_033220385.1. Lineage (NCBI taxonomy): Eukaryota > Metazoa > Chordata > Actinopteri > Cypriniformes > Nemacheilidae > Triplophysa > Triplophysa yarkandensis. Next base: position 5,275,897 of record CM065677.1, on the reverse strand, counting down.
ATTCATTTTATTTTTATCATTCATTTTATACTTTGATCATGGACTCTTGTTGGAACTGTAGATATCTGCTTCAGTTAAATTGGTTTAGAAATAGTCATAATGCTTTTATAGTCTTAAATCTAAGAACGTTAACTAGCCATGATCTGTACAATATTCGACTTTTGCGCTCATACTCCGGGGAAAGGCCTATGACACGATCCAAACGTTCATGTATTTGGGACCAGTTGTTTTTTAGGAAACTTTCCCCCATCACAATACTACAGAAGATGATAAGGGTTAACAATGTCCCGTACATGCTTGCAATTATTTGATTTTAAATGTCAAAATGGACATTAAACGGATCAGCTATAAGCTGTTTATGTCATTTAATTTACACCTTAACAGATATTTTAACTATCGTCAAACTATGTATAAAATCATAGAAAAATATTTCCATCTTATTATTGAGCCGCATTTAAATTTCACTTCTATGAAAACTCTGTTTTATAACATAATTGATTAAAGAATGATTTAAGTTAAATTAAACAATTCCTCCACAGGTGCTGCCTGGGGGGCTTAAAGCGGTCATCACCAGCAGCTGGTTTTAACATTAAATGTTTCCATTTTTTCCACAAAAGGAAAAATATTTAACATGTTGAAATTAACATAATAATTTACTAAAGACTTTAATACAGTAAATGGCATGAATTAAATAAAAATCCACATTTGTTTCCCATGAACCTGAATAATCTTGCCCATGGTCCCGTTTCAGGTTTTTTCCCCAAATAATGGTGGAGTCTCTGTCATGATCGGGTTAAAAAGGGAAGTAGTGAAGGTCAGACGAAGTGTTAATTGTTGTAATTAAGTTTCTGGTATCTATTTATAAGAATCTAATGGCAAACACAAGCTTTAATAAAGACACACAAACCTATTATACGTTGACTGACTGATGAATTGTACATCGTCGTTTACAGTAAAATAGACAAGATTGAGACGATCAAAAGAACCCTGTTCAATGTGTAAACATTTAAAAGAAATATCAGCCCTGTCACATTTCTGTCCGTCAGTAAAATCTCCTATGTTAGTCTGATTGGCTGAAGGGTAGTGATATAAACCTGACATTTTTGTCTCAAGCGACCAGGGTGCTGGTGTGTTGTTCCAGGGTTTCTGGTCAGTGTGAAGGTGATGTTGCCCTCGCTGCTGTCCCTTTGGATGGGTCAAATATATTTTAATCAACTCCATTTTTCAGATATCGGCTTTATAAAGAAAATTATATTTTGTTTAAAATAATATTTTCCAGACCTATCCAGACAAAAGTATTCAAAGGTCAATATTTCATATCATACGAAATGCCCAAACAGAAATCAACTTAACGTACAAAGATTTTTAGTGCTTACTCGAGCCACCAGGCCACAGGGACAGTCATTGCCTGGTGGTTCAAGGGTTGGATTGTGATCCCAAGGTTGCTGGTTTGATGCTCGGTTCCAGCAGGGATACCACGACTGAGGTTCCTTGAGCAAGGCCCCTTGCCCCCAACTGCTCTTCCGGGCCGCAGCATGGCTGCCCATTGCTCCGGGTGTGTGTTCACAGTGTATGTTCACTTATGGTGCGTGTTCACTGGGATGGGTTAAATGCAGAGCACAATATCCAAGTATGGGACCACTTCGCCACACATCACGTCACTTCAGTGTGTGCCATGACCTTCACTTTAACTTTTTTACCAGCAGATCACCCTTTTTCTTTTCTGTCCGGTTTGAAGGTTCTCCTTTCATTTGTGCAGCCCTGGCAAAGACAGACACAAAGTGTTTAAGTCTAACTCATGATGCTTATGAAGTTGCTTATGAGATTTCTCTCCAGTTCTCTGACCTCACATGACTCCGTATCCTGACGATACTTTTCCTGCTCCTTTTCCTGCTCCTTAGAAATTTAAAAGAAAGAGAGATTTAAAGCTTTAGCTTTTTTACACTGGGAATCAAACCTGACAGCTCACAACTCATAAACTTAAACTCACTGGCTTTGAACTCTTGAAGAAAAATCAATATATGAGACGAAACATTCTAGCTCATTTACTGATGGTTTTCCATGGATCTTAACAATCAACTGATCAATGAATGCAGTGTTCTAGTGAACCTCATCCCTAGCCATGTCACAAACTTTACAAAAGTCTTCTTCCTGCTCTTCTGTCAGCACCACTGAAGCATCACCTGCGCATCTTCTTCATCTGACACCATCTGGAGCAATGAAAAAAAAAACAAACAATATCAGCAGTCCTGGAACATGAATTTTACTTGAAATAAGTATAGAACAGGTCATACACACAGTGCATTTGATCCAATTGCATCTCCATTGGTTTAAAGTTTGACAGGTTTTTACCACTTTCCTCATAAGTCCGGTTAAACAGCTCGACAAATATTGATTTTACACAAAAGCAAACATCTCCTGAGGAGTCAGGCAAGAAGCTTTACAACTTACATAACCTCACTTACCCATTATGAGTGACAGCTTTAGAACCACAAAATCTTTTTGTAATATCAACTACGAGAAACTCGCATTTGCAGCTCCACTGTTTGTTCAACACAAGAAAAACAAAACTTCCGCCTCTGTGTGAAAAAGCATGATGGGAAAAAAATGACGAGAGTAGGAAAGGAAGGAAAGGAATCGGGCTAGTCAGACTAGATTTTGTTTTATGTGAATATTTACATTTTAAATGTTTGTCATTATTGTTTTTATTTCATTTCAATACTGAGTTGCAAGCAGAAATACGTAATCTCTAAAAAAAACGGCATGTGGTAGTCATTATGTATGGAACAATCACAGTCGTTTGTGAGAAGCCACAATTTTCACGTTTTGTTGGATTTAAATGTAAAAGTCTGGAGTATTAAAGTGAAGTTTCAAGACATCCATTCTGTATATTTTCCTTCAGGCGCAGATCTGGACATCACATTATCTAAAGGACATAAATACATATTCAACAATTTGGCTCAATTACTATGATATGTCTTAATTATTAATGCCTTCAACTTTTGTATACTATATTAACAAAAGTATTCGTTCACCTGCATTGACTCCCATATGAATTTAAGTGACATCCTATCCCTAATCTATAACAACTTCAACTCTTCTGGGAAGGCTGTCCACAAGGTTTAGGAGTGTGTTTATGGGAATTTTTGACCTTTTTTCCAGAAGAACATTTGTGAGGTCACACACTGATGTTGGATGAGAAGATCTGGCTCTCAGTCTCAGCTCTAATTCATCCCAAAGGTGATCTATCGGGATGAGATCAGGACCTCAAAGTTAATCCACACCAGTCTCTGTCATCCGTGTCTTTATGGACTTTGATGTCATACAACCTCTTGAGATGTTGACCAATCCAATTTCAGGGTATGTGTAGGATGTTGTTGTAGGTGTTGTGGTTTTCCATTTCCCATGTTTGTTACACCTTCGCCGCATGCAGAGGTTTTGATGCCCAAACATAGATTTGATCGGTCAGAAACATACAAAGCTGAGTTGTCTGCAGACCAACTCCTGCTTGGTCATTGCCAGCAGAACAACCCGTGCTTAGTCAACAACTGAATTGCTTGCTCGGAGGAAGTTCTTTATACCCTCTGACACAAACACATATCATCCTAAGTTAAGGTGAGGGAAACTCTAGAGTTATCCCAATCATTGAAAAATGATATACTTGCTTGGGGCCCAAGCCATAACCTGAGCCATGCTTGCCAGGGTAAACTTGAGAACTGTTAACTCAGCTCAAACTTGAGAACTGTTCACACAGTTAAAGGTAGATTAGAACTATAAAGGTAAAGTTATCTGTACATGGTTCCTGTATTGGTTAACATACGACTCAGTACTGGCAGATGATGTTCCAGGGTCTTGAGCCAGTGGGATGGTTCTGGTGATCTTCCCCTTGCTGCTGTCCCTCCTCAGTCTGTATGGATGTGAGCTTTATATAGAAAGTTGTTTTTGTTTCTAACAATATTTCCTAGATCCATCCAGACGAAAAAAATCTATATTTCATGTCATCATACAAAATGCAAGAGTCACAAATGCCTTTTAATCTGCTCTCAAACAGAACAACTAAACACACAAAGATCAAATTCGAGATAGTGTTTGTGTGGTTATATCTTCTACCAGCAGATCTTCCTTCGCTCTTCTGCCTGGTTGTGAGGATTCTCCTTTCATTTGTGCAGCCCTGGCAAAGACAGACACAGAGTGTCTATATCATGATGCTTATGAAGTAGTTTACAATGAGATGACACTCACCAAAAATTGCTCTCCAGTACTCAGACCTACAAGACTCTGTAACCTGATAATACTTTTCTCAAAGAACTTGCCTCAGATGACCATCAAAATAAGACCTCAGGATACATTTGATCCTTCTCCACCCAAATGAATGCATGCACACTATTTAAACTGAACAGAGATGACATCAAGGAATTCAATAATGAAATGACTTTAACTATCATTTTTCATCATGGACAAACTGTTTAAAATCAATGTTGTTCAGCTGCTTTAAGCAATTTATTTTGCTATATAAATAAAGGTGACATGGCTTGTCTCAAAGCCACATGGATCTGCTCCTTAGAAATTTAAGAGAAAGACAGATTTAAAGGTTTTGCATTTAAAAAACCATGCAATGTAATGTCATTTTTATAACTACTGTTAGCAAATAAAGAGAAACAGAAAATAGACCTAGAAACAGAAGTACATTGTGCCAGCTGCTCAAGTTGTTGGCATGGTGAATATACACAACACGGCAGTAATTTAAATCTAATATATTATTGGAAAAAAATATAGAAACTTAAATATCAGTTGAAAAAAATGTGTACGTCATTTTTATTTTTTTATTTGAATATACATATAAATACTTGACAGGAGTCAACAGAAACATGACGCACGTTGGAAGTTTTGCATTATCTCGACTTGGTTCTATTCCCTCCCTTTGCCAACAGTGTGCCCTGTTTCATAAGGATGCGCCAGGGCATTTTGGGAAGAACAGCTGTTTCTTCAAGACTGTCAACAACACATGAGTCAGCAGTGCCACAATAAACGTGAAGACATTGTCTTGCTTGGCATGAATGTCTAAACCTGGTGTTTGCTTTTGGAGGGGTCCTGAACAACTGGATAGCTTGAAGATTGTTTGATGGCTTGGGCAGCTCTCAATGTATCTGTATATTATGATATTTGCTATTGCTAGAGGAAGAGTTTACAAAGGAGCGCCTGAATTGACTTAATGTCTGATGGCATGTCGTCCTTCTGCTTGTCTTTCACTGTGACATGTCATGAATGCAGGGCTCTGTCAATAAATTAAGCATGCTGTTGTGGGATTAAAATACCCAAAAGAGTAGTTAGGCAGGCTACTTGAAAAGAGGCACACAGACAGAAAACAGGAGGATGATTTTTCATTTTTAACATTAAGATGACGTTTTTGAATAAAACAACACTTGAATAAACAGTATTATTAAGTACACTGCATAATATATGAAATTCCCATTTAATTGATTTAGAATGTATCAATATAATAAATTTTAACAATTTTAATTATAATAATCAAAATAATAATAATTGTTGTACCGGTTTTCATTCACTCCTGTTACTCCGAATGTTTCATAATCTTGGTCTTTTTAATTGTCGTGTAAAAATAAAATATTTTATTTTTTGTGTGCTACAACTGTAGAGGATCTATCTTAACATACAATCCTGTTATGTAAATTATTTATTCGAAGTGAATTTTTTATTTAAGGAAAATGGGCAGTCATTTTATGCCAAAAATGAAGTCATGTAACAAAAATGCATACCATTTAAAAAATTCAGAAAATTAAATAGTTGTCAGAGAATTTTTTTATGAAACATATATCTCCTTGAAATAAAATAAATGACAAACTAGGCCATATTTGAAATATGACTCAAGAAATAAGTTTGGAAGAGGTAGTTATTTATCAGATATCTTCAATCTTACAATAATATAAAAGAGAAAAATGATTACATCATGTGCATTTTCTAAGCGCCATTCAAAAAAACAAACAAAAGAATTTGAATGAAGTTACATTTTTCACAATAAATGTTCTTAGACAAACCTTCCGGATATGAGTGCTGGCAGATGGTTAATGATCAGTTTGTTCTCATTCTTAAAACAGCTGGTATCCGCAACTTAAAGACACACCTGTGTACCTATGATGATGCTTAATGTGAGATTACTTGAATCACAGGATGGATGTTCAAACATCACATGCAACTAAACGCATAAAAACATAATTACAGTCCTATATACATTTTCATGAAATCTAACATTAAAAGAAATCATGTTTAAAATAAACTGACAGTCACATAAAATGTGTTTTTGTAAGACTATGTTAATTGTTGTGTCTAAATGTTTTATTCACAAATGATATTTAAAAAAATACTGGTAACCAAAATGCATTGGTGCCTGTTGACTTCCATTGTATGGACACAAAACCAATTAAAGTAATGAGGACAAACAATTTCTTTAACAAACATTTTCTAAATATCATCTTTTGTGTTCTGCAGAAGAAATAATGACATTAAGGTATACAATGACAAGCATGTATGTAGTTGATTGCAGAATTTTAATTTTGGGACTTAAAATGTTTATAAAATGAATAACAATGAAACATCTTACCTGTTTCTTTGTTTGAAGAGGCCATATAACTACCACCCAAACAAACAAACGCTGGACTTTCATTTTCATAAAATGTAGTGCGGAAGACTATCAGCCCCTCCCTGTAAGGTGGGAGGCAAAGGAGATATATATGAGAAAAAGTATAAAAGAAGAACTACTTAAGCATCAAGCATCACTGCAGCTTCACCGGACCTCTTTTTTCTCCAATCATGGTTTGGAGAATATCAGGACTCTGCATACTGCTGCTGGTGCTCACCTGTAGCGTCCAGGTTCATGCAAAGAGTGGTAAGAGTCAATTCATCCAGTTTATTTTAAATGTCTTTATTGTTATAATTTGTGTTTGATACAATGTGTTCAAGTATTGTCATGTTCATGTAGTGACTCTTGGAATGGTCAAAAGAGGAAACATCTATAAAGCACTACAATGTTGTAAATTGTATTCGTTAAGAATTTAATTTTGTCCCTATTTCCTTCAATCGTATGGACAACAAAACAATCCAGGTGAATAGGGACTAGTTACAAAGTTTTTCAAAATATCCTCTTTTGTGTTCTACAGAAGAAAGAAAGTCATTAAGGTTTAAATAACAAGAGGGTAAATAAATGTTGAAAGATTTTTTTCTAACTATCACTTTAGGATAACTTTAGTAATCAACCTTAAATAGAAAACAGGAACTAGCTTACTACAAATGACAATTGTAAGACAATAGATACTATCAGCTCCATTGATGAATAGTTTTAATTGTTACTAAATATGGGAAACAAATTCATTAATTTCTCTTATCATGGCTTTGAAATGGACGTGAGATGTAATGATGCATTAAAAAATCTCAATTTAACTTTATTTATTTAAAACTCAAAGCACATAAAAAGCACATACAGTATAACTTGTAGTTTTTTGTGTGATTCATGTTGTATAACTGTGTTACCTTTACTGTCAATAGCAAGTTATGTTTTACGAATATAAAAAATAATTATGTATTTTGCTTGAACTAATGTCAAAACAAATCATACCTTAACATGACATTTTTTTCTCCTTTTTTCTTCTTAGTCTATGATAGTAACCATGTGAACACCATCTGTAGCATGTGGGGTAACTTTCACTTCAAGACATTTGATGGGGACACTTACCAGTTTAAAGGCACGTGTGAATATAACCTGGTGACTGACTGTCAAAGCCTCATTCACCAGTTCTCAGTTCACGTGAAGAGAACAGAAGATCCTGATGTGTCAAAGATCAGCAGAGTGTCTGTTACCATCAATGACATCGCTGTCGTGATGACCGAGAACCTGGTGATGGTTAATGAAGAGAAGTAAGAGATTTTAAAAGTGTTGCTTATTTATAGCCAGCAAAAGCAAAGTCAAATACTTTACATATATTTTTTTCTCATATTCAGAGTCAAACTTCCTGTTCATGTGGCTGGGATCCTTGTTGAAGAGAATTCCATTTATACCAAACTCTACTCCAAACTGGGCATCAGTGTCGTGTGGAACAGAGAGGATGCTGTTATGGTAATGTTATATTTTAGCTTATCATCTGCTCACATGATATCAATAAAACCTTAGAATGACACTTTTAAACGACAACTAAAAATAAAAATTGTCATGATTTTCTTATCGACATTTTTTTATTTTAATGTTGCTGTGTCACACAAGGAATAAAACTAGATAAATACTGTAGAATAAAACTGTGTGTCTTCTCAAATTCCACCTTTTTCTTTCATTTACCAACAACAGAAACAGCAGCAGTGACTATAGATCAATATATTGTCCAGCATAGCTTTTACATTCCTATACTGTATTGCAATACCATAGTTTAAATATTAACGTTAAAACAAACCTTGTTAGCACATTTGAAAAAGCAAGTGTTGACTTAAAGGGATTGTTCAACCTTACATGAAAATTCTGTTAACTCATCCTCAGACTTTTCCAAACGTGTGTACATTTCTTTGCTCAACTTTTTAGGTCGAGCTGGACTCCAAATATTTCAATCGCACTTGTGGGCTATGTGGTGATTTCAATGGCATTCCAGTCTATAATGAATTCATCCAATCAGGTCAGTCACTCTGATATATGCTCTTTCAACCATGACAAGGATTATTTTCTTTTTTTTAAAGAATTTGATGAGAAAGAGCAAAAACTTTGATCTAAGTATTTATACGTGTCTTTTTTATACAGGACGAAGGGTTGGCTATGCTGAGTTTGGGAATATGCACAGAGTTCCCAACCCGAGCCATCGTTGCGAAGACCCTTTTGAAAACGATGAAATTGATATACAGCAAAATGTAGTGGACTCGTCATGTGAAAAACATGTAAGTCACGAAAACACAAAGTATTTGTTACCACTCTGAATCTGAAACAGTATCACCAAGTTCCAGTATTGTTCCCTAAATGTTGATCTAAAAAGGTTAAAGGTTGCATTTCTGTCTTTACAGCGGGCAATTTGTGCAGACACATTTGAAGATGAAGACTGGTCTTCTTGTAGTTCGGTTCTAAGCCCAACTCCATACATCAGTGCCTGCGTGAGTGACATGTGTGAGCATCAGCCTGGAGAAACGAACACTACATCACTCTGCTCGACTCTGTCTGAATACTCACGTCAGTGCTCGCACGCCGGAGGAACTCCACCAACCTGGAGAACAGAAAACTTCTGCCGTAAGAAATCAAACCCACGCGACTCTAAAACCGCAATTGTTTTTCTTATATGTCAATGGGACATTAAGTGTGATTAAGTCTGAAATTTCTTTCCCTGTAGCTGTGAAATGTCCCTACAATATGGTTCATTCTGAAAGTGGCTCACCCTGTATGGACACATGCTCATACAAAGACACAAACAAACTGTGTGAGGAACACAAGATTGATGGATGCTTCTGCCCACCAGGTCAGTAACATACTCATAAGCACACCATTAGAACCAATCAAAGAATGAAGTCTGATGAATATTATATTTCATAGGAACTGTGTTTGATGATATCTCGTACACGGGCTGCATCCCAATGGAACAATGCCAGTGTAAACATGACCGCAATTACAATACTGGAGAGATCCTTCATAAAGATGGGGAGGAATGGTAATTTAACAATGTTCCTGCTTTATTATAGGTCAAGTATTTGTTTATGTCAATTCCACATTCGGTCATAACCAAAAGGATTTGTATTTATTTTTCTTTTAAAGCTGATTGTGTAATGTGTCTGTTTGTAACTATATTGTGTAAATCAGTGTGTGTCAGGGCGGAAACTGGATTTGTAAGAGTCTGCCCAGCCCTGGTCTGTGTGCAGTGGAGGAAGGATCTCACTTCGTCACTTACGACGGGAAAGAATTCACTTTCCACGGAGACTGCAATTATGTGCTCTCTAAAGTAATATTATTTAATCCCTTATGCATCATGACTATCAATTTAAAAGAATTATGTCATGTTCTTAACTAAAAGCAACACTCTCTTACTCCATCTGTGTTTCTGTAGGACTGTGTGGGGTCAAAGTTCATCATTTTGGGTCAGATTATTCCATGTTTTAATCGTGACGTCGACACCTGCTTGAAATCTATAGTGGTGCTGCTTAACAACGACATGAAAAACGTATAACAATCGGCAAATTTAGATTGAGAATGTTTTCATAATGTTATTCTACACATGTGCATAATAAACTAACAAAACGCTGTTTTCTCCTTAGCCTCTGATAATTAAAGCTGACGGCACGGTACAACACAACGCTGTAGTATCTCTTCCATACAGCACTGGTGAGTGGATTCATTTACTAAACAACTAAATATACTTTTCCACACAATACTACAGAACAAAATTCTGTATCTAATTCACAAACTGTCGACAATGCAACTGGCATTACATTTAGAAAGCAGACTGAAAAAAAACTTTCTTGTTTCTCTTAATCTACCAGTTGACTTCACCGTCTTCAGGCCGTCGTCGTTTCACATCATGTTTCAGACGTCGCTAGGTCTTCAGATGCAGGTTCAGCTGGTTCCTCTCATGCAGGTGTACATCACTGTGGACCAAATATTTCAGGGAAAGACTTGCGGTAATTATCTGCCAAAAAACAACAAATAATATTTTCAGTGACAGCACTTAATGCTTCTTCCTCTTTATTGACCAAAATTTCTTTCTTTTTAAAGGCCTTTGTGGAAATTTTAACAAAGTGATATTTGATGACCTGAAGACTCCTCAGGGTATGGTGGAAGGTACTGCAATTTCTTTCGCAAATACTTGGAAGGCCCAGTCCAACTGCCCCGACCGTACCAAGAGAATGGATGACCCCTGTTCCTACAGTAGTGACAGCGGTAAGTCTTTCCACATTTTTTTATATTTGTCAGTGAAAAGTTTGAATAGAGCTGTTTAAAACATCCATGTTTTAGGATTTTATCAGTAAATTTATATAATTACTAAGGCTTTTATTTTACCATGATGTCTTTTATGATGTTTCAGAGCACTTTGCAGAGCACTGGTGTTCAAAGATGAGGGACAAAGAGAGTCTATTTGCCAAATGTCACGCCTCTGTCAATCCAGAAAGCTACTACAAAGTATGTTCTGACAAATTTAAACGCAGCAATAATTCAACCTTTTAAGCAACATGCTAGGGGCACAGTGATCATCATTTTTAATTGTCTATTTCCGATTTTTAAAGTAAGCTGGCCAATTCAGAGATTTTCTAATTTCTAATTCGGTGCATTGTTCAAGGGCACATAAGTCATTGTATTGCCGGCCTGAACCCGCAACCCAAGGGTTAGGGGTTAAATTCTCTTACTACTAGGCTATGACTGCTCTCAATGAATTGAACATTTTGGCCTATAATTTCCTTTTAATCTTCTAGAGATGCAAATACTCCAGCTGTACCTGTGAGAAGAGTGAAGACTGTCTGTGTTCGGTGTTCTCCTCATATGCCCGGGCCTGTGCGGCTAAAGGAGTGTTTCTCCAAGGCTGGAGACAAATAGTGTGCGGTAAGATTGAAGTGAACAATTGCTTTGCTCGACAAATTCAACATGTCCTAACTAAATCTCTTTAAACTTATCACACAGAGAAATACACTGAGAATTGCCCCGCCTCACAAAACTACTCCTATCAGCTGCAGAGCTGTCAACACACCTGTCTGTCTCTCAGCTCAGAGCGTCAAGGATGCAGCGTTGACTTCGTGCCCGTAGATGGATGTGCCTGTCCAGATGGACGTTACCAGGATGAGGCTGGACACTGTGTTCCTATGGAAAAATGTCCATGTTACCACAATGGATTGAAAGTGAAACCTGGCAGGTCTATCAACATTAAGGATGAACACTGGTACGTGGAAAATCATACTCGTTTTTATGCACTGGGTTTATAAGAACTGTGCACTGTATAAAGCCATGAAACCTAAACAATCTGTTTTTGTTTTTCTGTTTAGTGTTTGCATGAATGGAAAGTTTCAATGTCGGTCCTGGAAAGCTCGTGTTCTGGGTATGAACAAAATACTTTTGGCTTCGTCAGAGACTAATTGGGATGTTACTGAATATGGATTCCTCAAGCATAAGAGTTATTTTGGATGTTAAACTCACTTTAACAGTGACATAAATTTGCTATCTATTATGCAGATTGCCCATCTCCAAAAGTTTTCTTCAACTGCAGTACAGCAGGTCAGTATGACCATGGACTGGAGTGTTCGCAGACTTGTTTGCAACAGGAGGTCAACTGTGTAAGTCCATTTCTTTTCCTTAGTTCCCCAATTGTTCTTGAATAAATATTAATCTACTTTCTTTCCCTTCCTTGGCTTAGTTCTCGCTGGACTGTGAATCCGGCTGCCGGTGTCCAACAGGTCTCCTAGATGATGGTAGAGGACACTGTGTCAAGCCACATGACTGCCCGTGTAAACACGACGGACAGTTTTATGCAGCAGGATTTAACATAAACATGGACTGCAATAAGTGGTAACTACACAAAAGCCCTATTCATGACTAATTAGCTTTTAAACATTAGAATCTAAGACTACTTTAATCTATTAACAGCACTTGTCAAGGGGGGACATGGAAATGCACAGAGGAAAAATGTCCTGGTGTCTGCACAATATATGGAAGCGGACATTATCAAACATTTGATCAACAAAGATTTGGCTTTATGGGGGACTGCAGTTATATAGCTATGCAGGTATGTGTAGTATTTAACATTATTTAAATAAAATCACAAATTAAACCTTTCAACGGAAAGTAAACGTTATGCATGTTTGTGGATGTTTATTAAGTAATACTTTTATGTTCTTAAGGACAAGTGTGGCAATAATACCGGCCATTTTAGCGTGGTGACTGAAAATATTCCTTGTGGTACAACAGGAACGACATGTTCAAAATCTGTCGATATTATTTTGGGGGTAAGTCTGGAAATAAATATATGTAAGCAATTACGAGAATGATATATTCAATATAAACTACAAACACCCAACTTGCTTATCTTTAAATAAAGGAATTTTCTAAGAGTCAATAAGCAAGAAAGCATTAATGTAAAGAAGGCATTTTGTGAGGCATCTCAAATGTACATGCTAACATTCACAGCGGACAAGACTGGATCTTTCTGACGGCAAAGTAAAGGCATCTGACACTGGAATAGGTCCATTGATCAAGTATAAAGAAAGAAAGGTTGGTATGTACCTTATCATTGATGCCGAGAACGGACTGACAATTTTGTGGGATCGCATAACCACCATCCGCATCATTCTGCAACCCCAGCATATGGTGAGTCTAATAAAAGCAGAACATAAAATCAATATAAGATGGCTGTTTCTTAAAAACTAAACTTGGAGTGAAAAACTTAAAATACCTAAATGTTCAGAACACCCAGAATGCATTCTATATATCTTTCAATCAATGTGTTTTCACAGGGAAATGTTTGTGGCCTTTGTGGAAATTTCAATGGAAATGGCAAAGATGACTTTACCACTCAAGGCAATTTGCAAACAAGCAATATAATAGAGTTTGTGGACAGCTGGAAAGCATCAAGCAATTGTCCCGATTCACAGCCAGACTTTGACCCGTGCCTTTCAACCCCGAATCGACACACCTGGGCCAAAATCCAATGCAGCATCATAAAGGAAGTTACTTTCAAGGACTGCCATAGTAAGGTACAGTTCTACAAGGCTTAAAATCTTTTGTTTTGTGCCATATTTGTTTGGGTGAGTAAATAATGACTTAGTAACCCATTACTTTAAATAATGCAAAATTCAAAAATCCCCCAGAAAATTTAAAGTGTAAAAACTTCTTTTCACTCAGGTGAATCCAAACCCATATTATGAGAATTGTGTGAAGGACTCCTGTGCGTGTGACACGGGTGGAGACTGCGAGTGCTTCTGTACAGCTGTGGCGGCTTATGCTCAAGCCTGTAATGAAGCGGGTGTTTGTGTGGTCTGGAGAACACCGGAGATCTGCCGTAAGCATTAGTCATGAATACAACTAAGATTCCTTCCGTATGTGAATTCCAAATCTGGATGTCATCTTTTCATACTCCTGATCTGGAATTTGATCTCATGTGAGATAAAATTGAGAACAAATGGTCCTAATCAAGGCATTTCTGATATTTAGTTTCTCTCTGCACATTTTAAGTTGTGCCTATGTTTCAATTTGTCTGCTTTCTGGCATCAAACGCATAAACTTTGTGCTTCCATCCTAAATTCTTTATTAGTTTAGCTAAAGAAACATGTGTTATGAATTTATTGTCCTTATTGTGAAAATAATTTTTTCGTTAATTTTTCTTTGTCAGCTGTATACTGTGACTATTACAATGATCAAGGTGACTGCACATGGCATTACAGTCCCTGCCATACACCCTGCTACAAAACCTGTCTTAATCCTGAGGGTGTATGCAATAACACTTTACCTAACCTGGAGGGTGAGTTATTTCCCAGTGCAGATTGGTTTAACTTTTTTTTACATTTTTAAAGTACAGAAGATACAGTATGATATTTTGTAAGACTTACAAATGTTCATGAAGATACAAATATTTGACATGTGCAACATTTTAACATAACATCTATATTGTGCAGGATGTTATCCAGTATGTCCAGAGGACAAGCCTATTTTTGATGAAGAAAATCAGATTTGTGTGGAGCACTGTCCTATTTCAACAACAACACCAACACCTCTTATCACTACAATAACAACAACAACAATTACAGATTCGACAACTGTAGAGTATTTAACATCATCACAAACGCCAAAACCACCCACTGTTTCCACTTCTACCCCACTGCCAACAACAACTACTACAACAACAGAAATTCCTCAAAGTACCATAACCACTACAATTGCAGAATCAACAACAGAAGAATCCTCAACATCCTCACCAACGCCTAAACCACCCACTGTTTCCACATCTTCACCTACACCAACAACAACTACTACAACAACAACAACAACAGGAACAACTTCTGGAAGTACCACAAAAACAACAGTTACAGAATCAACAACTGTAGAATCTACAACATCATCACAAACACCCAGACCCACCACTGTTTCCACAACTTCACCAACAACAATAACTACAACAACAGGACGAATTCCTGGAAGTACCACACCAACGACAGTTACAGAATCAACAACAGTAGAATCTACAACATCATCACAAACACCCGAACCACCCCAGGTTTCCACATCTTCACCACCGCCACCAACAACTGCTACAACAACAGTAAGAACTCCTGGAGGCACCACATCCATAAAAGTTACAGAATCAACAACAGTAGAATCTACAACATCATCACAAACACCCAGACCACCCACTGTTTCCACAACTTCACCAACAACAATTACTACAACAACAGGAACAACTTCTGGAAGTACCACACCAACGACAGTTACCGAATCAACAACTGTAGAATCTACAACATCCTCAAAAACACCCGAACCACCGACTGTTTCCACATCTTCACCACCACCACCACCACCAACAACAATTACTACAACAACAGGAACAACTTCTGGAAGTACCACACCAACGACAGTTACAGAATCAACAACTGTAGAATCTACAACATCGTCACAAACACCCAGTCCACCCACTGTTTCCACAACTTCACCAACAACAATTACTACAACAACAGGAACAACTTCTGGAAGTACCACACCAACGACAGTTACCGAATCAACAACTGTAGAATCTACAACATCCTCAAAAACACCCGAACCACCGACTGTTTCCACATCTTCACCACCACCACCACCACCAACAACAATTACTACAACAACAGGAACAACTTCTGGAAGTACCACACCAACGACAGTTACAGAATCAACAACTGTAGAATCTACAACATCGTCACAAACACCCAGTCCACCCACTGTTCCCACAACTTCACCAACAACAGTTACTACAACAACAGGAACAACTACTGGAAGTACCACACCAATGACAGTTACAGAAACAACAACAGTAGAATCTACAACATCCTCACAAACACCCAAGCCACCAATTGTTTCCACATCTACATCTTCACTTACACCAACAACCACTACAACATCTGTTTTACCAACTACATCGGAATGTATTATATGTGTGTGGTCTAAATGGTTTAATGTATATCATCCTTCAACAGGAAATGGGAATGACTTTGAGACATATGAAAATATAAACAAAAATGAACAACTGATCTGTGAACAGCCACTGAATATTGAATGTAGGGCTGAGGCAGAACCCAACATGAGCTTTGAACAATACATAAATAACACAAAGCAAGTAGTCGAGTGCAGTGTTTCATATGGACTAATATGTGAGCAAATAAAACAAAACTTTCGTCCCCGTAAATGTTTTGACTATGAAATACGGGTACTTTGTTGTTATCCCTGTTCTACACCATCACCCACAACAACAGGAACGACTCCTGGAAATACCACACCACCGACAGTTACAGAATCAACAACAGTAGAATCTACAACATCCTCAAAAACACCCGAACCACCGACTGTTTCCACATCTTCACCACCACCACCACCACCAACAACTTCTACAACAACAGGAACGACTCCTGGAAGTACCACACCAATGACAGTTACAGAATCAACAACAGTAGAATCTACAACATCATCACAAACACCCAGACCACCCACTGTTTCCACAACTTCACCAACAACAATTACTACAACATCAGGAACAACTCCTGGAGGTACCACACCAACGACAGTTACAGAATCAACAACTGTAGAATCTACAACATCGTCACAAACACCCAGACCACCCACGGTTTCCACATCTTCACCTACACCAACAACAATAACTACAACAACAGGAACAACTCCTGGAAGTACCACACCAATGACAGTTACAGAATCAACAACGGTAGAATCTACAACATCCTCACAAACACCCAGACCACCCACTTTTTCCACAACTTCACCATCACCACCAATAATAATTACTACAACAACAGGAACCACTCCTGAATCTACCACAACAATGACAGTTACAGAATCAACAACTGTAGAATCTACAACATCATCACAAACACCCAGACCACCCACTGTTTCCACAACTTCACCAACAACTATTACTACAACAACAGGAACAACTTCTGGAAGTACCACACCACCAACAGTTACAGAATCAACAACTGTAGAATCTACAACATCATCACAAACACCCAGACCACCCACTGTTACCACAACTTCTCCAACAACAACTACTACAACAACAGGAACAACTCCTGGAAGTACCACACCACCGACAGTTACAGAATCAACAACAGTAGAATCTACAACATCATCACAAACACCCAGACCACCCACTGTTACCACAACTTCTCCAACAACAATAACTACAACAACAGGAACAACTTCTGGAAATACTACACCAACGACAGTTAGAGAATCAACAACTATAGAATCTACAACATCGTCACAAACACCCAGTCCACCCACTGTTTCCACAACTTCACCAACAACAACTACTACAACAACAGGAACAACTCCTGGAAGTACCACACCACCGACAGTTACAGAATCAACAACAGTAGAATCTACAACATCATCACAAACACCCAGACCACCCACTGTTACCACAACTTCTCCAACAACAATAACTACAACAACAGGAACAACTTCTGGAAGTACCACACCAACGACAGTTACAGAATCAACAACTATAGAATCTACAACATCGTCACAAACACCCAGTCCACCCACTGTTTCCACAACTTCACCAACAACAACTACTACAACAACAGGAACAACTCCTGGAAGTACCACACCACCGACAGTTACAGAATCAACAACATTAGAATCTACAACATCCTCAAAAACACCCGAACCACCGACTGTTTCCACATCTTCACCACCACCACCACCACCAACAACAACTTCTACAACAACAGGAACGACTCCTGGAAGTACCACACCAATGACAGTTACAGAATCAACAACAGTAGAATCTACAACATCATCACAAACACCCGAACCACCCACTGTGTCCACATCTTCACCACCACCACCAACAACAACAACAACTTCTACAACAACAGGAACGACTCCTGGAAGTACCACACCCACAACAGTTACAGAATCAACAACAGTAGAATCTACAACATCATCACAAACACCCAGACCACCCACTGTTTCCACAGCTTCACCAACAACAATTACTATAACATCAGGAACAACTCCTGGAAGTACCACACCAACGACAGTTACAGAATCAACAACTGTGGAATCTACAACATCGTCACAAACACCCAGACCACCCACGGTTTCCACATCTTCACCTACACCAACAACAATAACTACAACAACAGGAACAACACCTGGAAGTACCACACCAACGACAGTTACAGAATCAACAACTGTACAATCTACAACATCATCACAAACACCCAGACCACCCACTGTTTCCACAACTTCACCAACAACTATTACTACAACAACAGGAACGACTCCTGGAAGTACCACACCAACGACAGTTACAGAATCAACAACCGTAGAATCTTCAACATCATCACAAACACCCAGACCACCCACTGTTTCCACATCTTCACCAACAACAACTACTACAACATCAGGAACGACTCCTGGAAGTACCACACCAACAACAGTTACAGAATCAACAACAGTAGAATCAACAACATCATCACAAACACCCAAACCACCGGCTGTTTCCACAACTTCAACACCACCACCACCACCAACAACAACTTCTACAACAACAGGAACGACTCCTGGAAGTACCACACCAATGACAGTTACAGAATCAACAACAGTAGAATCTACAACATCATCACAAACACCCGAACCACCCACTGTGTCCACATCTTCACCACCACCACCAACAACAACAACAACTTCTACAACAACAGGAACGACTCCTGGAAGTACCACACCCACAACAGTTACAGAATCAACAACAGTAGAATCTACAACATCATCACAAACACCCAGACCACCCACTGTTTCCACAGCTTCACCAACAACAATTACTATAACATCAGGAACAACTCCTGGAAGTACCACACCAACGACAGTTACAGAATCAACAACTGTGGAATCTACAACATCGTCACAAACACCCAGACCACCCACGGTTTCCACATCTTCACCTACACCAACAACAATAACTACAACAACAGGAACAACACCTGGAAGTACCACACCAACGACAGTTACAGAATCAACAACTGTACAATCTACAACATCATCACAAACACCCAGACCACCCACTGTTTCCACAACTTCACCAATAACTATTACTACAACAACAGGAACGACTCCTGGAAGTACCACACCAACGACAGTTACAGAATCAACAACCGTAGAATCTTCAACATCATCACAAACACCCAGACCACCCACTGTTTCCACATCTTCACCAACAACAACTACTACAACATCAGGAACGACTCCTGGAAGTACCACACCAACAACAGTTACAGAATCAACAACAGTAGAATCAACAACATCATCACAAACACCCAAACCACCGGCTGTTTCCATAACTTCAACACCACCACCACCACCACCACCACCACCACCACCAACAACAACAACAACAGGAACAACTCCTGAGAGTAGTACACCAACGACAGTTACAGAATCAACAACAGTAGAATCTGCAACGTCTTCACAAACACCCAAACCACCCACTGTTTCAACATCTTCACCTACACCAACAACAAGTGCTACGACTACAGAAACTCCTGCAATCACTACAACCACCATAATTACAGAATCAACAACCAAAACACAGATAACATTCTCTGCATCACCTGTGGTTAGCTCAACCGCTTGGACACCTATTACTGGTCCAACACCCCCTCTTCCATCAACAGGAAAAGCTTTATCTGAAAACACCAGTCCTAGCACTACACCCTGTTTTTGTGTATTTAATGGAACGCAGTATAAGCCTGGTTAGTAAATCTGATTACATGCCAGTGTGCAATCTTTAACATTTTTCTTAAGGGTGTTTTTATTTATTTATTCTTATTTACTCTTATTTTATTTGTAGGTGATATAATATTCGACAATTTGGATGTTGGCTCAGGGATCTGTCTAACCATGATCTGCTCTGACATTTGTGAAATTCTTAATACAACAAGCACATGCTATGACTGTCCAGAATGGGACAAAAATGTACCTTTTAACATACTTTCTTCAATTATATTTAAGCATATGGCACCTTAGAATGTCTTTAACTGTCCTTCAGAGCATTTTTAAAGAAAACTGTATAAATGAGCTGACCTAATTACTGAATTTTCTTTATTGCAAGACCAACGAAACTTTTATCCTGTGTAACTGCACCATGGCAAGGTGTGTTGAAGACAACATCATTGAGATTATCCCATATGAGTGTCCTCCACTCCAAAACATCACATGTGCTAACGGAAAGAACCCAGTTCTGGTTTATGATGAAAACTACTGCTGCCAACATTATGCATGTGACTGTAAGTAACTCTGAATCCGCCTGAGAAAGCATTGCTGTAGGATCAGTTTCTTTTTTGTGTTACACATATATAATAAATACCCCCCTCACTTTTCCAATGAAAGTAAAACTAGATGTGGACAATTAATTAATTGGATTGAAAGTATTTATGATATGTCATATGATAATTTTAACACTTTATACTATCTGTTGATTTATAAAAACATGATTTAATTCAAATTAATATTTTTTATATCATTCTCCTTATCTTAGGCTTTTGTGAAGGCTGGGGTGACCCTCACTACATCACATTTGATGGAAAGTTCTACAGCTATCAAGGAAACTGCACTTACATATTAATGGAAGAAATACGGCCACATTTCCATTTAAAGATCTACATTGATAATGTCTATTGCGACCCTATTCAGCTTGTTTCTTGTCCCAGATCAATTATAGTATCTTATAATAAGCTCGTTATTACACTTACAAATAACAATTTAATGGGAGGGGCAGATCTAGAGGTAAGTCTTTCTTCATCCTCTTGTCTAGGATTGTTGTGAATTTTTCAAATATCTTTATAGCTAAAAAATTATTTGGTTTCTCTAGGTTTCAACAGACAATGGAAAGGTTGAACTGCCTTTTACCCGAAATGGAATGAGAGTAGTGAGCTCAGGGTTGGATTTATTCTTGGAAATTCCACAGCTGGGCGTCATTATAACATTCGGTGCCACCGGCTTCAGCATCAACCTGCCTTTCCAGCATTTCGGAAACAACACACAAGGTCACTGCGGTAAGTATATTTAATATTTTCTTGATTGTTAAAAATGTTTGAGGCGCTCAACATTGTCAAGTTGCTCATATTAGGACGTGCCAATGATGATATGGCAATACTATCTGTTGCTCCAGTCAGTGTAATCAAACTGATCGATTTCTTTTTGCTTATTACTGTATAGGCTTAGACGTGTGCTGAAAAATATATAAAAGAAGTGTTAGTTTATTAAGCTAACACTGCAAGGGTGGAGCTATCTTAAGATAATGTAGACAAATTCACTGTTATATTTTGTTAATGTTAAAAATAGATTTGAAAGTTTAATTAAAATTATTGTTTTCTAAATTATTTCACATCATTCTCTAAGGAACATGCAACAACAACATAGCCGACGATTGTATGATCCCTGGAGGGATCTTGGTGGATGACTGTGCAGTCATGGCGGATTACTGGCCAGCTGATGGTATAAATGATGAAATATGCCCTCCGCCAACTGCATTACCCACGGTCGGAACAAACCCCAAACCCACACCCAAACCATGCCAGGCTCTCCCAGACTGCTACCTCCTGAAGAGCAAGTAAGCTGCTGTGTTTCATTAGTAAACTATACATCCTTTGTGTCATGAATTCCTTCAATTTTGAAGCAATTGTGCTATTGCCATTCTTCACTTTCCTCAGGTTGTTCGAAGAGTGCCACCCACACCTGTCACCAGATAACATCTTTTTAGGTTGTGAATATGACAGTTGTCATATGAGTAACCCGGCTGTGGTGTGTACAAGTCTGCAGACCTATGCAAGGGGTTGCTCTGTGCTTGGCATCTGTATCCAGTGGAGAAACTACACCAGCCACTGCAGTGAGTAAAAACAATAATGAAGTTGATGTTTAAAGCAGACAATTAAACAGTATGATAAACTTATCACGAGTGGGCATCCCACAAACACACAGCTAAGTTTAGCTAGGACGTTACTGTTATGTTTAAGGACATATTTGGATATTTTTGCACTTTCTTGTGTACAGTTTGAGAATTTGTCCTTAAAAAGGGTGATTAAACTCCAAATTCAAACGATTATGACACTAAGCCGAGGAATTGGGCTGTCAACCTCAGAAAGCTGTCAATCCAAAACTTAAATAGCCAATGAGAGTAGACAGTTGTAAAGCTCGGCCTAAGCGAAATGCAGCATTAGCATAAATGAAAACTGGCAGTACTTTAATAAACGAGGAAAATATCGTAGTTATAAAAACTATTTATGTAGTATGTATATTATTATAATATATAAATGAAGTGTTGCATTTACCTTCTCTCCCCAGACATTGAATGTCCAGCAGATAAAATCTTCAAGCCATGTGGCCCAGCTGAACCCCCGACCTGTGAAGACCAGTAAGTCCTTTTATCTATTTGTAAATATACTTTCAAGTCATTTAGATAAGTTTGTAATAGAAAGAAATGTACTTATACAGCACTGCATTTTCTGGGGCGGCACAGTAATCTGGTAAACACTGTCTGCAGGGGGCAGCATTATAGCACACAGTAAAGCCTCTTCTGCCAGTCTACATAAAACGTTTATCGTCCTAACTTCACATGCATGTACTGTGTGTAACAAACTTTGTAACAAAATTGCAGGCCAGAACAGAGAAGTCTTGCAGTGCCAACTGAGGGCTGTTTTTGCCCAGATGGCATGATGCTTTTCAACAAAGAGTCTGGAGTCTGTGTGGATAAATGCGGTGAGAAGCCAATGCATCAAGTCTTTTCATGTATCTGTATGTATGTGTGTAAGCGAGAGAGAGATAAAACATTATCGGTCTGCATCAGACACATCAACACACTTGTCTTTTTTTATCTCACATTGTTCTTCTCCTATAGGATGCCTGGATTCTTCCGGGACACCACGCGAGGTGCGTCTGGATTGAAATTACATATTACAGCATAGACCTCACTGGATATCCACATTGTACTTAGTATAATTTATTAGTACTAAAAGGAACCAAGAGAAATTCAGATTATAATAATAAATAATACTAACTGTTAAAGGGAAAAAATGCATTTTCCAAACTTCATACAGTTTCACATTGTAAGTTCCTTTGTGTGTTATACAAACAATGCTAAACTAACACTGCAGAACATCAATGATCAATATGGTTAGATACACAAGGGTGTAGCCCTAAAGACAAATTCCTGTGCACGAAAGCAAGTCAACTAGGTTTCAGGACAAAGATTTAGTACTACTGTTAGTAGTACAATAGCACATTTAAGGCCAGTAAAATAAAAGACTGACCACTATTTTTTTTGTGCCAGTTTGATGAGGTCTTCGAGCACAACTGTGAGGAGTGCATTTGTGATAAAGCCAGCAAATCTATCATCTGCAAGCGCAGACAGTGTCCTGATTTTATCCCCGAAGCCTGCACGCAGCCCGGCTTCGTGTTGGTCAATGTCACCAATCCCTCAGACCAATGCTGCACTAAACAAGTTTGCTGTAAGATATTTTGTTTTTATTATGGACATCATATTAGGTTTACAATGTAATAACATCTCTTTCTTATTTTGTGATCTAGATTGTGACACATCTATGTGTCCACCTATGGATAAAAAGTGTGGCATTGGATTTTCTCCAGAACTGGAGGTGCCTGAGGGAAAATGCTGTCCGGAAATCAAATGCGGTATCATGTGCTCTTATATACTTTATTTCATTACAATGCTGTTTGTATCACTATTTATTCTTTTACTTCAATTGCACCTACAGCACCCAAAAAAGTATGCGTCTACGAAAAACAAGAGTATGAGGTAATATGACTTTAATATAAGAGACTTTTGTTCGTTAAATGTTCGTTAACACCATCTGATCAATATCACATATCTCTCCCCTTGCAGCCTGGTAGCATCATCCCTGTTATTAACTGTCAGGAATGCACGTGTACATGGGACGTTGATCCTAATACACAGTGGTACAAGATCAGCTGCAAATATGTGATGTGCAACGAAAACTGTTCTCCAGTGAGTTGTGTGCCATATCTTCTCATTGGCTGTTCTCATTCGGCTTCTGATTGGCTGCTTTTATCATTCATGTCATTTAGGGTTACGAATATCAAGAGCCTGAAAACTACAAAGACTGCTGTGGGAAATGCGTGCAAACTCACTGTGTCATCAATGTCAACGGAACCCAACATATACTTGAGGTGAGGTCAAAGGTCACTTCATCTCTGGCCTCCTTGACATATGGCTGATAACATACAGAGGGTGCGGATGAATATCTGGACTCAATGGAGCACAAAAATAATATAGAATATTTATATTGATATCAATTCAAGATTTTAAGAGCCAAATTTCACACTTGCTCGTCTACTCATAGGAAGGAGCTGTTTTGCCCACCACAGGCGAGAATTGTGACAGAATTACCTGTACCAAAGTGGATGGACAGTTCGTCACTGATAACTACAGAATCCAGTGTCCTCCGTTCAACATCTCCAACTGCCAGCCTGTATGTCCTTATATACACATAAATGCACCTTTAAATGATCACAAATGTTAAATCAATAATGTCAATTACATACATACAACATTCTGCGATTCACTCTGTAGGGTACAGTTCAGCTGATGGCTGATGGCTGCTGCAATGTCTGTGAGTATTAAAAACATTTAAAGACAGTTTAGAAAAAGGTTATCAAGTTAAGGACACTATCATCGGGCACAGTGCACATATGAACTGTCACCTTTGCCTGTATTAGTTTATAATGCTTTAATGACCTCCCTGTTGACTTAACTTCAAGATCTGATGAATGTGTCTGAATTTTTGTGTCTGTGTGTTTATAGGTGTGAACAAGATTAAGGGCTGTCAAGTACAGACGGTTCAAGATTACATAAATCACAACCACTGTCAGTCAGAGAGAAAAATGGACCTGACCATCTGTGGTGGAGATTGTACCAGTTACAGCCTGTGCGTTCACATGTGCATTTAAAGAAATATATTTTTGATTTTCTAACCTTCTAACATAAACATGCACTTAACATTGTCTGGTTTAAAAATGTAATATGTTTTAAAGGATTATCTTTTGTACATACGCACACAAGCTAAGTTATAATGCAGCGACATCTTTCTGTTATATTCATTTCTTTCTCTCTCACAGGTACACAGAACCTGGATTGTCCACCTGTAGCTGTTGCCAGGCTACCCGCACAAGTAATCGTACAGTGACCCTTGGTTGTTTGAATGGAGACACAATAACCCACACGTACGTCCACGTCGAGCAGTGCGCCTGTAGCAAAACAAACTGTCACGGCCCTGAATCTAGCCAGCACACACTTGAAAACACCCGGAAGCGTAGTTTTAAACTTCCTTGAGTATCTGATGGCTCAAGGTCAATGAACTCTCAAAAAGAATGTAAAGCTTGTAATCTAAAATTAATTTAAAGAGCTTTGATATATGTTCAACATTTAACAGCTTTTCAAACTTGCTATAATGATTTGTAATAGATTTGTGCTCTTCTGCTTGTGTATTCAATTAAAAGCAATAAAAAAGCAACCTGAAACTTGAGTTCTTTCATATGTGATGAGAATGAACAACGAATTAAGGACTTTCGGTTTCTGTTTACTTAATGAGCATTTATATGTGAAATGTAAACCACTAAAAATCTTTAACTGTAGGCGATGAAGGACATGCTGCTTAGCTCATCACTGATTTCAGCAAAATCAGTAAATCTTCCTTAATGTTTAAAAAAGGTGTCATTTTCAACAGGATATGAGTCCTGACAGATGGTTACTGATCGGTTACCTGTAATTAAGTGACTTTCTGAATCTTGAGACACACCTGTGTACCTGTATAGATGCCCTTGGGAAATACAAAAGGCAATTAAAGCACTGAATAATCGTTAACGTGTCATTACAAATATTAATAATCATATCTTAATTAAAAAATTAAAAGATCTTCAAACATGAATCCAAACTGGCTTATTGATATTTTAAAATATTAACATGTCATATCACCTAACATTTTAATATATTTAATGTTAATAAAAGTGGCCTCTATTTCTGACCATTGTTCAGATAACTATCACCTACACAAATACAGACAAACTAAAGTATAAAAAAAGATATGAACAGAAAGTCAAGCCACCCTGGAGCTCATGTAGACATATCTTACCTTCAGGCATGCATTGGAGAACATCTGCACCCCATTCTCACTCCAGCTGAATGCACAAATGGTCAAGACTCAATCACATACTTCAAGAGACAGTCAAAGAGGTTTAGAATGACATGAGGATAAGTAAAGTGTAAAGAACTTTCATTCAAGAACTTTTTTGGAATGAACCCCCTTTTTTTGTGTTCTGGAAGACGTGTGAGATTTTCCGTATATTTTATAGGCATACAGGCGCAAAACTTTCCTTTGTTTGAAGCTGTTTCTATGTTCTTGGAAAACTTTTTTTGTACTTGATATATTTAAAGATAACTAATTTTTGCAAAGTCGGGACAGGTTAAGAATGTTTGACACTCAGTTTTAACCGCTCCAGTAAATCAGCCCTTTATCATTAATTTTTACACACACACTTACTCACCTGAAGTATGTCATGTGTAATGGCAGATGCCCATGGAATTACCTGGAATTGCCAACAGACACACACCTTAAGGAAATTCTTTTCTATGTAAGGGTACACAACCAAGAAGTTACCGGGAAGTAAAGAATTATATACACTCATGCGCACACAAACGCACACATGTTAAGGATGTTCTTATCTATGTAAGTGTAAATAAAAGCAATGCTAAAGATTATTATTTTAAACGTATAAATCTTGGTAAATCTCCATTTTACTTGATTTCAGTTTGGTAATTTTACACACATAAATATACATGGATTTTATTAAACCGTGTAGATATATACTCATTACGTATATGAACATTTTGCACAAATTTTGTAATGTTCTAATGTTGACATTTTATTTGTCTGCTTTACTAAATCAAATATTCATTGTCATAATCGTAAACCATTATGTAATCATGTTTACATTAACATTAAAACACTAGACATTAAAAAGCACTCTCATTATATTCCTCTTTTATAACCCATCACAACCAAACTGTGGAAGTCATTTGGACCCTCTTTGGACCCTTTTAATTACAATGTTTGTTTCTGTGTTATTTCACATCTTAAAACTCCCATCGCTTATTCCTCAATACATCATTCAGAAAATAATGGTCAAATTTAAAATAACTAATTTAACAAATAAATACAACCATTCTGGCGGTGATGTGCGACACCTCTGCAAACGAATTTGTAAGGATTGAAAGGATTGACATCAACAAACATGGCGACATTGTCTTTTGGGGGAAAAAAGCCTCTTTCAATAGGATTGAGTTAACTGTATTTCTTTTCATATACTTTGTTAGAAATACTGTAAGTCAAAAGCTAACAATTACATTAAATGTATAAAATTGAACTGACATCACTACTTTGGATTAAAACCGTCAGAATTTAAAACATAAAAATGCCTTGACTGCATGCCCAATCCCCAAAAACAGTTTGTGATCTTGAGGGCTGCCTTATGAAAAAATGGGATTTGAGCTGACAACAAATAAAACTGAGGACAGCTGTTGCCCAACCCGTAGTAAATTCTTTATAATTTTTTTTCTTTTCCCTCCATCAAAACATTCAATTTAGGCAAGGTAAGTTTATTTTTATAGCATATTTCATGCACAGTGGCATCACATTTAAAGAGATGACTTTTGAGTCTACATTTTAATATGGCAAATGTTTTAGAACATCTGATCTCTACTGGAAGCTGTGGGCGGAATAATATAGCTGAAGGCAGATTGTCTTAGTCTTAGTCTTTGGATAAATACACAATTTAGTTTTAGTCCTATTTAAGTTATAAAAATATCATAAGAGCTTTAGTCTTAGTTAAGTCTTAGTCTAGTTTAAGTAGGCCAAATACTAGCTGATTTTTGCTCCATAATTCCTGTAAGTATATGACAATATATGGAAGCATTTAGAGAATACAGGCACACATCTAATTGTTGTAAAAGAAACATTTATTTTATTAAATGCCAAAAAAACGAGTATTTATCACAAAAGAAACCATTAAACCTGCTCTCCCTGACTATATACATGATTGTCTACAACATAAAGCTATGCATTGTCCCTGAGTTATATGTAACGCATATGACATTCCTTCAATATAAAGTACATTATTATTGAAATAGATAACCAATGAGTTTACTGTCTTCTACAGTATTTGCGAAATCAAAAGCATAAAGAAATATAAAGTTCAATTCTCAAAAATAAAATAACTGGTGGTAATGCCACAGCACAAGCTATCTAAATACAAAAGAAATCACTACTGTAAATGTTCATGTATCTCAAGGAAAGTTAAAGAACTTCTAAGACACAATGCCTTGCTACTATGTAAAATCAACAAGATTTGGAACAGAACATATATGTGCAATTCTTAAATGCAGAACAAAAGATGTATTGGCTGCAATGCCACACAATGCAAAATAAAGAAATAGTCCTTAAAGTTCAAGTAAATAAAAACCAAGCTCAGATATTTCTGTCTGTCCGTCTGTTCATGAGACATACCGCTGCCCTCGGACAGTGTGCACAAAATGTTATCTTGTTGCTAACGCGAAAAGTCAACTTAAACTGACCAAAGCTTTGTAACCTGGACTGTGCAACAAAGAATAATGCATAACTAAATATAAAGTAAAACAAACGTCCCCATAACATGAAAACCGCGACTTTTAAAAATGGCTTTGCCAAGATCAACATGCCCTCAAAAGATTCGCTCTGATTGGATTTCCCCACAATAAGGTAGTCCTTATTGAATCTCGTCCCACCCCAACATTTTCCTTTTCTTATTATTCGTTGACTAAAGTGTCAGTTAAATTTCTTCATCGTCTTCGTCATCATATCTGACTTTTTTTTTTTTGGTCTGTAAAATTTTTTCCTTGACAAATATTTTTCGTCATAGTCTTCTATAAAATTTGTAGAGTATTTGAAGGCCTTTATGAATTGGTATATTAAGTTATTTTCCTAATGTATCCGAATAATATAGCATATTAAAAACCTCAGAAAGTCGATAATGTAACCAAAACTATGGACTCTCTTTATTCTGGCATTTTAAATTCAGTTGCTCCCTTATGTTTAAGAAAAGGTCTTAGAAAACAGTTTGACACCATGGTATAATAAGCCTTAAGAGAGCAGCCCGAAAAATTGTACGTAGCTGGAGGAAAGCAAAACTAGGGGTATTACCTATTGCTCGGCGGAAGAGTAACCTATACTTTAGAAAAGCCTTAAAAATGACTAGATCCGACTACAAACATAACCCCAAGTATTTATTCCACACAGTGTCTAAACTAACCAAAAATAAACCCTCATCCAGTGCTGACATTTTCCAGCATCACAGCAGTAAGGACTTTATGAACTACTTTACTTCCAAATGTACAATATTAGGAAACATTTTTAACCATTCAGCCGTCAGCTACAGTATTGCATAAGACAGTACACCTCAAACCCCCTGACAAACAGTTCCACTCATTGTCTACTATAGGAGATTAAGAATTGTATAAACTTGTTAAATCATCTAAATCAACAACATGAATGTTGAACCATATAGCATCTTAGCTCCTAAAATGTGTTTCCACAAATCATAGATCTTCTTCTGACTATTATTGACTCCTCACAGCCGTTAGGATACGTCCCCAAATCCTTCAAACTGTCTGTTACTAAGCCTCTCATTAAAGAACCCACAACTTGAGACCAATCTTAAATCTCTCTTTCTTGTCCAAGATACTAGAAAAGGAAGTATCCTCACAAGTATACTACTTTTAGAGAAAAATGATATCTGTGACAATTTCTGGTCAGGATTTAGACCGTATCATAGCACCGAGACTACTCTCCTTAGAGTTACATATGACCTGCTCCTCTCATCCGAAATGGTTGTATCTTTCTATTAGTGCTATTGGATCTGAGTTCTGCCTTTGACACTATTGACCAATTCATTCTTTTGCATAGACTTTATGGACATAAAGGGAAGTGCAATAGTATGGTTTAAGTCGCTCTTAACTGAATTAGTAGCAGTTGTTGAAGAGCTATCATATCGATCACAAGTGCAGTATGGAGTACCTCAAGACTTAGTTCTAAGGCAGTTAATCTTGACGCTACACATGTTACCTTTGGGAGATATAATCAGGAAACGTGGTGTTAGCTTTCACTCCTATGCTGATAACACTCAGCTCTATATTTCCTTGTGGCCAGATAAAGCACACCCATTTGAAAAACTAATAGAATGCATAGTAGATACTCTCTTTTTTACACTTTACACTCATTCAATTTAAATCTTGATTAAAAACCAATCTCTTTAACCTGGCTTACACAAAACATGATAACAGGCTTCTAATTTCCAAATCTGTTTAAGGATTTTTAGGCTGCATTAATTAAGAAAACCGGAACCGGGAACACTTTCCACAACACCTGATATATTTGCAACATCATTAGAAGAATGGCATCTACGCTTATATTAGCATGTTACTCTGTTTAACAGAGTTCAATGAAGCCACCAGATCCAGCCTGAATCCAGAGCAGAAGGCATTGCAGTCACCTGGATCCAGTACGTAACCAGACCAAATGGTGGTCCGGGAACTGTCAAAGCCACCACCAGCCCTGAAGGATGGTGGAGATCAAGACAACTGGAGTCCTGGATAGAAATCCTCTGCAAGACCTTGCCTCAGACGACCATCAGGATAAGACCATAGGAAATACATGACTCTTATCGACTTTGCTGCAGCCTGGAATTTACCTGCTGGTTTCTTCTGGTCAAAGGAGAGCTGGTTTCCCAACAGCGCCTAGTTCTCCCCCCAAGCCACTAGATCCAGACTATACCCAGATCAGAGGGACAATACAGTCACCCCAGAGTCAGTACATATCCTGGATTCTTCTCCAGCCTGCTGCAGCCTGGAATTGAACAAGGTCACAGACAACATTTAAACTGATCAGAGATGACATCACCGAACGTAATGATGCGGAACTCAATGAACTGCCTTTAACTATCATCTTGCATTATGGATTTATCAAGAACATTTGTTTTTCTGAGTACTGTTATATGCAGCACGATTACTTAAAATGATTTATTCTTGAAACCTGCCCTCTGAGAAATAATGAAAATGTTGTTATATATTGAAGTAACACCTCCCTCTTTACTCTTTTGCTGCAGCTCATGTTCGTAACAGTAATCTTGTGGGGTGGACTCATTTAAAATAATGCATTCATCAGGTTTTAGCCAGGTTTCTGTCAAACAAAGCAGATTTAAATTATGATCGGTGATCATATTTACTCTGCTGACCCACGACTGCACACCGTCACAAAACTCCAACCACTTTATTAGGTTTGCGGATGACACGACTGTGGTGGGTC
The DNA here is from genome assembly GCA_033220385.1 of Triplophysa yarkandensis. Lineage (NCBI taxonomy): Eukaryota > Metazoa > Chordata > Actinopteri > Cypriniformes > Nemacheilidae > Triplophysa > Triplophysa yarkandensis. The sequence goes on along the minus strand of CM065677.1, from coordinate 5,244,256 downwards.
TCGTTAGCAACAGAGATGAGACAAACTACAGGAGCGAGGTGAGCCAACAATCTCTCTCTTAACGTGGAGAAGACGAAGGAGATTGTGATTTACTTAAGGAGAACGCTCACTCAGCATGTTCCTCTGACCATCAACGGTGCGATTGTGGGGAGAGTGAGCAGCACCAAGTTCCTGGGTGTGCACATCACAGATGATCTCTCCTGAACCGACAACACCGCAGCGCTGGCCAAGAAATCACAGCAGCGTTCTACTTCCTCCGAACTGAGGAGAGCCAGAGCCCCACCCCCCATCATGTAAACCTTCTACAGAGGCACCATCGAGAGCATTCTGACCAGCTGCATCACTGTGTGGTATGGCGCCTGCAACGCGTCCTGCCGGAAACCTCTGCAACGCATAGTGAGAGCAGCTGAGAAGATCATTGGTGTCTCTCTCCCCTCCCTCCAGGACATTTATGGAACACGTCTCACTAGGAAAGCCCTCCGCATCGCAGGTGATCCCACTCACCCATCACACAGCTTCTTCAGTCTGCTGCCATCAGGGAGGAGACTGCAAAGTCTCCAGGCCAGGACCAACAGACTGAAGGACAGCTTCATCCATCAGGCTGTAAGGAAGCTTTACTCGCTCCTGATCTTGCCCCCTCGTCTCTATTCTGCCCCAGGCACCACTGAACTGTGAACCCCCCCACCAGGTCGCACATTCCCAGGTCCTTCCACCCCCCCTCCCTCTAACATACGATGTCATGCACCAGTCACTTTGCAGCAGTGGTCTGCTCACTACCTTATTTCACCATGAAACTGACACCATTCTACTACCTCATCAGTCAGTTTAACAAAATAACTGCTCTATCACTTGTCACTTTAATCAGTCTGGTATAATTTATTTATTTGCACTAAAAATATTTTTTATCTGCACTGTTTGTTCACTGGTTTGCACTCTATATGCCATGTGCCTTGCGTTGCTTTTTTTTATTAACCTTATTTTTATTTAATTTTTTTTCTATTATATCTTTCTTCACATTCCTTATTGTATAGTTGTATCGTTTTTATCTTTTTATCTTATTTACTATTAGTGTTATCTGTATGCACCGGGGGACTGAGAGTAACGCAATTTCGATTCTCTGTATGTATGTACTGCGCATGTGGAAGAATTGACAATAAAGCAGACATGAACTTGACCTTGAACACATTATTAATAAAAGTGATTTCTTATAAAGGGCTCTGATATTCAATAAGCCAAGCTTTATCATTTGTTTTTCGGTAACGCATCTGTTTTATTTGTTGACCCTTAATTAAGTTACTTAATAACTCTTAAATGGGTACATACGTTTTTGTATATTCTACTTCCGGGTACAGACACAGTGTGGACGGTAAGATATCTAGGTGAAAGAATCTCTATGTGCTGAGAATTAACTGACCTTTGTGACCTTGGAAGTTCAAACATCTCTTTAAAGTTATTTTCAGTAATCTCTGACTGGTGAATTCGAACATAATTAGTGCCGGCATGAATAATAATATTACTGTCTTTACATTTAGTATAAGCCCACACTTTTAAATTTGCTAAGATGTCAGGCGCTCTGGCTCCGTCCGGGTAAACACTTCAATATGGTGGCTGGTGTCTCTACATTCAAGTTCCATACAATAAAACTAGAGCACTTTCATCAGGTTTCTCAGTGGGCGTATCACTGAGTGGGTAGAACCTGTTTAATGTTTTGATCGGAACAGAAGAGCGGTGTTTCGACCCACGAATATGCCGTCTCACAGTCACCCAGTTGCCCTTCTGCACGGGCTCTGTTCTCGGAACCTAAAAATGTGTAAACCCAAAGCTAGACACATCCAAAACTGTGACAAGAGCACTAACATTCTTACTATCCTCAGTTAAAGTTTGGATGCGTGTCTCTCATTCTGAAATCTTCTCTGTCAACCATTTCCCCCACCCTAAAAAATAACAATAGAAGGAGAAGCCATTACTCACCGTGTTTGATGGAATAATATTTCCACAGTTATTTGTTAAACTTGTGAAGAAAAACTGGTGCGCACTTGAAACCTTTACGGTAGTAAAATAAATATAACGGTAGAGTAGGTTTCGGCTGAGTTTTGGCAGAGCTCCATTGTTGCACACAGGAAGCATTTTCTGCATCAAATCATGGGTGAACACATTTCTGTCCGCATCCTTGAAGGGCACCGTGGGGTTTGACCAGGATGGATGTTGCAAAACCTGTAAGACATCTTCTTGATTATCCAAAAGTACATTTAATAAGACAATATTTCTCACAAACATTGTAATCATATTGTTTTGTCTATAAAAGTCTTAAAAGCTTACATGTTTCTGACATCTTAAGTCAGAATAAGAAACGTTCAAAAACTGCAATGGGGCAGTCGTGGCCTGGTGGTTCGAGTCTTGGACTTGTGATTCGAAGGTTGCTGGTTCGAGACTTGGTACCAGCGGGAATATCACGACTGAGGTGCTCAAGGGACTCACCTCAGTCGTGATATTCCCCCTCTGCTCTCTGGGCACTGCAGCATGGCTGCCCACTGCTCCGGGTGTGTGCTCACAGATGTGTGTGTTCACTTACTGTGTGTGTACACTGGGATGGGTTAAATGCAGAGCACAAATTCCAAGTATTAAACACTTCACTTCACTTCACTAAAGTGTGTGCCATGACCTTCACAAATATTGCAAAAATATTTGAGAATACCGCACTGTTTCCATCCAACTAGTTCACAAGAACAAAGTCGCTTCACTTTCTGATAAACTGGCACCAAATATCAAAAGAAAAATACTTTTTTTGCATTAGAAGGCCTTTTTCATATATAATAACTTCCATATAAAAAAACACGAAACACGAATAGACGAAATGCAATAAGGAAACACAGCCAATTTTAGAATGAACAAAACAACAATTCAGATATTGTGCAAAGAAATGGGTTTGATGGTTGGTTCATTAATGCAGAAAGTGTGTGGGAATACTGAGATCTTTCAAGACTAAATAAATTCAACACCAACGATGCAAGAAGTATGTGGCAGGGCATCACTAACATTACAGACTTTAATGGGAATAAACCAGCTACTGTAAACTTTGCTGCCTCTCTACCTGATGAGCCTAACAACTTTTATGCTCGTTTCGAGGCCTACAACACTGCCCAAATAACGAGAGTTCCCGCAGCTGCTGGAGAAGATGTGACCGCACTCTACGTCTCTATCCCGGATGTAACACAATCCATCAGACGGGTAAATATCAGTAAAGCTGCGGGTCCCGATGGCATCTCAGGCCGTGTGCTCCGAGCATGCACATACCAGCTAGCCGGTGTTTTTACAGACATATTCAACCTCTCCCTCTGTGGTTCCTTCATGCTTCAAAACATCTATTAACACGTATTAATTCCCTACTGGGAACAGGGAACATAAAAATTACATCTATAGCTTTGTTATGAAATAAATAATGTAATAAAGCAAAAACATGAGCAGCAACAACTGAAGTCTTTTTTGCGTAGTTCTTCGATGATGCATTTTTAAAATGCAAACTTCAAAAACAACTTTTTTAGGTTAACAAGAAATGATTAAAGTTATGTTTAACCTATAAAATGATGTAAACAAAGAAAGGGAACAAGGAAATTATACAATTATACAAAAATTGACTTATTTTGGGAATGGAGCAAAAAATGCTAACAAGTCTTATCCTATTGGGAAACCCATATGAGGCATGGGAAAGTTTGGAATCCCCTGGTTTACATTATAATCAAAATAAAGATATTACCCTCAGAATCCAGCAGAAACTCAAACTTAATTCTTTTTGAGTAAATACTTCAAATGTCATGTTGAACAGGAAGCTAACATAGATGTTGGAAATGATGGGGAAAATGTTCAAACAACTTTTGTTTGCTGTGGTATCCGGCAGGATCATCAAGTCATAATAGGTTCCCAAAGTCCTCAAACATGTTAAACAGGCAAAGACAAACCATCAAGTACCATTTAAACCCTGCTGACATTTCTGTTGACTTTATTGAGTCTCACATAATCATGGTTTGATAATTGTGAAAAACTAATAAGAACAATAGGTACTCAAGAGCACAGGCATAAGCTATACCGTATTTTCGGAAATTTCAATGTTGTTTGGTTTGCAAAATTATTTCAGATAATTTCTAAAGTGCACAGTCATACAGGTTTGAAATGATATAAGGATGAATAAATGATGATTTTTATTGGAGGTAAACTAGCTCGTAAATGCCAAGTAAAAATGTGTCGTGCAAGCACAACCAACATCAGCAAAGTGGACATTTAGGGCGTCAGTAAATTTCTGCTTAAAATGGTTGAATGCACATGCAACGATTCACATCCTTGTTTAGTTTGAGATGATAAAAGAGATAAAAGCAAACCCTATGTGACAGGCAGCATTTCACTTAACTGGGATTTGCATAAACCTTGTGTACATGGCGAAACATTAAATGTTTATCTGATCAAAAATAATAAACTATATTAACATATATACCCAGGTTCCACCTTCTGATCACAGACCACCTTTGTTCAGCAAACCAAAAGACTATAAAAAGGCAAGGACTTACAGATTAGGACACAATACATCTTGAGCAAGAAAGGGAGACTTTGTCGTCATGGGGACTGTCAGGATGTCCCAGATGTGGATGCTGAGATGGGCTGTATTTCTAATTGGGCTGCTGTCTACCCAAGCAGGTTAGCTATAAGAAAAGAATTTAAAATGAGAAAATATTAGATATATGAAAAATAATGTATATATGCATCTGTGATTATAGGCTTCATGTCTGAACTTGGAGATATGGACAATCCTTTGTCCTTTGAGTGGCAAACAACAGGTACTTATTTAGAAGTTTACATATTATGAATTTGTTAGAGTTTATATATGATAAAATCAAAGATCAATATAATTTTTGGAACAACAGACAAACAACGTATAGATTTTTGTACCTGTAAATGTGCAACAATATAAAACATCTACAATGTCTTGTTTTTCCCCAGTGTTTCCCACACCAACTGTGATAGTAACAACAGGTATTGTTCTTTATGTAACTAAATATCTTTTAGTTGTATAAACATTTAATTCAAAAATGTTTCCCTTAAATGTAAAGTTCTTCTATGATTAAGTGTAATATAGAGGTTCAACTGGATATGCATATAAAACATTGCTCTTTGGTGTTAGTTCTCATTCATAGTGAGTCGCTGTCTTATTAAAATATATATATTTAAAAATGTCATGTTAATAAACCCTCTCTCATGATTCAGCTAATCCGAATCATGGTCATCCATCCACATTCTGCAGCACATGGGGAAATTTCCACTTCAAGACATTTGATGGTCATTTCTTTCAAATGGCCGACACGTGTGTCTACGTTCTGGCAGTAATGTGTGACACAGCTGTTAGCGATTTTAACATCAGGATGCAAAGACAGATTGTGAACGGCTCAGTCACTTTTAAATCAGTCACAATAGAGATTAGAGGGGCAGTCATCAAACTAGAGGATGGTAACATCATCTTGGACGACAAACTGTGAGTTTATTAAACGTATTTGACACCGGCAACTATATAACAATTCAGAACAAAGCAGTTCAAAAATCACATATTCAACTTTCAGAAGTGTTTCAAATTTTTTTTACCGAACAAGTTAACTTTCCGTTAACCTCCCATTTTTCTGATTCTATATTGTTCACAACTACTTTAAATAGCATTTGTAGTTAATTCTCATTACATTTTCTTCCATGAAATTTTCAGGTTATCTATTCCAACGTTTATGGATGGAATAAAATTTGAGGGAAGCTCATCCAGTGTAAAGATCTCTTCCACACACGTCACTGTCTTTTGGGAAGAAGAGCAGTCTCTTTTGGTATCACGGTTACTATTTTCCTCATTTTATATACTGTATTTTTTAAGTCAACATTGAACAATGACATTTAATGAATAAAATATATTGATTTCATTATCCTAGATTGAACTTTCTGAGAACTACCAGGGTAAGACCTGCGGACTTTGTGGAAACTTCAACGGCAACACAACTGATGATATCGATAACGGTAAATCTTATGGTTTTGGTAATCAACTAATTATTCTTTTTAATCAATTTTAATTGTAAAATGTTTTGATTATGTAGATATTGAATTAAAATTGGGATTAAAATCATACATTTTAAATAAAACTTCTTCTCAGGTCTGGCTGAATGGAAATTGTCTACAGTTGAAACATGTCATAATGTCAGACCCAATACTCAGTGTGAAGAACAGGTATAACAAGACAAGCTAAATAACATCATTTTTCATAAGTTCATATCTATTTTACAAGGTGGCTAATTTGTGCATTCCGGGGTAGGGTTAGGGGAGGTCTTATATTTTTTTGCCTTGTAGAAGATTATGCTCACTTGGTCCCATACAAGTAAGCCACCTTGAAAAATATGTATGAATTTCAATGAGATCAGGTTGGCCTGCACAATCTTTAGTAGGTATTTTCAGTTCACACAGGTACATTGGATTGTGTCGACCAAAACCATTTATTTGATCCTCTAGGCACACATTTGTCAGCAGTATCTTGGCAGTTCAGGGTTCAATGACTGTCGCCATGTGTTGAATATGAGAGCATTCGAAGAAGCCTGCGTAGACGATCTTTGTCAATGTCAAAGTAACCAAGAATGTGTCTGCCACACGCTCACAGAAATATCACGACAGTGCGCACACGCTGGCGGTAGACCAGGAACATGGAGAACAGACCAATTCTGTCGTAAGTATGTTTTTTCAAAGATGACTGTTCAGAATGAATAGTAACTTTAAGTTCTCATGATTGCAAATAATTATCTTAAACTACAAATACATAATTTTTATGTCTAACTAAGTTTCTAAATATAGTTAAAATAAAGTATGTCACTATGTGTTGATGTACAGCAAAGACATGCCCTCTAAACATGGAATACATGGAGTGTGGTGGTCCGTGCAAAAACACCTGTTCAGATCCAGATGGAAGCCGGTTGTGTACAGATCACTGTGTGGATGGCTGTTTCTGTCCTGACGGTAATATCTGATTTAAAAAACATTATACTTCACATTTTACTTCACAAAAAAAAATAAAAAATAAAGAGTAAAAATAATTTGGCTTTTTTTTTCCAGGCATGGTGGAAGATGACATTGGTAACAGTGGTTGCGTTCATATCAGTGACTGTCCATGTGTCCACAATGGAACGTTATACCAGACCGGAGAGTCCTACAAACAAGCATGTAAATATTGGTAAGTCAGTAACACACAAACACTGTCTCTATAACTTAACTGTTAAAGATTTGCAATAATCTATTTGTTGTAATGTGACAGTGTGTGTGCCGCTGGATACTGGAGTTGTACAAATCTAGAATGTCCTGGAATCTGCTCTGTTGTGGGAGGATCTCACATCACCACATATGATGGAAAAAGCTTCAGCTTTAATGGCAACTGTGACTACATCCTCACTAAAGTATGTGATTGTGAATCTAATAAATGCACTTCAACTACATATAAAGAGATGAAATACTATGATATAAAAATCAGCGTTCTTAACAATATCTTTTTTGTTTTGTTTATGTTAGCACTCTAATGATAGTGATATTGCTGTTATTGGAAAACTGGAAAAATGTGATTTGATGCGAACAGGCACGTGTCTAAAATCTATAACCCTCGTCGTCTCAGGAAATACTGTAAGTATTTTAGATTTTTTAGTCTTTAATAATATTAATATTCTTCATTTATTAAGAACACGTCTAAAATGCATTTGCAGATGATAAACAGTTTAAAAGTTAATAATATATTTCTTACCGCTTCCCTGGCCTGCCTGGCTCAGGGTCACCAGCTCTAAATGTCTGATAACTGCCTTTAATCGTTGTCTTTTTAAACAGATCAGCATTTCCTCCAGTGGGGAGGTCACACATAATGAATACCCTTCATTTCTTCCACTTCTCACAGGTAGGATGTCAAAACGTACAATGTAGACATGCAAAGTTAAGAACATTGAGAAGCTTTAATTGTTATTTCTTTGTCACAGAGAATGTAGCCATCTACAAGCTCACCTCTGCCTTTATTATCGCTGACATTAGGGGTTTGCGTCTAGAAATCCAGTTGACTCCAATCATGCAGTTGTATATTGTTGCCAGCACTACAGAGAAAGACAAATTAAGTGGTGAGTTGATTTATTTAGAGTTTCATTTGATATGGTTTTAATTTCTGGATATTGTTATTGGATATTGTTATGTCTAACTACTTTTATTTGTATTCTATTCAGGTCTTTGTGGAAACTATAACGACAATCAAAAGGATGATTTCGAAATACCATCAGGCATCATAGAGGGAACACATACAAGCTTTGTCAATTTTTGGAAGAAAAATCTCTTTAGTTGTACGGATATTGATAACACATCTGACAACCCCTGCAGTCTGAGCATGGACACAGGTAAAAACCACAAGTGAACTCTTATCTATTTCTAATCTATGTCTAGATTACTTCTGTTTCTTGCCTTTGGAAGGAAATGATAAATGACAATAACAAACGTATTGCTCATTTTCAGAGAAACTTGCAAAGGAGTGGTGCTCAAGGCTCACAAACCCAAATGGAACCTTCTCCTCATGTCATTCAGAAATAGGTCCTGAGATTTACTATCAAGTGAGTCCATCTGTTCAACACAATATATAATATTAATAGTAACACTGTTACCTTCTAAATGCCTAGTTTTCATTTCTCTACAGAGATGCGTTCATGACACTTGTAAGTGTGCTGAAATCGGGAAGTGTATGTGTGCAGCGCTCTCCGCCTATGCCCACGTCTGTGCTGCAAGAGGGGTGGTTCTCCAGGGCTGGCTGGATTCATACCCCTGTGGTGAGAATTTATTTTGGTTTTCTTAAGTCTTACCTTGAGTAGATTGTTCTGTTAAGACTGCTTCTATGTTTTTGTATAGACAAAGTATCAGAGTGTTCAAATAACATGAAGTATTCCTACCACGTGACCAGTTGCGGCAACACTTGTCGTTCTCTCAGTGGGAAGGGTTACTCCTGCCAAGGATCATTAGCACCTGTAGAAGGCTGTGTTTGTCCTGATGGATCCTATCTCAATGACGCAGGCATCTGTGTGCATGCTAAGCATTGCCCTTGTTACTATCACAACCAGGTCATAGACCCATCAGGAATAATAAACATAGATGGATTAAAATGGTAAAGTCAGAATTTCAATACTTTCACACCCCTTACTGACGAAATCAATCTTTTAATCGTGGATTTTACCGTTTCGTCATATTACAGCACCTGCATTCTTGGCAAATTAAAGTGCTCCAGTCATACAGGTGAACTCCAATCAACTCTAAAATGACACAAGCCCAAATCAATCATGTTTCACAGTATTCATCAATGTGCTTGTTTCGTTTTCAGACTGTAAGGCTCCAATGGTCTTCTTCAACTGTTCGAATGAACCTGGACAAAAGGGCACAGAGTGTCAGAGGACATGTCAAAACCAAGATCCAAACAATTGTGTGGGTTTAAAGTTTAGTGGATGTAGTAATAGGTTGATAATCTGATAGAAAGATAGATACTGTGGATAAATAGAAGGATGGCTGAATTAAAAGATGGATGAATTGGTTGATGGATAAATATATATGAATGGATAGGTTAATGGTTTGGTTAATTGAAGATTAGATGTGCTTCATTATAAATAGACAAATAGAATTACATGGCTTGTGCATAAAAAGTCTTATGGAAGATCAATAATAGACATTTTGGCTTGTTCTGTCTATAGGTAAGCACGGGGTGCGTATCAGGATGTATGTGCTTAGATGGTTTTCTGGCTGATGGTGATCGCGGGTGTGTGGAGAAGAAGAACTGCACGTGTGCACACAATAGAATTAACTACTTTCCTGGTCAGCAGGTTCAACAAGACTGCAACACCTGGTAAACATATAAACATGCAATACTTGTATTATTTCCAATGTTAAAGTTGCTGTTCTTTGTCTGTTTTTGAAGCTTTGATTGTGTTTACAGTTTACAATATACATCTGCTATAACATGATTGTTTCGCATAAAAAAATAACACATATTTTTCGCATAATTCCCGTGTCTGTATACCATTTTCTTCGCTGTCATAAAAACGGATAATAACTTCCCCGTTCTGATGAAGTCCCACCTTCAGTAATAACGAGTCTGATAGGGCCAGCAGTTCCTATGTTGTGATTCAAAAGCAAAGTTAGTGTGTGTAGCCCTGAAAGATCATGCCTCTAACCATAACGTAGAGAAGCATGCACTCAGAGTTATTGTAAACATGTCTTTAACGTTATCAATTTTAGCCGAAATCAGATTCAGAGAATACAGATGAAGAGGATCGAGTACAACTTGTCCTAGCACGACTTTTGCATAAGCCTAAACATAGAACAATGATTTTATTTTTCTATTCACGTGTCTGCAACTTAACTTTACCCTGATCTAAACCAGCATGTGGCTAAATAATAAAAAATAGATACAATCAACAAATAATTTGAACTGACAATTATAAACACAAACAACAGATGGTGTCAGGTTGAATTACTACACTTTATTGTTGGATTAGTTTCAAAAACCATCTAGATAACAAAGCTTAACAATGTTGCCCGATGTTGTAATAAGTCACATAAACTGTTAAATGCACCAAATTAAATAATAAAATACACTTACCGATGCTTACAGCTTATAACACATTCTCCGGACAAAGAGGGAACTGCTCAACCTTTCAAGAATAATCTTTGTCTAAATCCGGCGTTAAACTGATTTGGATTGAGGAAGCTGTCCTTAGTAAAATGTGCTGCTCATAATCATGTTTAACATTTTACAGAGTTTCTTATATTCTAACAACAACATTATATGCTAACATAAATTTGAAATTTGGAATCATGAAGAACAGCACCTTTAACATATTTTAATTCTGTAGATTTAGTATAACAATGACATGCTCTGAGTCATCTTTCGCTGTGTGTAGTATTTTTACATTTTATACCCTATATCTCAGCACTTGCAATGATGGGAATTGGAATTGTACACACAAAGAATGCTACCGCACATGTACCGTCTATGGAGAAGGTCATTTTAAGACTTTTGATGGCAGGATATATTCTTTCCATGGGGCTTGTAAATACATCTTAGCACAGGTAGGTTTCAATTTTCTGCATTTTTAGACATGCAGTGTTTCCTGTTGCTAACTTGAATTGTGTAATCATTGTAGGATAACTGCGATACGCAGCACAGCAGCTCTTTCCGGCTTGTTACAAAGAACATCCCATGTCAGACCACCAACTCCATTTGCTCCAAATCAATTAACCTCTTTTTTGGGGTAAGATAAAGTACACTATTAAAGTATGTTTAAATGCAAAATCCAAAGCATTGTTTATCACAATTTCCACCGAAATCCCACAGAGATACGAGATCATCTTATTTGAGGGTACGTTCAAAGTTGTTGAAAGCAATGAAACCAATTACCGGTATAAAATATATTCTGCTGGGATATACACAGTCATAGAAGTTAAAAACCTTTTAAACTTAATCTGGGACGGCAAGACAAGTCTGATGCTTCAAATCCACCAAAGCTTAAAGGTATACATCAATCTAACACACAACATAAACTACACATATACACCCTTAAACGTTTCTTTACAATATAAACTTCTATACGATCTCTATCACAGGGTAAGGTTTGTGGACTGTGTGGAAACTTTGACGATAACGCAAATAATGACTTCATGAAGCACAATGGAGAAGACATCACTGATGCAGTGGTGTTTGGAACTAGCTGGAAAGTGACGTCAAGCTGCCCAGAAGTGAACAACTTGATGAACCCTTGTGAGAAAAACCCACACCGGAGAGCCTGGGCCATCAAACAATGTAGCATCATAACAAGCGATGTCTTTAAGGATTGCCATTCATTAGTACGTTCCCTTCCATCCTCCCAGTACCTCAGTAAAAGTTCTGTACCTCTGAAAATGTTTGATAATCTTGTCCCTAGGTGGATCCCGCCCCATACTATGATGCTTGTGAGAGAGACACGTGTGCGTGTGACACTGGAGGAGACTGTGATTGTCTTTGTACCGCAGTCGCTGCTTACGCTGCTGAATGCCGGAAATGGGGAGCTTGTGTGGCTTGGCGTCGGGATAATTTTTGTCGTAAGTCAATGCCCTTCTTTGGTCTATAGACATTTAAATAAGTTACATTACGAAATAAGACAGAATTAAGAGATTTGATATCTACTATAATTAACGTTAGTGTGCTGACTGAAATGGTTGACTTCACAGCCTTATTCTGTGACTACTACAACACTCCTGGAGAATGTGTGTGGCACTACGAACCCTGTAAATCACCCTGCATAAAAACATGTAAAAACCCTCATCCACAATGCTCCAGAATTCCTGCTCAAATACCTCTCCTTGAAGGTAAAAACCGAATAAAAAAGAAAAACATTATATGAAAGATATTAAGGCGTGCACCACAATGTTAAGAAACACAACAGTGTGCTAGTTTACAATATGTTATTTTAATTCATTAATCTTTTCTTTTACTACTTAGGGTGTTTTCCCCAGTGTCCCTCAGAGAGGCCATATTTGAATGAAGTGAAAAGGACGTGTGTTAAAATATGTGATTGTTTTCATGAGGGACAGGTTTATAGTCCTGGATCAGAAATTTATAACATTACTGATGGATATGGATCCTGCTTAAAAGCTACATGTGATTTAAACGGAGTTATTCAAATAGAAACAAAACCGTGCATCTCAACATCCACAACTACTACAACAACTTATAGCACAACCACTGTTACATCTACTTCAACACCTTACAGCAGTTCTTGTATGTGGTCAGACTGGATTGACAGCAACAAACCCAATACAACTTCTTATGGTTTTGAAATTGAATCTATTGTTGAGTTGTGGAATTCAACAAAAATTGCCTGTCTGAGTCCTGCAGATATTGAATGTAGGGCAGTTGACTATCCAAATAAGTCTTTGAAAGATTTAGGACAAAGTGTAAACTGCAACACATCTTTTGGACTGTCATGTTCAAATGAAGAAAATGCAGGTCGTATCCCACCCATGTGTTATAATTATGAAATTCGTGTAAGATGTTGTGATACTGTAACAAAACAATCCACAACAACAACTACAACTACTTTTACCACCACCACTGAAACACCTCCTTCCACAACAACAGAGACACCTACTACTTCTACATCAACTACTGTAACACCACCATCCACAACAGCAGAGACGACTACTTATTCTACCCCAACTACTGTAACACCACCATCCACAACAACAGAGACACCTACTACTTCTACATCAACTACGGAAACGCCACCAACCACAACAACAGAGACGACTACTAATTCTACCCCAACCACTGTTACACCACCATCCACAACAACAGCGACACCTACTACTTCTACATTAACTACTGAAACACCACCTTCCACAACCAGAGTATCACCCACAACAACTTCTTCATCAACTACTGTTACACCACAAACCTCAACAACAGAGACACCTAAATCCACAACTATTACTGTAAGACCAACTACAACAATGGAAAAATCTACAACTACTTCTTGTAAGTGGTCAGACTGGATCGACAGCAACCAACCCAATACAACTCCTTATGGTTTTGAAATTGAATCTATTGTTGTGTTGTGGAATTTATCAAAAATTGCCTGTCTGAGTCCTTCAGAGATTCAATGTAGGGCAGTAGACTATCCAAATAAGTTTTTGACAGAGTTAGGACAAAGTGTAAACTGCAACACATCTTTTGGACTGTCATGTTCAAATGAAGAAAATGCAGGTCGTATCCCACCCATGTGTTATAATTATGAAATTCGTGTAAGATGTTGTGATACTGTAACAAAACAATCCACAACAACAACTACAACTACTTTTACCACCACCACTGAAACACCTCCTTCCACAACAACAGAGACACCTACTACTTCTACATCAACTACTGTAACACCACCATCCACAACAGCAGAGACGACTACTTATTCTACCCCAACTACTGTAACACCACCATCCACAACAACAGAGACACCTACTACTTCTACATCAACTACGGAAACGCCACCAACCACAACAACAGAGACGACTACTAATTCTACCCCAACCACTGTTACACCACCATCCACAACAACAGCGACACCTACTACTTCTACATTAACTACTGAAACACCACCTTCCACAACCAGAGTATCACCCACAACAACTTCTTCATCAACTACTGTTACACCACAAACCTCAACAACAGAGACACCTAAATCCACAACTATTACTGTAAGACCAACTACAACAATGGAAAAATCTACAACTACTTCTTGTAAGTGGTCAGACTGGATCGACAGCAACCAACCCAATACAACTCCTTATGGTTTTGAAATTGAATCTATTGTTGTGTTGTGGAATTTATCAAAAATTGCCTGTCTGAGTCCTTCAGAGATTCAATGTAGGGCAGTAGACTATCCAAATAAGTTTTTGACAGAGTTAGGACAAAGTGTAAACTGCAACACATCTTTTGGACTGTCATGTTCAAATGAAGAAAATGCAGGTCGTATCCCACCCATGTGTTATAATTATGAAATTCGTGTAAGATGTTGTGATACTGTAACAAAACAATCCACAACAACAACTACAACTACTTTTACCACCACCACTGAAACACCTCCTTCCACAACAACAGAGACACCTACTACTTCTACATCAACTACTGTAACACCACCATCCACAACAGCAGAGACGACTACTTATTCTACCCCAACTACTGTAACACCACCATCCACAACAACAGAGACACCTACTACTTCTACATCAACTACGGAAACGCCACCAACCACAACAACAGAGACGACTACTAATTCTACCCCAACCACTGATACACCACCATCCACAACAACAGCGACACCTACTACTTCTACATTAACTACTGAAACACCACCTTCCACAACCAGAGTATCACCCACAACAACTTCTTCATCAACTACTGTTACACCACAAACCTCAACAACAGAGACACCTAAATCCACAACTATTACTGTAAGACCAACTACAACAATGGAAAAATCTACAACTACTTCTTGTAAGTGGTCAGACTGGATCGACAGCAACCAACCCAATACAACTCCTTATGGTTTTGAAATTGAATCTATTGTTGTGTTGTGGAATTTATCAAAAATTGCCTGTCTGAGTCCTTCAGAGATTCAATGTAGGGCAGTAGACTATCCAAATAAGTTTTTGACAGAGTTAGGACAAAGTGTAAACTGCAACACATCTTTTGGACTGTCATGTTCAAATGAAGAAAATGCAGGTCGTATCCCACCCATGTGTTATAATTATGAAATTCGTGTAAGATGTTGTGATACTGTAACAAAACAATCCACAACAACAACTACAACTACTTTTACCACCACCACTGAAACACCTCCTTCCACAACAACAGAGACACCTACTACTTCTACATCAACTACTGTAACACCACCATCCACAACAGCAGAGACGACTACTTATTCTACCCCAACTACTGTAACACCACCATCCACAACAACAGAGACACCTACTACTTCTACATCAACTACGGAAACGCCACCAACCACAACAACAGAGACGACTACTAATTCTACCCCAACCACTGTTACACCACCATCCACAACAACAGCGACACCTACTACTTCTACATTAACTACTGAAACACCACCTTCCACAACCAGAGTATCACCCACAACAACTTCTTCATCAACTACTGTTACACCACAAACCTCAACAACAGAGACACCTAAATCCACAACTATTACTGTAAGACCAACTACAACAATGGAAAAATCTACAACTACTTCTTGTAAGTGGTCAGACTGGATCGACAGCAACCAACCCAATACAACTCCTTATGGTTTTGAAATTGAATCTATTGTTGTGTTGTGGAATTTATCAAAAATTGCCTGTCTGAGTCCTGCAGAGATTCAATGTAGGGCAGTAGACTATCCAAATAAGTTTTTGACAGAGTTAGGACAAAGTGTAAACTGCAACACATCTTTTGGACTGTCATGTTCAAATGAAGAAAATGCAGGTCGTATCCCACCCATGTGTTATAATTATGAAATTCGTGTAAGATGTTGTGATACTGTAACAAAACAATCCACAACAACAACTACAACTACTTTTACCACCACCACTGAAACACCTCCTTCCACAACAACAGAGACACCTACTACTTCTACATCAACTACTGTAACACCACCATCCACAACAGCAGAGACGACTACTTATTCTACCCCAACTACTGTAACACCACCATCCACAACAACAGAGACACCTACTACTTCTACATCAACTACGGAAACGCCACCAACCACAACAACAGAGACGACTACTAATTCTACCCCAACCACTGATACACCACCATCCACAACAACAGCGACACCTACTACTTCTACATTAACTACTGAAACACCACCTTCCACAACCAGAGTATCACCCACAACAACTTCTTCATCAACTACTGTTACACCACAAACCTCAACAACAGAGACACCTAAATCCACAACTATTACTGTAAGACCAACTACAACAATGGAAAAATCTACAACTACTTCTTGTAAGTGGTCAGACTGGATCGACAGCAACCAACCCAATACAACTCCTTATGGTTTTGAAATTGAATCTATTGTTGTGTTGTGGAATTTATCAAAAATTGCCTGTCTGAGTCCTTCAGAGATTCAATGTAGGGCAGTAGACTATCCAAATAAGTTTTTGACAGAGTTAGGACAAAGTGTAAACTGCAACACATCTTTTGGACTGTCATGTTCAAATGAAGAAAATGCAGGTCGTATCCCACCCATGTGTTATAATTATGAAATTCGTGTAAGATGTTGTGATACTGTAACAAAACAATCCACAACAACAACTACAACTACTTTTACCACCACCACTGAAACACCTCCTTCCACAACAACAGAGACACCTACTACTTCTACATCAACTACTGTAACACCACCATCCACAACAGCAGAGACGACTACTTATTCTACCCCAACTACTGTAACACCACCATCCACAACAACAGAGACACCTACTACTTCTACATCAACTACGGAAACGCCACCAACCACAACAACAGAGACGACTACTAATTCTACCCCAACCACTGTTACACCACCATCCACAACAACAGCGACACCTACTACTTCTACATTAACTACTGAAACACCACCTTCCACAACCAGAGTATCACCCACAACAACTTCTTCATCAACTACTGTTACACCACAAACCTCAACAACAGAGACACCTAAATCCACAACTATTACTGTAAGACCAACTACAACAATGGAAAAATCTACAACTACTTCTTGTAAGTGGTCAGACTGGATCGACAGCAACCAACCCAATACAACTCCTTATGGTTTTGAAATTGAATCTATTGTTGTGTTGTGGAATTTATCAAAAATTGCCTGTCTGAGTCCTGCAGAGATTCAATGTAGGGCAGTAGACTATCCAAATAAGTTTTTGACAGAGTTAGGACAAAGTGTAAACTGCAACACATCTTTTGGACTGTCATGTTCAAATGAAGAAAATGCAGGTCGTATCCCACCCATGTGTTATAATTATGAAATTCGTGTAAGATGTTGTGATACTGTAACAAAACAATCCACAACAACAACTACAACTACTTTTACCACCACCACTGAAACACCTCCTTCCACAACAACAGAGACACCTACTACTTCTACATCAACTACTGTAACACCACCATCCACAACAGCAGAGACGACTACTTATTCTACCCCAACTACTGTAACACCACCATCCACAACAACAGAGACACCTACTACTTCTACATCAACTACGGAAACGCCACCAACCACAACAACAGAGACGACTACTAATTCTACCCCAACCACTGATACACCACCATCCACAACAACAGCGACACCTACTACTTCTACATTAACTACTGAAACACCACCTTCCACAACCAGAGTATCACCCACAACAACTTCTTCATCAACTACTGTTACACCACAAACCTCAACAACAGAGACACCTAAATCCACAACTATTACTGTAAGACCAACTACAACAATGGAAAAATCTACAACTACTTCTTGTAAGTGGTCAGACTGGATCGACAGCAACCAACCCAATACAACTCCTTATGGTTTTGAAATTGAATCTATTGTTGTGTTGTGGAATTTATCAAAAATTGCCTGTCTGAGTCCTTCAGAGATTCAATGTAGGGCAGTAGACTATCCAAATAAGTTTTTGACAGAGTTAGGACAAAGTGTAAACTGCAACACATCTTTTGGACTGTCATGTTCAAATGAAGAAAATGCAGGTCGTATCCCACCCATGTGTTATAATTATGAAATTCGTGTAAGATGTTGTGATACTGTAACAAAACAATCCACAACAACAACTACAACTACTTTTACCACCACCACTGAAACACCTCCTTCCACAACAACAGAGACACCTACTACTTCTACATCAACTACTGTAACACCACCATCCACAACAGCAGAGACGACTACTTATTCTACCCCAACTACTGTAACACCACCATCCACAACAACAGAGACACCTACTACTTCTACATCAACTACGGAAACGCCACCAACCACAACAACAGAGACGACTACTAATTCTACCCCAACCACTGTTACACCACCATCCACAACAACAGCGACACCTACTACTTCTACATTAACTACTGAAACACCACCTTCCACAACCAGAGTATCACCCACAACAACTTCTTCATCAACTACTGTTACACCACAAACCTCAACAACAGAGACACCTAAATCCACAACTATTACTGTAAGACCAACTACAACAATGGAAAAATCTACAACTACTTCTTGTAAGTGGTCAGACTGGATCGACAGCAACCAACCCAATACAACTCCTTATGGTTTTGAAATTGAATCTATTGTTGTGTTGTGGAATTTATCAAAAATTGCCTGTCTGAGTCCTGCAGAGATTCAATGTAGGGCAGTAGACTATCCAAATAAGTTTTTGACAGAGTTAGGACAAAGTGTAAACTGCAACACATCTTTTGGACTGTCATGTTCAAATGAAGAAAATGCAGGTCGTATCCCACCCATGTGTTATAATTATGAAATTCGTGTAAGATGTTGTGATACTGTAACAAAACAATCCACAACAACAACTACAACTACTTTTACCACCACCACTGAAACACCTCCTTCCACAACAACAGAGACACCTACTACTTCTACATCAACTACTGTAACACCACCATCCACAACAGCAGAGACGACTACTTATTCTACCCCAACTACTGTAACACCACCATCCACAACAACAGAGACACCTACTACTTCTACATCAACTACGGAAACGCCACCAACCACAACAACAGAGACGACTACTAATTCTACCCCAACCACTGATACACCACCATCCACAACAACAGCGACACCTACTACTTCTACATTAACTACTGAAACACCACCTTCCACAACCAGAGTATCACCCACAACAACTTCTTCATCAACTACTGTTACACCACAAACCTCAACAACAGAGACACCTAAATCCACAACTATTACTGTAAGACCAACTACAACAATGGAAAAATCTACAACTACTTCTTGTAAGTGGTCAGACTGGATCGACAGCAACCAACCCAATACAACTCCTTATGGTTTTGAAATTGAATCTATTGTTGTGTTGTGGAATTTATCAAAAATTGCCTGTCTGAGTCCTTCAGAGATTCAATGTAGGGCAGTAGACTATCCAAATAAGTTTTTGACAGAGTTAGGACAAAGTGTAAACTGCAACACATCTTTTGGACTGTCATGTTCAAATGAAGAAAATGCAGGTCGTATCCCACCCATGTGTTATAATTATGAAATTCGTGTAAGATGTTGTGATACTGTAACAAAACAATCCACAACAACAACTACAACTACTTTTACCACCACCACTGAAACACCTCCTTCCACAACAACAGAGACACCTACTACTTCTACATCAACTACTGTAACACCACCATCCACAACAGCAGAGACGACTACTTATTCTACCCCAACTACTGTAACACCACCATCCACAACAACAGAGACACCTACTACTTCTACATCAACTACGGAAACGCCACCAACCACAACAACAGAGACGACTACTAATTCTACCCCAACCACTGATACACCACCATCCACAACAACAGCGACACCTACTACTTCTACATTAACTACTGAAACACCACCTTCCACAACCAGAGTATCACCCACAACAACTTCTTCATCAACTACTGTTACACCACAAACCTCAACAACAGAGACACCTAAATCCACAACTATTACTGTAAGACCAACTACAACAATGGAAAAATCTACAACTACTTCTTGTAAGTGGTCAGACTGGATCGACAGCAACCAACCCAATACAACTCCTTATGGTTTTGAAATTGAATCTATTGTTGTGTTGTGGAATTTATCAAAAATTGCCTGTCTGAGTCCTTCAGAGATTCAATGTAGGGCAGTAGACTATCCAAATAAGTTTTTGACAGAGTTAGGACAAAGTGTAAACTGCAACACATCTTTTGGACTGTCATGTTCAAATGAAGAAAATGCAGGTCGTATCCCACCCATGTGTTATAATTATGAAATTCGTGTAAGATGTTGTGATACTGTAACAAAACAATCCACAACAACAACTACAACTACTTTTACCACCACCACTGAAACACCTCCTTCCACAACAACAGAGACACCTACTACTTCTACATCAACTACTGTAACACCACCATCCACAACAGCAGAGACGACTACTTATTCTACCCCAACTACTGAAACACCTCCTTCCACAACCACAGAGACACCTACTACTTCTACATCAACTACTGTAACACCACCATCCACAACAGCAGAGACGACTACTTATTCTACCCCAACTACTGTAACACCACCATCCACAACAACAGAGACACCTACTACTTCTACATCAACTACCGATACACCACCGACCACAACAAAAGAGACGACTTCTAATTCTACCGCAACTGCTGTTACACCACCATCCACAACAACAGCGACACCTACTACTTCTACATTAACTACTGAAACACCACCTTCCACAACCAGAGTATCACCCACAACAACTTCTTCATCAACTACTGTAACACCACAAACCTCAACAACAGAGACACCTAAATCCACAACTATTACTGTAAGACCAACTACAACAATGGAAAAATCTACAACTACTTATTGTAAGTGGTCAGACTGGATCGACAGCAACCAACCCAATACAACTCCTTATGGTTTTGAAATTGAATCTATTGTTGTGTTGTGGAATTTATCAAAAATTGCCTGTCTGAGTCCTGCAGAGATTGACTGTAGAGCAGTAGACTATCCAAATAAGTTGTTGACAAATTTAGGACAAAGTGTAAACTGCAACACATCTTTTGGACTGTCATGTTCAAATGAAGAAAATGCAGGTCGTATCCCACCCATGTGTTATAATTATGAAATTCGTGTAAGATGTTGTGATACTGTAACAACACAATCCACAACAACAACTACAACTACTTTTACCACCACTACTGAAACACCTCCTTCCACAACAACAGAGACACCTACTACTTCTACATCAACTACTGTAAGACCACCATCCACAACCAGAGTATCGCCCACAACAACTTCTTCATCAACTTCTGAAACACCACCGACCACAACAACAGAGACAACTACTAATTCTACCCCAACTAATGTAACACCATCTTCCACAACCAGAGTATCATCCAAAACAACTTCTCCTTACACTAATGTAACACCAAAAACCTCAACAACAGAGGTGACTACTAATTCTACCCCAATTACTGTAACACCACCATCCACAACAACGGAGAAACCTACTACTTTTACATCAACTACTGAAATACCACCAACCACAACAACAGAGACGACTTATAATTCTACCCCAACTACTGTAACACCCCCATCCACAACAACAGAGACGACTACTTCTTCTACATCATCTACTGAAATACCACCAACCACAACAACAGAGACGACTTATAATTCTACCCCAACTACTGTAACACCCCCATCCACAACAAAAGAGACACCTACTACTTCTACCCCAACTACTGTAACACCAACATCCACAACAACAGAGACGACTACTTCTTCTACATCAACTACTGAAATACCACCAACCACAATAACAGAGACGACTTCTTATTCTACCTTAACTACTGTTACACCCCCATCTACAACAACAGAGACACCTACTACTTCTACATCAACTACTGAAACACCACCGACCACAACAACACAGACGACTACTAAATCTACCCTAACTACTGTAACACCACCATCCACAACAACAGAGGCACCTACTTCTTCTACATCAACTACTGAAACACCACCAACCACAACAACAGAGACGACTTCTAAGTCTACCCCAACTACTGTTACACCCCCATACACAACAATAGAGACACCTACTACTTCTACATCAACTACTGAAACACCACCAACCACAACAACAGAGACGACTACTAATTCTACCCCAACTACTGTAACACCACCATCCACAACAACAGAGACACCTACTTCTTCTACATCAACTACTGAAACACCACCAACCACAACAACAGAGACGACTTCTAAGTCTACCCCAACTACTGTTACACCCCCATCCACAACAACAGAGACACCTACTTCTTCTACATCAACTAGTGTAACACTACCAACCACAACAACAGAGAAGACTACTTATTCTACCCCAACTACTGTAACACCAGCATCCCCAACAACAGAGACACCTACGTCTTCTACATCAACTACTGAAACACCACCAACCACAACAACTGAGACGACTACTTATTCTACCCCAACTACTCTTACACCACCACCCACAACAACAGAGACACCTACTACTTCTACATCAACTACTGATACACCACCGACCAAAACAACAGAGGAGACTTCTAATTCTACCCCAATTACTGTTACACCACCATCCACAACAACGGAGAAACCTACTACTTTTACATCAACTACTGAAATACCACCAACCACAACAACAGAGACGACTTCTAATTCTACCCCAACTACTGTAACACCCCCATCCACAACAAAAGAGACACCTAATACTTCTACCCCAACTACTGTAACACCACCATCCACAACAACAGAGACGACTACTTCTTCTACATCGTCTACTGAAATTCCACCAACCACAACAACAGAGACGACTACTAATTCTACCCCAACTACTGTAACACCACCATCCACAACAACAGAGACACCTACTTCTTCTACATCAACTACTGAAACACCACCAACCACAACAACAGAGACGACTTCTAAGTCTACCCCAACTACTGTTACACCCCCATACACAACAATAGAGACACCTACTACTTCTACATCAACTACTGAAACACCACCAACCACAACAACAGAGACGACTACTAATTCTACCCCAACTACTGTAACACCACCATCCACAACAACAGAGACACCTACTTCTTCTACATCAACTACTGAAACACCACCAACCACAACAACAGAGACGACTTCTAAGTCTACCCCAACTACTGTTACACCCCCATCCACAACAACAGAGACACCTACTTCTTCTACATCAACTAGTGTAACACTACCAACCACAACAACAGAGAAGACTACTTATTCTACCCCAACTACTGTAACACCAGCATCCCCAACAACAGAGACACCTACGTCTTCTACATCAACTACTGAAACACCACCAACCACAACAACAGAGACGACTACTTATTCTACCCCAACTACTCTTACACCACCACCCACAACAACAGAGACACCTACTACTTCTACATCAACTACTGAAAAACCACCTTCCACAACCAGAGTATCATCCACAACAACTTCTCCTTACATTAATGTAACACCACAAACCTCAACAACAGAGACGACTGCTAATTCTAGCCCAACTACTGTAACACCACAATCCACAATAACAGAGAGACCTACTACTTCTACATCAACTACTGATACACCACCGACCACAACAACAGAGACGACTTCTAATTCTACCCCAACTACTGTTACACCACCATCCACAACAACAGAAATACCTACTACTTATACATCGACTACTGAAACACCACCAACCAAAACCACAAAGGCACCTACAACTACTTCTACATCAACTAGTGAAACACCACAACCCTCAACAAAAGAGTCACCTACAACTACTTATACCACAACATCTGTAACACGACCATCCACAACAGCTGAGACACCAAAAACTTCTTTAACCACATCTACTGTAATACCACTACCAACGACAACTGAGACAACTACTTCCTTAACCACAACTACTGAAACACCACCATCAACAACAACAGAAAAATATACAACAATTTCTACCACAATTACTGTACCACCATCATCCAAAAAAACAGAGACACCCATAACAACAACCACTTCTACCACAAATTCTGTAACAACACCCACCACCACAGCGAAGACACAAACAACCCATTTTGCTGTATATACAGAGTCCATAACTACCACAAAAAGACCACCACCTCAGAATCATTGTTGCATGTACTCAAATGAAACATACCCAGCAGGTAAGCATCACTTTATCATGCTACTTTACAATGACTATTGGCGTGTGTTAGTAGTTGTATTGCGTTTGTTAGTAGTGCTTTAATGGTTTTGATATTACAACTTATTTGTGATGTTTAATCTGTGTACATCTGCATATTTTGACTTGTTACTGGCATTTTTTAAACTTATCTTGTACAATATTTGTTTGTAATTACAGAGTCCATAATCTATAATAAAACAGACAAGGCTGGTTGGTGCTATATTGCTTACTGTAACTCCTCATGTAAAATTCAGCAATGGAATCAACCATGCCCCACACCCTTACCATCAACCACAGCTCCTTCACCAGACTGCAAAAACATCAGTCATGTGGTATTTTAAATGCACTTTCATAAGTTCAATACAAGTAGTACATTACCAATGCATCATATTAATAAAAATAAAAATCGACAACAAATGTTAAGTTTTTCTTCTCCTCATTGTTTAATCTAGAATGGTGAATCCTGGACAGATAAATGTAGTAACAATATCTGTATTAACGGTGAAGTAGTCTCAAAACCTATACAGTGTGAACAAGGCAACCACTCAAATTGTGCCAATGGACTAAAACCAGAGCTGGTTTATTATAACAACGGCTGCTGTGCCAAATATGAATGTCCATGTGAGTTTTTAGAATACCAATGTTGTATTATCTTTTTTAATCCTATTCCTCCTGACCCACCAACTCCCTGTTGTAACTGGTATAACTTTGTATAACAGGTAAATGCAGTGGATGGGGTGACCCTCATTATAAAACCTTCGATGGAAAATATTACGCATTCCAAGGAAACTGTACATACGTATTGGTCAAAGAAATAATCCCAAAATACAACATCACTGTCCATGTTAAGAATTATTACTGTGATGTTCAAAAACATTTGGCATGTCCCGAGCATGTGACAGTGTTTTATAAATCATACGAAGTCAAGATGACAAGCAACACTGATGAAGTCCAGGTATGTATTAAAATATCAGAATAATCTCAAGTAATACAGCATTCTGTTTCTGAGGCCGACTGGATAGATTTTTCATTACTTTCAAATAAAATATTTAGCGGAAATTGTTCATAAACATGACTAAACATGTTTTGTTTACTACAGGTCTATGTTAATAATGAGCTGAAGACACTTACATTCATAAATGAAGCCTTCACCATCACCACATCCGGCATGGCAGTGGTTTTAAATATCCTTGAAATCCAAGCTCAGATCTTAGTTAATCATCAAGGATTTGAGGTGAAACTTCCATTCTCTTACTTCCATGGAAACACAGAGGGACACTGTGGTGAGTACAGATAAAAAAATTTCGTTTTAGTATACAACACATTTAATATGGAAATGTTCCAGATTTGCAAAGCATTTAATCACTTTGTTGACATTTTCAGGTGTTTGTGACAACAATAACGCGAACGACTGCAGACTTCCTAATGGAACCATTCACCAATCATGTGAAGACATGGCAAACCTTTGGATGGTACCACCAGGTTGCATACCCCCACCACCTCCACCACCACCCCCACCCCGCCCCCCTAACTGTGGGCAAATATGTGATCTCATCAAAAGCAAGTAAGAAAGTCTTCATCATGTCCATATAACATTTTAACTTCAGTTCTTAATGTTTTTAGTATTTTTGATTAATGCAATGTTGAAGAACTCATGTGGTGAAAATCCAGTTTTTGTTGAGTAACATTTAAAGCTTCTTTAAATTCTTAAATTCTTCATTAAGTTCTTTAAGTCATTTTGTTGCCAGAAAGCAGTTTTAAAGGATACAGTTACGGACAGCCTTACACTGAAACAGGAAGTCGACCAATATGCCACAATAAAGGCGTCACTATTTTGTTCTTTGTTCACAGTTTGTTTAAAAGCTGTCATCAGAGTGTTCCGTATGAAAGTTATTATCAGGCGTGCAAATATGACGTGTGCAACATGGGAAATGAATCTATATCCTGCACAAGTCTGGAGGCGTACGCTCAGATGTGTGGTCAGGTGTCTGTCTGTATCGACTGGAGAAATTCACCTGATCTGAAAGGACAATGTGGTAAGACAGAGCAATGAATCAAACAAAATACTCTTGGATATATTTAGAGAACATATATATAAAATGACTATACACATATTCATTGTTTGAATTTTTTCATTACAGCATACAAATGCCCTAGTCACAAAGAATACAAGCCTTGTGGCCCTAAGACAGGCAAAACCTGCAGTGCCTGGTAAGTCTACACCGCATCAACACCAGTCCACAACTTTTGTATTGCATCATATGATTGTCTCTATTGTTTTTTTTTTTACTTATCGCTAGGTACAATAACCAATATGTGGACCAACCGTGCAACAACATAGATTGCAATCAAACATTTATGGAAGGCTGTTTCTGTCCTGATAACACATATCTGGTTAGTTCGACGACAGATCAATGCACATCTTACTGTGGTAAGATATTTTACTTCTTTTCAGCCCTTTGTTAGATCCATTCCTTGATGTGTTTTTCTTGTATTTTTATTGGGTTTTATTTCCTCTTATAGACTGCATTGACCCTAAAGGATTACCTCAAATGGTATGTTAAACCATAAGTAACGTACAACTGTTTTGGGGAAATATTAATTTACAATGAGCTAAAATTATACTACTGTAGACAGGAATCTGCAACACTCTCACACTACTGTCTAAAGTGACAAACCTTTATCATCTGAATATTATGCAAAGATTTTACATCAATAATATTATGCTTTTTGTAGCCTGGGAGTTCATGGATTTCAAACTGCACCGTATATACCTGCTCCAATGAGACTTTTGGTCTTGTGAATACACCTTTCGAGTGTCCTGATGTTAAATCATGTCCTAAATACTACAAAAAGTCCATTAAAAACTGCTGCCCCACCTGTGGTAAGCAAACATAAAAAAATATAAGACACTATCTGGATTATCATTATGACTGCACCATGATTGCAATGAATCTAAATATATTCTTATTTCACATAACTCAGCACATAAGCAAGAGGTGCAACAGATTATTTTTATCCCACATAATCTGAAGTATAAACACTAACTGAATCACATTGGTGTCACCTTAACTACACATTTCCAAAAATCATGTTAATGTAAACAAATGACTAATAATGATCTAAAATGTCACACTACCCATAAACAGTTTGTGATTACGAGGCATGCCTTACGAAGAAATGTGACGTGGGATATGAGCTGGCAACAAGTAAAACCAATGACAGCTGCTGTCCAACCTGTGGTAAATCTCAGATTTCATCGTTTTTGCCCTTTTAAAACCTCCATCAAAAGACATGATAATTAGACATAATGAAAGTTCTTTAATCAGCCTAAAACCTAAAACATCCTTTAAAGAGGAGTAAGACAATGTATTAATGTTGTACTTAATGAAATTAGTAAATTATTATCAGTATTAGGTGAACTAATATAAACATTTTATGTTTCTATCAGTGCCCAAAGATGTCTGTGTTTACAATAACACAGAATACAAGGTAAGAAAACCTTATTTATTAATATAGCACTACATTAAAAACACAAAAATGTGACAAAGGCAATTTCAGAAACATTGTGTAAATCCAAGTATCTTATTAAATTAAGTGACATACCTATATTAATAAGGTCAGCATCACATTATTTGTAATGCTCCAATTTTATCTAATTCAAGGCAATTTTTAAGTTGAAATAAGTACTTTTATTACATTCCAATAATCAAACAGAGCAAACATCATTTGTGTAAATTTCCTGACTATCTTTTTCAGTGCTCAAATAATCTGTTTTTATACATTTTAGGATGGAGACATGTTCAAGGACAAGTGTGAGAGTGTTTCCTGTCGTCAAATTAATGGCAGCTTTGTGATAGAGAAGACAAAAACACACTGCCCTGAATATAATCCTAATGACTGTGTTTCAGTAAGTATATATTTATAGCTTAAGCTCTTCTAAAGAAAAATGGCATACATTTCTTAAAAGAGAATTTTTACATTAAACCATTTTTAACGTTTTATTTTAATTATTTACGTAACTATTTTTTATAAGTCCATCTACGCGCAAGCCATTCACAAGTCTAGTAATGTTAACAACACAACTCTTCCTGTATGCCATTAGGGCTTTCTAAACATTTCTGTGTTGTGGGATGGGATTCGCCTACTTGTGATGTTATTTACATTGAGTGGCAGTGTATCAAAAAATTTTATATTCTTGTAGTTGTGTTTGTTGTCACTGATGATATAGAAACGATAACTTACCTTGGAGTATACAAATGAATGATGTGCATGCACACTTTTGCTTGAATCCTTGCAGGGAACCGAGACTATTGACAGGGATGGATGTTGCAGGACATGTAAGATAAGATCTGTTTCCTTCTGCAAGAAATACCTTGTTGTCTAGATACAACAAATGTACATTTATGTAAAAAATAAATAATGCATATTTGTTTTGTCCTTAAAAGTCAATTATAAGCTTACATGTTTCCAACATCTCAGGTCAGCTTAAGAACTGTATCCTTGTGAAGAACAACACTCACATCCATGTAAAAGACTGCATCTCCGTGGAGCCTGTAGAAGTGACGTCCTGCAGTGGCCACTGTGACACCCAGTCAATGTGAGAGCAAGAGCACACCTGCTTGATGATAAATAAAGTTCTCATGAGTTATCAAATAAATGTCTTAACATATTTTACAGAGCAGCTTTAATGCTATTAAACATTTGAACAGCAATAGGGTTCCTGTTACGCCAGGTTCCACAAGTAAACCTGTTCATGCTTATTTGACTGGTGTTTATTTTTGACTCTTCACAGGTATTCTCTGGAGGCAAACAAAATGATGCACAGCTGTTCTTGTTGCCGGGAGTTGAAAACCAGCGTTACGAAACTGACGCTAAGGTGTGCCAACAATACTGAGATCTTTCATGACTTTGTATCAATTGAGAGCTGCACATGCAAACCAACTGAGTGTGAAGATAAGATGACTTCTGGTTAAAAGATCCAGATTTCTCACTAAGTTTTCTCCATTTTGTTTGTATTGTTTAACCTTCTGTTCATAATCTAATTCAGCATTTATGTTTGCCTTCTCTGATCGGTATGAAGCTTTAGGGTATTTTGAGAACTGCATTTCCTTTTCTGCTCAATCTTATATTCATCTCATATAATATAATGATATACTGTGTCTTCCTTAATGTATGATGTAATAAATAAACTATCAACAATAACAAATTAAACAGCAACAAAAGCAGTATTCTCGAGTCTTGTTTTTTTTCAAAGGATTATTTTTAAAACAATCTGTCTGGTTTTACCCTTTATGAAACACAAAATATCTAAGGGCTGTTCCTTAACCAGAAAGTTCTTTCTATGCTTCATATAAGCTTTTAATAAATAACTGATGATTAAAAAATGGATTTAAACCAGTTACAATGAATGTTTGATATGATATATGATATGATATCTGATATGATTTAACAAGGATATTTTATTAGAAGTGACGTCTTGCAGTTGACAATGTGATACTCAGTCAATGTGAAAGCAAGTTCACACCGGCTTCATGATAAATAAATATCTCATGAGTTATCATGTACGTTACATATCATATATCATATCATATGTCTAAGAAGGATGTTTTATTGATTGCCCTGACGAACCACAAATTTGTTAAATTGTGAAATTCTGTATCAGGATGTAAAATATTTAACAAAGCAGAATTCCATACAACAGTGTTTGCAGCATTATATAAATGAAATGTATTAATAGCCATATATACAATAATATAATAGACTATCTTAAAGGGATAGTTCAGCCCAAGATAAAACTTCTGTTATCATTTACTGACCTTTGAAATGTTTTAAATATTTCTGTATTCTGATGGATACAGAGAAATTAATTTGGAAGGGATCCTGTACCATATAGTTCCTGGATTTTATAATTTAGAAACAAATGTAGAAATTGGTAACTTATTGAATTTAATACATTTTATTTGAAAATCCATTGAAGAATGTAGGGCAAAAAAGTTTTCTATAGTTTTCTAATAAAGTGGATCTAAAAACTGTTTGATTACAAGCGTTTGCCAAATATCTTTCTCTGTGTTTTAAACAGGTTTTAAACTACTAGTGAGTGAGAGATTAATGGCAGATTTTTTTTATATATATCGACAACCTGTATGATCTATATCAGAACAAAATATATATATTTATGTCTATAAAATCAAATTAAATGAGTATCATCGCTGTTTTCTAAATAAAACTCTTACATCAGAAATATCTTCTGTTACTTGAAGAAGAACTATCACTTGAATTTTTTTAATACGTAACACACTGGCCTGCAGTTGGATCATTACAATCTGTTTTAGCTCTGGATTATTCATTCAATTTCTGTTTAACCCTGAAAGAAATAAAATGCACAACATAAAAGCACTGCAAGCTTCGTTTAACATAACCAACGGCCATTATAAAGTAGGCAGTAATGAAAAGTTATCCTGGATGAAAATCATTTTAAGGTATATTCAATGTTTATCATAGTTTGACCTAAAATAATACTCACACACTCACTGCATTAAGGCGTATATATAAAAACCCGTAGTCTGTTGTTTAACAAACAACAGTATTTGATAATGGTATCAGTTTACTTTACTATGACAAGATAAAATGACATTCATCAAACACACATTTTAGGACGCTGATATTAAATAAACAGAAAATTGATGTGCAAACATTCACTTGTTTGCCATTTATGTTTGTTGTTGTATCTAGAGAGATCTAAAACTACAATGTGAAACAGACCGATACAAAGTCTCACAATTGATTCAGCCAACATTGAAGTAATGTAGTTCTGGACTGGATTAAAGTCATGGATTACAGAGGGACTGATTCAGAATGGGAAATAAGATCAATTAGGAGCAATTAAAAGATTTTTAAATACTTTGTTGTTTCAATCAATAAACAGAGCCAAACTCATTTAATATGATTCATTTAAGTATAATTGATTTCGAAAATCAAAACCTAATCATGCTTCGTAAAAAAATACCAAAAGGATGCTTTCACCAGTGTATTGAAATGTCTTAACACTTTCAGGTGTAGAGATCAAAATGGTTAACAATAGAATAAACAAAATGTGAGAAAATCTTGTAAAAGCAACCAACACACATAAACAAATCCTGTTTGAGGTTGTCATACATTCACACTTGAAAAGGTTAAAAACAACAAATTTAATATTGTGCAAGAGTCACATCCTTGTCTAATTCAAACAAACCGCCCGACAAATGCATCATTGTTGTGTGATGGTCTTGTTACTCATTACTCAAATACACTGTTTAAACACCACCTAAAACATTCAATATTTGTTTGTTTCCCAGCACAGCAAGGCCCAAGGCAAAAGTCAAGCTTTGGTTCCCACCTTCTGATCACAAACTTCTTCTTTTCCAAAGCAAACTGAATGGCATTATAAATAGGTAAGCACCAATTGATATGGCATGTTAGCTCGAGCAGAACAGACACGTTGTCTCCATGGGGACCTTAAGGATGTCCCAAATGTGGATGCTCAGATGGGTTATACTACTACTGGGGCTGCAGTCAGCACAAGCAGGTTAGCAAACTAAACCAAAATACAGATCACATGTTTAATAAGAGTTGAACATTTTTGGAATTAAACTTAAAAAATTTCCTTGTACACATTTGTCTTTATCCGTGTGTGTAAAGAGTTTTTCCTCGATGTTGGGGACGCGACAGAGTCAACAGATGTTTTTTGGCCAACAACAGGTGTGTGTTGCGTAAAAAGAGATTATGGATCGAAAAAACTCTTTTAAGAGTGCTTTGCATTATTCTAACGTAGTTTTAATATAATCAAAATTTCTTTGCACTTCTAATGAAATATTATTCAATTAAAATGTGGTCTTAGACCTTCCCATCACAATATTTGTCTATACTGTATATGAAATACAATAATTCAACTTTTATAGTTCAGCTGTCAAGCTGGCTGATGTCTATAATTTAATTGATAAGATGAGAACTGCATAATAACATCTACCTTTGTCAAAAAAAAAACTATTTCCAAAATCTTCTGCTTTTAGTGCTTCCCACCACACCAAATCTACTGATAACAACAGGTACTTAAAACAAGCTTTTACACCATTACAGCAAAGTTATTCAAACTTAATATTGTATCAATCACATAATAATGAATTCTCCTTAATCAGCTGAACCAGATTTTGGCCATCAATCCACCATCTGCAGCACATGGGGAAATTTCCACTTCAAGACATTTGATGGTCATTTCTTTCAAATGGCTGACACATGTAACTACGTTCTGGCGGTGATGTGTGACATCGCTATTTCTGATTTTAACATCCAAATGCAAAGAACGATTGTGAACGGCTCCGTCGTTTTCAGCTTAATCACCATACAGCTGGAGGGAACAATCATTAAACTCAGAGATGGCAACATCTTCATGGACAGCCAAGAGTGAGATTTTTTAACTAAGCCATTGAAAGATTCCTTACTGTTTGACTACTAGTACAAAGTAATTGTATAGTATTATATTTTTATGTAATATATTTTCATTTTTTTATCAAAATTGATGGTCAAAAATGTTGGTGAAACAATATGTCAGTATATATAACAGCAACAAAATGTAGTTTGAAATGAGAGTTACAATAAAGCGAAGTTATTCATCTTTGCAGTAATATTATGTTTGTCACTCTTACACTGTTTAACTCCCTCTTTGCAGGGTGTCAATTCCAATCAATCAGAATGGAATTAAAATCGAGGGAAGCTTATCAAGTGCCAAGATCTCTAGACTTGGGGTTACTGTCTTTTGGGAGGACGCAGACCAGTCTGTAGTGGTATGGATTATTCTTACAGTCTCTTTCTGAAGATCACACAATTATTTGCTAGATGAAAAACATGAAGATGATTCCACTACTTCATTTTCTTACTTCAGATTCAACTTGCTGAAAAATACAGAGGCCTGACATGTGGACTCTGTGGAGACTTCAATGGCAACAAGAGAAATGACATCTCTCTCATTGGTAAATCAACCTATCATTAAATTTTTTTTTTATATTTAGGACCTAATGAAGACCTAATGAAGACTAGCCTTTTTTACAGTGAAATATGTATAATACTTTACAACTATACTGTAAACACCTAATAGATTTAACATAACGAGATTATATGAATATCAATCAGGTCCAGACAAATGGAAGGTAGCAATTACAGCTGAACCCTGTGAAAAAGTAACACTACAAACAACTGATCGTTGCGACAACCAGGTAAAAAAAACTGCAAAACCATGTTGTGAGATTGCATGAGTTACCTTAGTCTGACTGTAAAATCCTATGTTTGGTCTTCCAGTCAAACATTTGTCAGGAGTATATCCAGAGCCAAGGGTTTGATGACTGTCGTAGGGTGCTGGACATGAGCTCTTTTGAGAAAGCCTGTGCAGACGACTTGTGTCAATGTCAAAGCAGCCAAGAATGTGTCTGCAAAACACTCACAGAAATATCCCGACAGTGTGCACATGCTGGTGGCAGACCGGGAACATGGAGAACAGACCAACTCTGTCGTGAGTATGACATTCTGAAAATAATAAACAAATGGTAAAACTTGACTTTGTTATAATAATGAAGAATTTTTTAACTTCTACATTTTTTTAAGCAGCAAAAACATGCCCACTGAACATGGAATACATGGAGTGTGGTGGTCCGTGCAAAAACAGCTGCTCAGATCCAGATGGAAGCCTGTTGTGTACAGATCACTGTGTGGATGGCTGTTTCTGTCCTGTTGGTAAGAATCTGTTTTTAAAAACAATTGCAAATATGCTAAATATACCTCCACGAGAACAAGACAACGAGACGCTCTGATTTCCTCTACCCATTCCAAGGACATCTGTTGTGGACTGGATTCTCAGGCCTCACAGACTCACACATGCACGCACGCACACACACATACGTACACAGCTATAGACAGACAATCACTACTTCTACCCCTATCCCACGCCTTTGCATGCTTTTCACCGCTGGTGTGGGCAGGCGGGTCTGGATCCAGCGCTGTTCATAGCTGCAGGGGCAGATGGCTGTTGCCCACATTGGACACCTCAACATTCCCTGTCCCCTCCCCAATGCAATATCATGTGCAGTTTATGTGCTT
This sequence comes from Triplophysa yarkandensis, assembly GCA_033220385.1. Classification (NCBI taxonomy): domain Eukaryota; kingdom Metazoa; phylum Chordata; class Actinopteri; order Cypriniformes; family Nemacheilidae; genus Triplophysa; species Triplophysa yarkandensis. The sequence continues at coordinate 5,209,501 of CM065677.1, read as the reverse complement.
AATGCTAGGGCTTTTTTGTCTCCCGGGTCTCACACTGCCCTACTGAAGGACAGTCTGAGAGGGGTTCTTTTTTTGAGCCAACTTTCCTTGTGTATCATGTTGTTCCTTTTTCTCTTTACTACCTCTCCGATCTGTCTTCCCTTGAATGTGATATGTGTTTATGGTCAGAGGGGTGCCATTTCACGGCATGTAACAGTGTCTGTGACAAATAAAAGATTGATTGATTGATTGATATAGGTAAAATATGTTTACAACAATTTCAACTTGGGGTCATTTTGCTTTTTCTTTTTAAGGCACTGTGGAAGATGACATTGGTAACAGTGGTTGTGTTACCATAAGCCAGTGTCCATGCGTCCATGATGGAAAACTATACCAGAACGGAGATTCGTACGAACAAGCATGTAAATATTGGTAAGTCAGTAACACACAAACACATGTCTCTATAACTTAACTGTTAAAGATTTGCAATAATCTATTTGTTGTAATGTGACAGTGTGTGTGCCGCTGGATACTGGAGTTGTAAAAATCTAGAATGTCCTGAAATCTGCTCTGTTGTGGGAGGATCTCACATCACCACATATGATGGAAAAAGCTTCAGCTTTAATGGCAACTGTGACTACATCCTCACCAAGGTCTATAACTATAAATACGAAGAGTGCATCACAAATTTTTCTTTAGACTAACTTAAAACAACAAAACTTCTTGTTTTTATTTCAGCACTCCAATGACAGTGATTTTGCCATTCTCGGAAATCTGGCAAAATGTGAACCTACCCGAGCAGACACGTGTCTAAATTCTGTTTCGCTGATCATTCAGGGGACCCGATTGGTGACTGTAAGAGTTTTTGATATTTTATTTTGTGCAATATGGTCTCACCTATAGATATTTTCATTCTGTATACATCCTTAATAAGTTTAGAAATAGTGAGGGTGTTGTGATAGCATGATATTCTGAACATAATCTAGACAGATTACCTGTTTGATAAACTGTCTTTCTGCTTCCCATTTCTCAAATGTAATCATACATTTTCTTACTTATAAAACAGATACATTTTTCCCCCACTGGGACTGTCACAGTAAATGGAATCACTTCAAGCGGGTTTCCTGTTTTCATAGGTGGGTGTAAAATATGAGGGACATTTGAGACCCAATCACTTGTATTGGTTATGTGTCCATACAAAAGAAGTGAATAGGTGCTGCCACTTTTGGCTACCAACTTTCTGTCAGTTTAGTTAAAATTTTTACCCTAACATTTCTGTCACAGAAAACATTGTCATCCTCCAGCCCTCCTCATCCTTCATTATCGCTGAAATGAGGGGTTTTCGTCTTGAGATACAGTTGAGTCCAATCATGCAGTTGTATATTGTAGCCAGCTCTACAGAGAAAGGCAAATTAAGTGGTGAGTTTTGTCAAGTGATAATACTTGTTTCTTCTTTTGAATACAATTAAGAATTACTTTTCACAGCTTAAAAGGACCCCCATCTGTTTATAAAGGACAAATAAAGCATAAACAGGTGTTAAAGCAGTTGGGGAATTTGTCTGTCTAGCTTAACAATGACTCCATGCCATGTTCCAATCAGGTCTGTGTGGGAACTATAATGACATCCAATCAGATGATTTCAAAACTCAATCAGGCTTTGCGGAGGGAACACCAACAACCTTTGTCAACTTTTGGAAAAAAAACCCATACAGTTGTACAGACATTGAAAACACATTTGACAACCCCTGCAGTCTGAGTGTGGAAAGAGGTACTTGACATATTACATACTCATTATTCGAACATACTGGATATTCAATCAACATTTCATTTTTGTTCATTTAGAGAAACTTGCAAAGGACTGGTGCTCCCGTCTCACAAACCCAAATGGAACATTTGCCTTATGTCATTCAGAAATAAGTCCTGAGACTTTTTATCATGTAAGTCTTTCCTTTAAATAAAATTATTTTAATTAAAAAAAATTATTTTTATGCATGCACATGTATACATGATATATTTGCTGCCCTTCATGTTTGGAATTTGGGATTCATCTTCTGTAGAGGTGCATATATGACACCTGTAAGTGTGCTGATATTGGGAAGTGCATGTGTGCTGCGCTCTCCACCTATGCCCATGCCTGTGCTGCAAGAGGGGTTGTTTTCCAGGGTTGGATGGATTCCCACCCATGTGGTGAGAAATTTTATTCTGTTCTTGCATCATTGGAGTCATTTATATCAAACATGGTTCTGCAATACTTTTATATCCTGCAATATCTAATATATAAGCTTCTCGGCCTCACAGTATCTGAGTGCTCAAACAACATGGAGTATTCCTACAACATCACCAGCTGTCCCAACACCTGCCGTTCTCTCAGCGAGAAGGATTACTCCTGCAAAACATTGTTCACACCTGTAGATGGATGTGTTTGTTCCCAAGGCACATTTGTCAATGATGCAGGCACCTGTGTGCAAGCGGACCAATGCCCTTGTTACTATAACAACATTGTCATTGTTCCTGAAGGGTCTATTTCCGTTGATGGAGCTAGATGGTATGACTTTCACAATGTCAATGCACTGCTGACAAAACCCCAGTTACTCTTGATAACATCCGCATATATTTACTCATGATATGCACCGTTTTTGTCTCATTGTAGCACCTGCACTTATGGCAAACTGCACTGCACCGGTCAGAAAGGTTAGCACCCACCACAGTCAAAAAATACTTTTGCGTTTAAAGTTTTAGACTTTTTTATACATGTGCGTATTCTGTTCTTAGAGTGTGTGCCTCCTATGGTCTACGTCAACTGCACAAATAGTGGACATGCTCAAAAAGGGACGGAGTGTCAGAGGACTTGTCAAAGTCAAGATCCTAACAACTGTGTAAGTCAAGATGGATGCATTGGGTGGGTGGATGGTTAGATTTATATACTGGTGGACTGATAAATGACAAAAGTTTAACTGAATTTAAAGTAAAGACTACTAATCATAATGTTTTGGCTAATATATGGAAAACGTTAACCTTCTTGTTTTCTTTCGGCTACAGGTAAGCACTGGGTGTGTATCAGGATGTATGTGCCCAGATAACCTTCTTGCTGATGGTAAAGGTGGGTGTGTGGAGATGCAAGACTGCCCTTGTACCCACGATGGATTAATTTATTCACCTGGGCAACAGATTCAAGATGAATGCAACACATGGTGAGTCATTCAGTGCATTATTATAATAGAACAGATTTTTATGAAATATAAATATAGAAGTAATATTACAAGAATACAGATTTATCTGGAACTGATACTTGCCACACATTCATGTACTTGCTAAAAACTATAAGATTATAATTTTATCCATCTTTTTAGTACATGCACAAGTGGGAAGTGGAATTGTACAGACAAGGATTGCTATGGCACCTGCACCATCTACGGGGAAGGTCATTTTTCGACATTTGATGGGAAGAGATATTCTTACCATGGAGGCTGTGAATACATCCTAGCACATGTATGTTTTTCACCAGCTTTGACTTTCCTAGTTTAATCCTGTTACAAAGAACAATTCCTCCAAAGAATATTTTTTTGAAATTTTTGTTAAAATTTAATTTAAATAATTGAACAGACGCTGCTTTTTATTTTTCACTCATTTCTTGCACCTTGCTAACACTCAAATCCATCTCTAGTCTCTGGCGCTTTGAGAATTGTAGCACTCATTATCACGTTGCGTGCAGAAAATAATTAATAAAAAAATGAGTACATTTATACATAATCAAATTACTCCTATCCAAGCAAAATCCCTACCGGCAGATAAAGATTCGTCTCTCCCCGACGGGAGTCGGCTCTTCTCGTTCAATACAAAGAATCGGCTCTTAGAGCCGGCTCGTTCGCGAACGATTCATCACTAATCTGTCCTATATGCCTAAAGTCTAATAAAGTCCCACAATAGCTTGTACAAAACATAACATGTATTTGGTAGATAAGAAAAATTATATCAAGTAATCAAACATACTTCTTCTGTGAAACCACTCCAGGATTACTGTTATTTGGACCAGAGCCCATATGGTTTTCGGCTTGTGACAGAGAACATTCCTTGTGGCAGCACCAGCTCAATTTGCTCCAAATCCATCAATCTTTTCTTTGGGGTAAGGCTACATTATTGTTCACAGTAAATCTGAAGCGAAAAAAACATCTTTAAATGTGTAAAATAAAAAAACTATATTTTATAGAAATATATTTTATAGGGATTTTAAATCTACGTAGTTTACAATAAATCCATGGACATCCTATTACCCACTGTCTTACTGACAGTAATTTACAACTCGCTTTTTTATTCCTGCAGAGATACACAGTTATCTTATCCGAAGCTGATGGAGTAAAAGTTGTCAAAAGCAACGGGACCGATTACCAATATCAAATCCATTCTGTGGGAGCACATTATATCATAGAGGTCAGAAATGTTTTAAACTTAATCTGGGATGGAAAAACAAGTCTGATGCTACAACTCCATCCAAACCTAAAGGTATGCATCACACTTACACACCTCATATACTACACAAATATATAATTAACCCTTATTAGCTCAATCACATGAACAAATATATGATCTCTATGGCAGGGCAAGGTTTGTGGACTGTGTGGAAACTTTGATGGTAACTCAAATAACGACTTTGTAAAGCACGATGGAGAAGAGGTCACAGATGTAGTGGTGTTTGGAACTAGCTGGAAAGTGACGTCAAGCTGCCCAGAAGTGAACAACTTGATAAACCCTTGTGAAAAAAACCCACACCGGAGTGCCTGGGCCATCAAACAATGTAGCATCATAACAAGCAATGTCTTTAAAGATTGCCATTCACATGTATGTTAACAGGTTGAATAACAAATATTCTCAAAATTATGTTTAAGTAAAACTTGACCTGTTAACTTTAACCCTCCACCATCATCAGCCAATCATGTTGATTGATGAAAGCATTAAATAAAAAGGATCTAATTGCTACTGTTGTTCTTTGTTCTGCTTCTATCCAGGTTGACTCAGCCCCATTTTATGATGCCTGTGTGACAGACACATGTGCATGTGATACTGGAGGGGACTGTGAATGTTTCTGTACCGCAGTGGCTGCGTATGCTGCTGAATGTCGTAAAAAAGGAGCTTGCATCTCGTGGCGAAGTCCAAACATCTGCCGTAAGTCTCAAAACTCTTTTATGAGGGTCTCACAAAATGTCACACAATTATATTGCAATTATAGTATATACTTAGTAATTATAAATGAGTCGTGGCAGTCATGGCCTAGTGGTAAGTGAGTCAATCTTGTGATCACATGGTCACTGGTTCGCTCCCCGGAGAATAGCTGCTCACTTCTCCAGGTGTGTGTGTTCACTCCTCAATGGATGGGTTTAATGCAGAGGACACATTTCAGGCATGGGTCACCATATCTGACAAATAGGTCACTTTCACTGAAGTCTCATGCTGTTTCATGCATTGTAAGTGCCTTAAACTTTAAAACATGTTCAGTTCAACATGGTCAATTTGGTAAAAACCAAGTTTGTCGTATGAAATAGTTTTTCTGTGCTCAACCCACTTCCCAGCACTGCGATTTTTTCGAAAAATTTATTTAAAACCTGAAAGTTTTAAGAAAATTTTCAGAAAGTTCCTAGTTATTTATTTGCCAATGGCCATGCTCCCTCAAAAACCTGCCCACCCACCAATCAGTAACCGTGGAAAAGCACAAGCATCAGCGTCTACATTCGAGGAGAACCTCGTAATCGTAAAGCTGTATCTGTCTACTGTAAATGTAAGGCAACCAAAGACTTTTCAGAGATATGAACAATGTGACATCTACATTAGAGGCACTCAATATTAACATTGACAGAAACTGATTGTGACACTTCCACTAAAAATTATTTAATTTAAGAAGTTTTTACAGTAAATTTGGCTAATTTACAATTGAGATTAGAATACCAGTATCATATTTGTGTAGTATCTTCTCAACTGATGTACAATGTGCCTATACAAAAGCTTACACTTAAAACATACATATGCCTCCTACAAACCACAATACTAACTGATACTATGACATTTTCAGCCATATTCTGCGAGTACTACAACAATCCACTAGGCGAATGTGAGTGGCACTATAAAACCTGTGGTTCAACCTGCATGAAAACTTGCAAAAACCCATCAGGGACCTGCTCCAATCAAATTCCTCTTCTAGATGGTATGAAACTTTACAACCTCTAAATACATCTTACTGTGTATAATTTACGAATTAATTGATCATAGATAACTTCTTGTAGGACAGAGGTAAATATTTAGTTGACAAGCGGTTTAGAACATAATTCCATGTTACAGGTGGACTCTACACCAAAAGTCTAATTATGACGTTTATTTTATTACTAGGGTGTTTTCCTCAGTGCCCCTCAGACAGGCCATTTTTAAAAGAGGAAACCAGAAAATGTGTAACAGAGGCAGAGTGTGGTCCTGTGTGTGTTTATGATGGGAATGAATTCACAGTTGGAGAAAGAGTGTATAACACTACAGATGGGTATGGCATGTGTTTCATTGCTGTGTGTGGACCAGATGGAACAATAAATAGAAATATTGAAACATGCACCACAACAGCTCAACCATTCACCTTTACTATTCAAACTGAACAAACTACAAGATTAGTTCACACGACAAAAACTTCAACCGAAGTAACAACACAACCCACTACAGGACCAACAACAGAAAACAAAACACAACTAATAACAAAAACTGTAACAACTGGTACCCGTCCAACGCAGCCCACTACAGGCCCTACAATAGGATTAACAACACAGCTATTGACAACCACTGAGACCACCGGTACACGTCCAACACAACCCACTAGAGGACCTACAACAGAAACACCAACACAACCATCAACAGCCACTGAAACCACTGGCATACTTTCAACACAACCCACTAGAGGACCTACATTAGAAGCCACAACACAACCGTCAACAACCACTGAAACCACTGGAACCCATCCAACACAACCCACTACAGGACCTACAACAGCAGCAACAACACAATCATCTACAACCACTGAAACCACTGGCACCCTTCCAACACAACCTACTAGAAGACCTACACAAGAAGCAACAACACAGCTATCGACAACCACTGAAACCACCAGTACACGCCTAACACAACCCACTACAGGACCTACTACAGAAGCAACAACAAAACCATATACAAACTCTGAAACCACTGGAACGCGTCCAACACAACCCACTACAGGTCCTACAACAGAAGCACCAACACAACCATCAACAACCACCGAAACCACTGGTACCCTTTCAACACAACCTACTAAAGGACCTACAATAGGATCAACAACACAGCTATCGACAACCACCGAGACCACCGGTACACGTCCAACACAACCCACTACAGGACCTACAACAGAAACACCAACACAACCATCAACAGCCACTGAAACCACTGGCATACTTTCAACACAACCCACTACAGGACCTACATCAGAAGCCACAACACAACCATCAACAACCACTGAAACCACTAGAACCCGTCAAACACAACCGCCTACAGGACCTATAACAGAAACACCAACACAACCATCAACAACCACTGAAACCACTGGCACACATCCAACACAACCCACTACATTACCTACAACGGAAGCAACATCACAACCATCCACAACCACTGAAACCACTGGCACACGTCTAACACAACCCACTACAGGACCTACAACAGAAACGCCAACACAACCATTGACGACCATTGAAACCACTGGAACACATCCAACACAACACACTACAGGACCTACAACCGAAACGCCAACACAACCATCGACAACCATTAAAACCACTGAAACCACTGGAACCCCTCCAACACAGCCCACTACAGGACCTACAACAGAAGCACCAACACAACCATCAACAACCACCGAAACCACTGGCACCCTTCCAACACAGCCTACTAGAGGACCTTCAATAGGATCAACAACACAGCTAAAGACAACCACTGAGACCACCAGTACACGTCCAACACAACCCACTACAGGACCTACAACAGAAACACGAAAACAACCATCAACAACCGCTGAAACCACTGGCATACTTTCGACACAACCCACTACAGGACCTACATCAGAAGCCACAACACAACCATCAACAACCACTGAAACCACTGGCACACATCCAACACAACACACTAAAGGACCTACAACAGAGGCAACAACACAACCATCAACAACCACTGAAACCACTAGCACCCTTCCAACAGAACCCACTAGAGGACCTACAATAGAAGCAACAACACTGCTATCGATAACCACTGAAACCACCGGTACACGTCAAACACAACCCACTACAGGACCTACTACAGAAGCAACAACGCAGCTATTAACAAGCCCTGAAACCACTGGAACGCGTCCAACACAACCCACTACAGGACCTACCACTGAAGCCACAACACAACCGCAAGTGACCACTGGATCACGTCCAACACAACCAACTCCAGGACCTACATCAGAAGCCACAACACAACCATCAACAACCACTGAAACCACTGGCACACATCCAACACAACCCCCTACATTACCTACAACAGAAGCAACAACACAACCACAAGTGACCACTGGCTCACGTCCAACCCAACCCACTCCAGGACCTACATCAGAAGCCACAACACAACCATCAACAACCACTGAGACCACCGGTACACGTCCAACACAACCCACTACAGGACCTACAACAGAAACACCAACACAACCATCAACAGCCACTGAAACCACTGGCATACTTTCAACACAACCCACTACAGGACCTACATCAGAAGCTACAACACAACCATCAACAACCACTGAAACCACTAGAACCCGTCAAACACAACCACCTACAGGACCTATAACCAAAACACCAACACAACCATCAACAACCACTGAAACCACTAGAACCCGTCAAACAAAACCGCCTACAGGACCTATAACAGAAACACCAACACAACCATCAACAACCACTGAAACCACTGGCACACATCCAACACAACCCACTACATTACCTACAACGGAAGCAACAACACAACCATCAACAACCACTGAAACCACTGGCACACGTCTAACACAACCTACTACAGGATCTACAATAGAAACGCCAACACAACCATCGACGACTATTGAAACCACTGGAACACATCCAACACAACACACAACAGGACCTACAACCGAAACGCCAACACAACCATCGACAACCATTAAAACCACTGAAACCACTGGAACCCCTCCAACACAGCCCACTACAGGACCTACAACAGAAGCACCAACACAACCATCAACAACCACCGAAACCACTGGCACCCTTCCAACACAGCCGACTAGAGGACCTTCAATAGGATCAACAACACAGCTATTGACAACCACTGAGACCACCAGTACACGTCCAACACATCCCACTAAAGGACCTACAACAGAAACACCAACACAACCATCAACAACCACTGAAACCACTGGCATACTTTCAACACAACCCACTACAGGACCTACATCAGAAGCCACAACACAACCATCAACAACCACTGAAACCACTGGAACCCGTCAAACACAACCACCTACAGGACCTATAACCAAAACACCAACACAACCATCAACAACCACTGAAACCACTGGCACACATCCAACACAACCCACTACAGGCCCTACAACAGAGGCAACAACACAACCATCAACAACCAATGAAACCACTAGCACCCTTCCAACACAACCCACTAGAGGACCTACAATAGAAGCAACAACACTGCTATCGATAACCACTGAAACCACCGGTACACGTCAAACACAACCCACTACTGGACCTACTACAGAAGCAACAACGCAGCTATTAACAAGCCCTGAAACCACTGGAACGCGTCCAACACAGCCCACTACAGGACCTACCACTGAAGCCACAACACAACCGCAAGTGACCACTGGATCGCGTCCAACACAACCTACTCCAGGACCTACTTCAGAAGCCACTACACAACCATCAACAACCACTGAAACCACTGGCACACATCCAACACAACCCCCTTCATTACCTACAACAGAAGCAACAACACAACCACAAGTGACCACTGGCTCACGTCCAACCCAACCCACTCCAGGACATACATCAGAAGCCACAACACAACCATCAACAACCACTGAAACCACTGGCACACGTCTAACACAACCCACTACAGGACCTACAATAGAAACGCCAACACAACCATCGACAACCATTGAAACCACTGGAACACGTCCAACACCACCCACTACAGGACCTACAACAAAAACGCCAACACAACCATCGACAACCATTAAAACAACTGAAACCACTGGAACCCCTCCAACACAGCCCACTACAGGACCTACAACAGAAGCACCAACACAACCATCAACAACCACCGAAACCACTGGCACCTTTCCAACACAGCCTACTAGAGGACCTACAATAGGATCAACAAAACAGCTATCGACAACCACTGAGACCACCGGTACACGTCCAACTCAACCCACTACAGGACCTACATCAGAAGCCACAACACAACCATCAACAACCACTGAAACCACTGGAACCCGTCAAACACAACCACCTACAGGACCTATAACCAAAACACCAACACAACCATCAACAACCACTGAAACCACTGGCACACGTCTAACACAACCCACTACAGGACCTACAATAGAAACGCCAACACAACCATCGACAACCATTAAAACAACTGAAACCACTGGAACCCCTCCAACACAGCCCACTACAGGACCTACAACAGAAGCACCAACACAACCATCAACAACCACCGAAACCACTGGAACCCATCCAACACAGCCTACTAGAGGACCTACAATAGGATCAACAAAACAGCTATCGACAACCACTGAGACCACCGGTACACGTCCAACTCAACCCACTACAGGACCTACATCAGAAGCCACAACACAACCATCAACAACCACTGAAACCACTGGCACACATCCAACACAACCCCCTACAGGACCTACAACAGAGGCAACAACACAACCATCAACAACCACTGAAACCACTAGCACCCTTCCAACACAACCCACTAGAGGACCTACAATAGAAGCAACAACACTGCTATCGATAACCACTGAAACCACCGGTACACGTCAAACACAACCCACTACAGGACCTACTACAGAAGCAACAACGCAGCTATTAACAAGCCCTGAAATCACTGGAACGCGTCCAACACAGCCCACTACAGGACCTACCACTGAAGCCACAACACAACCGCAAGTGACCACTGGATCACGTCCAACACAATCGACTCCAGGACCTACATCAGAAGCCACAACACAACCATCAACAACCACTGAAACCACTGGCACACATCCAACACAACCCCCTTCATTACCTACAACAGAATCAACAACACAACCACAAGTGACCACTGGCTCACTTCCAACCCAACCCACTCCAGGACCTACATCAGAAGCCACAACACAACCATCAACAACCACTGAAACCACTGGCACACGTCTAACACAACCCACTACAGGACCTACAATAGAAACGCCAACACAACCATCGACAACCATTGAAACCACTGGAACACGTCCAACACCAACCACTACAGGACCTACAACAGAAACGCCAACACAACCATCGACAACCATTGAAACAACTGAAACCACTGGAACCCCTCCAACACAGCCCACTACAGGACCTACAACAGAAGCACCAACACAACCATCAACAACCACCGAAACCACTGGCACCCTTCCAACACAGCCTACTAGAGGACCTACAATAGGATCAACAAAACAGCTATCGACAACCACTGAGACCACCGGTACACGTCCAACTCAACCCACTACAGGACCTACAACAGAAGCACCATCACAACCATCAACAACCACTGAAACCACTGGAACCCGTCAAACACAGCCACCTACAGGACCTACAACAGAAACACCAACACAACCATCAACAGCCACTGAAACCACTGGCATACTTTCAACACAACCCACTACAGGACCTACATCAGAAGCCACAACACAACCATCAACAATCACTGAAACCACTAGAACCCGTCAAACACAACCACCTACAGGACCTATAACAGAAACACCAACACAACCATCAACAACCACTGAAACCACTGGCACACATCCAACACAACCCACTACATTACCTACAATGGAAGCAACAACACAACCATCAACAACCACTGAAACCACTGGCACACGTCTAACACAACCTACTACAGGACCTACAATAGAAACGCCAACACAACCATCGACGATCATTGAAACCACTGGAACACATCCAACACAACACACTACAGGACCTACAACCGAAATGCCAACACAACCATCGACAACCATTAAAACCACTGAAACCACTGGAACCCCTCCAACACAGCCCACTACAGGACCTACAACAGAAGCACCAACACAACCATCAACAACTACCGAAACCACTGGCACCCTTCCAACACAGCCTACTAGAGGACCTTCAATAGGATCAACAACACAGCTATTGACAACCACTGAGACCACCAGTACACGTCCAACACAACCCACTACAGGACCTACAACAGAAACACCAACACAATCATCAACAACCACTGAAACCACTGGCATACTTTCAACACAACCCACTACAGAACCTACATCAGAAGCCACACCACAACCATCAACAACCACTGAAACCACTGGAACCCGTCAAACACAACCACCTACAGGACCTATAACCAAAACACCAACACAATCATCAACAACCACTGAAACCACTGGCACACATCCAACACAACCCACTAAAGGACCTACAACAGAGGCAACAACACAACCATCAACAACCACTGAAACCATTAGCACCCTTCCAACACAACCCACTAGAGGACCTACAATTGAAGCAACAACACTGCTATCGATAACCACTGAAACCACCGGTACACGTCAAACACAACCCACTACAGGACCTACTACAGAAGCAACAACGCAGCTATTAACAAGCCCTGAAATCACTGGAACGCATCCAACACAACCCACTACAGGACCTACCACTGAAGCCACAACACAACCGCAAGTGACCACTGGATCACGTCCAACACAACCAACTCCAGGACCTACATCAGAAGCCACAACACAACCATCAACAACCACTGAAACCACTGGCACATATCCAACACAACCCCCTTCATTACCTACAACAGAAGCAACAACACAACCACAAGTGACCACTGGCTCACGTCCAACCCAACCCACTCCAGGACCTACATCAGAAGCCACAACACAACCATCAACAAGCACTGAAACCACTGGCACACGTCTAACACAACCCACTACAGGACCTACAATAGAAACGCCAACACAACCATCGACAACCATTGAAACCACTGGAACACGTCCAACACCACCCACTACAGGACCTACAACAGAAACGCCAACACAACCATTGACAACTATTAAAACAACTGAAACCACTGGAACCCCTCAAACACAGCCCACTACAGGACCTACAACAGAAGCACCAACACAACCATCAACAACCACCGAAACCACTGGCACCCTTCCAACACAGCCTACTAGAGGACCTACAATAGGATCAACAAAACAGCTATCGACAACCACTGAGACCACCGGTACACGTCCAACTCAACCCACTACAGGACCTACAACAGAAACACCATCACAACCATCAACAACCACTGAAACCACTGGCACCCTTCCAACACAACCCACTAGAGGACCTACAATAGAAGCAACAACACAACAACAAGTTACCACTGGAACCCGTCCAACACTACCCACTACAGGACCTACAACAGAGGCAACAACACAACCATCAACAACCACTGAAACCACTGGCACCCTTCCAACACAGCCCACTAGAGGACCTACAATAGAAGCAACAACACAGCAATCGACAACCACTGAAACCACCGGTACACGTCTAACACAACCTACTACAGGACCTACTACAGAAGCAACAACGCAGCTATTAACAAGCCCTGAAACCACTGGAACGCGTCCAACACAACCCACTACAGGACCTACCACTGAAGCCATAACACAACCATCAACAACCACTGAAACCACTGGCACACATCCAACACAACCCCCTTCATTACCTACAACAGAAGCAACAACACAACCACAAGTGACCACTGGCTCACGTCCAACCCAACCCACTCCAGGACCTACATCAGAAGCTACAACACAACCATCAACAACCACTGAAACCACTGGCACACGTCTAACACAACCCACTACAGGACCTACAATAGAAACGCCAACACAACCATCGACAACCATTGAAACCACTGGAACACGTCCAACACCACCCACTACAGGACCTACATCAGAAGCCATAACACAACCATCAACAACCACTGAAACCACTGGCACACATCCAACACAACCCCCTTCATTACCTACAACAGAAGCAACAACACAACCACAAGTGACCACTGGCTCACGTCCAACCCAACCCACTCCAGGACCTACATCAGAAGCCACAACACAACCATCAACAACCACTGAAACCACTGGCACACGTCTAACACAACCCACTACAGGACCTACAATAGAAACGCCAACACAACCATCGACAACCATTAAAACAACTGAAACCACTGGAACCCCTCCAACACAGCCCACTACAGGACCTACAACAGAAGCACCAACACAACCATCAACAACCACTGAAACCACTGGCACATTTCCAACACAGCCTACTAGAGGACCTACAACAGAAACACCATCACAACCATCAACAACCACTGAAACCACTGGCACCCTTCCAACACAACCCACTAGAGGACCTACAATAGAAGCAACAACACAACAACAAGTTACCACTGGAACCCGTCCAACACTACCCACTACAGGACCTACAACAGAGGCAACAACACAACCATCAACAACCACTGAAACCACTGGCACCCTTCCAACACAGCCCACTAGAGGACCTACAATAGAAGCAACAACACAGCTATCGACAACCACTGAAACCACCGGTACACGTCAAACACAACCCACTACAGGACCTACTACAGAAGCAACAACGCAGCTATTAACAAGCCCTGAAACCACTGGAACCCGTCCAACACAACCCACTACAGGAGCTACCGCTGAAGCCACAACACAACCACAAGTGACCACTGGCTCACGTCTAACACAACCCACTCCAGGTCCTACAACAGAAGCAACAACACAACCATCAACAACCACTGAAACCACTGGCACCAATCCAACACAACCCACTACAGGACCTACAACAGAAGCAACAACACAACAACAAGTGACCACTGGAACCACAGGAACCCATCCAAGACAACCCCCTACAGGACCTACAACAGAAGCACCGACACAACCATCAACAACCACTGAAACCACTGGCACCCTTCCAACACAGCCCACTAGAGGACCTACAATAGAAGCAACAACACAGCTATCGACAACCACTGAAACCACCGGTACACGTCAAACACAACCCACTACAGGACCTACTACAAAAGCAACAACGCAGCTATTAACAAGCCCTGAAACCACTGGAACCCGTTCAACACAACCCACTACAGGACCTACCGCTGAAGCCACAACACAACCACAAGTGACTACTGGCTCACGTCCAACACAACCCATTCCAGGTCCGACAACAGAAGCAACAACACAACCATCAACAACCACTGAAACCACTGGCACCAATCCAACACAACCTACAACAGAAGCAACAACACAACAACAAGTTACCACTGGAACCCGTCGAACACAACCCTCTACAGGACTTACAACAAAAGCACCAACTCAACCATCAACAACCACTGAAACCACTGGCACACTTTCGACACAACCCACTACAGGGCCTACAACAGAAGCATCAACAAAACCATCAACAACCACCGAAACCACTGGCACCCTTCCAACACAACCCACTAGAGGACCTACAATAGAAGCAACAACACAACAACAAGTTACCACTGGAACCACAGGAACCCATCCAAGACAACCCCCTACAGGACCTACAACAGAAGCACCGACACAACCATCAACAACCACTGAAACCACTGGCACCCTTCCAACACAGCCCACTAGAGGACCTACAATAGAAGCAACAACACAGCTATCGACAACCACTGAAACCACCGGTACACGTCAAACACAACCCACTACAGGACCTACTACAAAAGCAACAACGCAGCTATTAACAAGCCCTGAAACCACTGGAACCCGTCCAACACAACCCACTACAGGACCTACCGCTGAAGCCACAACACAACCACAAGTGACCACTGGCTCACGTCCAACACAACCCACTCCAGGTCCGACAACAGAAGCAACAACACAACCATCAACAACCACTGAAACCACTGGCACCAATCCAACACAACCTACAACAGAAGCAACAACACAACAACAAGTTACCACTGGAACCCGTCGAACACAACCCCCTACAGGACTTACAACAAAAGCACCAACTCAACCATCAACAACCACTGAAACCACTGGCACACTTTCGACACAACCCACTACAGGGCCTACAACAGAAGCATCAACAAAACCATCAACAACCACCGAAACCACTGGCACCCTTCCAACACAACCCACTAGAGGACCTACAATAGAAACACCAACACAACCATCGACAACCATTGAAACCACTGGAACACGTCCAACACCACCCACTACAGGACCTACAACAGAAACGCCAACACAACCATTGACAACTATTAAAACAACTGAAACCACTGGAACCCCTCAAACACAGCCCACTACAGGACCTACAACAGAAGCACCAACACAACCATCAACAATCACAGAAACCACCGGTACATATTCAACACAACCTGCTCCAGGACCAACAACAGAAGCCCCAACACAAACACAAGTGACCACTGAAACCACTGGATCTCCTCAAACACAATCCACTACAGGACCAACAACAAGAGCAACAACACAAGAAGTGACCACTGGAACCCGTCTAACACAACCCACTACAGGACCTACAACAGAGACAGCAACACAACCATCAACAACCACTGAAACCACTGGCACGCTTTCAACACAACCCACTACAGGAACTACAACAGAAGCATCAACACAACCATCGACAACCACTGAAACCACTGGAACCCGTCCAACACAACCCACTACAGGACCTAAATCCGAAACACCAACACAACCATCAACAACCACTGAAACCACTGGCTCACATCCAACACAACCCGCTACAGGACCTACAACAGAAGCAGCAACAGAACCATCAACAACCATTGAAACCATTGGCACACGTCCAACACAACCCATTACAGGACCTACATCCGAAACACCAACAGAACCATCAACAACCACTGAAACCACTGGCACAAATCCAACACAACCCACTACAGGACCTACAACAGAAAAACCAACACAACCATCAACAACCATTAAAACCACTGGAACCCGTCAAACACAACCCACTATAGGACCTACAACAGAAGCACCAACACAGCCATCAACAACCACTGAAACCACTGGAACCAATCCAATACAAACCACTCCAGGACCTACAACAGAAGCAACAACACAACCATCAACAAGCATTGAAATCACTGGAACCCGTCCAACACAAGCCATTACAGGACCTACAGCAGAAGCAACAACACAAACAGAAGTTACCACAGGAACACAATCCACTCCAAGACCTACAACAGAAGCAACAACACAACCATCAAGAACCACTGAAACCACTGGCACCCTTCCAACACAACCCACTAGAGGACCAACAACAGCAGCGACAACACAACCATCAAGAACCACTGAAACCACTGGCACCCTTCCAACACAACCCACTAGAGGACCAACAATAGAAGCAACAACACAGCTATCGACAACCACTGAAACCACCGGTACACATCCGACACAACCCACTACAGGACCTACTACAGAAGCAACAACACAGCTATCAACAAGCCCTGCGACCACTGGAACCCGTCCAACTCAACCCAATACAGGACCTACAACAGAAGCACCAACACAACCATCAACAACCACTGAAACCACTGGCACCCATCCAACACAACCCACTACAGGAACTACAACAGAAGCAACAACACAGCAACAAGTGACCACTGGAACCCGTCCAAGACAACCACCTACAGGACCTACAACAGAAGCAACAACACAACCATCAACAACCATAGAAACAACCGGTACACTTCCAACACAACCCGCTCCAGGTCCTACAACAGAAGCACCAACACAAACATCCACAACCACCGAAACCACCAGTACACGTCCAACAGGACCCACTACACGACCTACAACACAGTTCATAGTGCTTACAGAATCAAATAGACCACAAACACCTGCCACCTTACCCCAAGTAAATGTAACAACATGTTTTTGCACATATGCAAATCAAACGTTTGCACCAGGTAAAGCCCCCCTTGACACTTATCTCTTTTTCATGTTTGCCATTTCAAGGTTACTTAATACACTACATTTTTCTCTTTGCTATCTATTTTAAATTACCAGGGTCTGTCATATACAACCAAACTGATAAAGCAGACTGGTGTTACTTTGCTTACTGCAGCTCAAGTTGTGTTAGTGAAATAATACAGAGACCATGTCATGAAACCACCACAGTTCCAATTACAACAGTTAAACATGATTGTGACTATGTCAACCGACAGGTAAACAAAAAAACTTTGTTATATTCACATGTAATATACACTCTAGAAAAATGAAATTGTTACATTAAAACTGTAGTAAGATTACTTGAAATCTTCAAAGATATGATTTGTTATTCATTTCTAACAGAATGGGGAATCATGGACTGATGAATGTAGCACGAAAACATGCATAAATGGGCAGGTCACATCAACCCCTGTACAGTGTGATCCAAATGATGCTCGGATAGCTACGTGTGCCAATGGATTTACACCTGAGAGGGTATATTATAACAATGATTGCTGCTATAGATATGAGTGTCCATGTAAGTTTTTACATTTTGTTTCGTATGAATGATAATGGGCCTACCGAAAACAATTACAGCGACCCTCTAACCTGCTTTCTAAAACAACAGGTAAATGCAGTGGCTGGGGTGACCCTCATTACAAAACGTTTGATGGAACATATTACACTTTTCAAGGGAACTGTTCCTATGTGTTGGTCCGAGAAATCGTACCAAAATATGATATCAGTGTCCACGTTAAGAACTATTACTGTGACAGTGCAAGTAATTTCGCTTGCCCTGAGTATTTGGTTGTGACATACAAATCCTATAAAGTCAAGATGACTAGCAACAGTGAACAAATTCAGGTGAGTAAAAGATATAGGTCACTTATAGCTCAAATATTCAACTCAGGTTGGATTTGGCACACTGCAACATAACTTTTTTCCTACTTTCAGGTCTATGTCAATGATGTTATAAAGAGTCCAACTTTCATGAATGAAGCCTTCATCATCACCACCTCAGGAATGGCGGTCATTCTAAACATCCCTCAAATTAAAGCTGAAATTTCAGTTAATCATCATGGCTTTGAGGTCAAACTCCCATTCTCCAACTTTAATGGAAATACAGAGGGACAATGTGGTTAGTACAAATATGAAATATGATTTACATTTCCTGAAATATTTTAAGTAGCCCTTTGTCATAATTTTACCAACATAGCTTTCAGGTTTTGTGCTTGTCTATTCAAATACTGAATTTCTGTTGCTGATTTAAGGCGTCTGTGATAATGACCAAACAAATGACTGCCGACGTCCTGATGGGAAAATTGATGCATCATGTGGGCATATGGCACAACTTTGGGCAGACACCCCAGGATGTGAAACCCCCCCACAACAGCCCCCTGAGGTTCCACCCACCTGTACAGCAGATGCTTGTGAGCTCATCAAAAGCGAGTAAGGCAGAGATATTAGCATTTTCTCTCATTTCATTATTTAAAAACGAACAAATGTAAAAAGGTCAAACAGATCTAATTTTAAGTGTTTCCATAAACTCTTTTTTGACGTTTTATTTAGCTTATTCAAGGACTGCCATGAAGTCATTCCATATGAAAGCTTTTATGATGCATGTAAATATGACCTGTGCAACAAGAAAACTCCCTCGGTAGTCTGCAGCAGTCTAGAGGCCTACGCAAGGCAGTGTGGTGAAGCTTCTATCTGTGTTGACTGGAGAAATGCAACTGTTCTCAAAGGGCTCTGCGGTAAGAACACAGCAAGAAGCCACCAAACGCATGTGGTCTCTAAAGAGTTATAGAAAATAATTGATGAATGAAGTTTTAACCCAATTATTGTTGGTTTCCATGATAGACTACAAGTGCTCAAATCAGAAAATCTACAAACCATGTGGGACTAAAGTTGAAAAAACCTGCAGTTCAAGGTAAAACAAGTACATTTTTAAAAAAGACTGCTCAACATGTGGCGAAATTTGCATGCTCCTAAATTAAAACACATTTTAATCTTGCTTTTATTTTTTTCAATCAACAACTAGATACAATGACATGTTTGTGGACAACTGTCAAAACAATGAAACAAAGTTTACGGAAGGCTGTTTCTGCGCAAATAACACATTACTATTTAGTTCAATGTCAGACACCTGTACAGCTTACTGCGGTAAGAAATACTAATTTATAAGATCACTGAATCATGTTGTCATATTTTTGCTAATGTTCTTTATTCCCATATTTGTAGACTGCGTTGGCCCGGACGGATTGCCTAGAAAGGTATGACTTACATGATATTTATAATCATAACGCTGCGGTTAAATAGATTGAGGCGAGCACCCTTGACTCATCTGTTAAACAAAATGGTTCTAGCCTTGAAATATGAAAACAAAAGGAACTATTGAAACCTTTTTGCAAAGAATGTTCAGTATATTTCAAATTAAAACAATAAAATGATCACAATGCATTTATAAAAAACATAACATGTCGCGATAAATGGACTGCTCATGTGTCCTCTCTCCTACTGATTGAATTTCAGTGGAAGGCAGAAGCAAACAGGTCATCAAATGCGGGCTAGCCAATATTACAATTTAGCGAAATTTAGCGAAATTCCCTTTACGTAGTTCAAGCTCAAAACAATTGGCTTGAACTTAAACTTAATGCACAGCAATAATGTTGCATCCACTTAATTTATAGGAGTCACCGCAGATATATTAAAAAAGACATCTGTACAAATTGCGAACAGTGCATACATGGCATTCCTGATCAAGGGAGACAGGTATCCCTGCTACAAAGGAATGCATAGCAAACTCTGTTTTCCTCCAACTGTTATTTATTATGCTTAATTTTGCACATAAAAATGCTGTACGAAAAACAACCAAATTGCGAATAAATTAAAAAGAATTCAAATAACCAGCAAGTGACGATTTTGATCTCTTCAGCCCACTGGATGGAAATGCTGCTTTATTTGAAAATGTTTAATACAATATGTGCATAGGTTTCATTCACGACTATTGGTGGAATCATAGCTATGCAGTCTATGTCAATAATACGGTGAGATTTAAATTAGTGTGTTGAATGCGATAAGATCCTTTAAAAAGGGGTGTTAGTCTTGAGTACACGGGCCAATAATACTGAACCCTCTAAAGGCATATGTGATTTTACAAATTTAAGTGGTAAACAGATAGTATTTGAATAGACTTTTGTTACTTTAACTAAGAATCGTCTACATGTTCCCTCTCCTGCAGCCTGGAGATACATGGACTATCGGCTGTACAAAATATGAATGTTCAAATGAGAGCTTTGGTGTTCTGCAAGAGCCTGTTACATGTCCAACAATTGAGCCTTGTGGTGAAGAATACAAAACAACTATAAGCAACTGCTGTCCAACCTGTGGTAAGTTATCAGTTTAAAACAGGATATAATAAATAATACTAATAAAAGATTAAATAGACAAAAACTAAATCCTCCTTTTAAGTAAGCAACCGTAAATACCACAAACTGCAAAAAAAACTGTGTACCCTTTCACTTCAGAGTGCAATTACGAGATGTGTCTTAGAAAGAAATGTGATGTGGGATACGAATTGGCAACAAATGCGTCTGAGGGCAGCTGCTGTCCACCATGTGGTGAGTTTATTCACTAAAACATCTACTTCACAATTCCGCACATCAAAGATATTTGTTCACATAATCTGTCACAACCGTATTGCACCACACAACATATCAAAATTTCTAAACAATCTTTAACACTTTATCTTTCTGATCAGTTCCCAAAGATGTCTGTGTGTACAATGACAATGAGTACAAGGTGAATTGAATAAACTTTCTGAAAAAAATAAAAATAAAACAATTCTAGATTTGTAGTTGTGTGCTTACCATATATATTTTTATCTTTTTTTTAGCCTGGTGTTAAAATCCCCTCAGATCCATGCAACCATTGCAGATGTGAAATGGAAAAGGACCCAGGGACTAATCTACATGTTGTGCAATGTTTTCCAATGATTTGTGAACCTTGTGATGAGGTAATTAACACAATTAATTCCTTTGATTAAGTAAAATTTTAAGTAAAAATTAAGTAAAAAACATTGTCATATAATATTGTATCAATAACATTTTATTAAAAAACCCTTTGCCCTCCAAAGGGTTATGAAGAGGTGAAGGTGGAAGGAGAGTGTTGTGGCACATGTAGGCCATCAGGATGCATTTACCAAGGCACAAACAACACTATACAAATTCTCAGGGTACACTTTATAAGATTTTCTTTCCTTAACCTTCTATTTCAGTCAAAGAATTTTCACTTTTCATTCATTTTAATCCACCCTGTTTTATTTACAGATTGGAGAAATGCACAGATCTGCTTGTCAGACATTCAGCTGCCATGAAGTTGATGGGTCATTCTTTATAGAAAAGATTACAACACAATGCCCTGAGTTTAATGCAAATGACTGCGTGCCTGTGAGTACACTTTCTTACAAGGGCTGCACAAAGTCTAAATGGTTTGTTATTCATATTGATATTGCAATAATTATTGTTGTTTTATGGATTTTATATTGAAGATTTGAAATGGTTTATAATTTATTTTCTTAACATCAAAAATGGATTAATAAAGTGTAAATTATTATCTTAAACTTTAATTTGACAACCTCTGATTCATAACTGTATATATGGCAGAAACGCAACGAATTTAGCACAATTACACAGCTGTAATTGAGGCTTTGGCTATTACACTAAAAAAAGTTCATGCGGCTTAATAAAATATTTTTTTATTATTTTAAAATCATTAAATATATACATTTGCAGTGTAAAATATTAAAAGAATTGAGTACAAAACCAACAGTTAATTTCCGTAAAATTAAAAAAGATTTTTTCAGGTTTATGTCATGGAAAATAGGATAATTTAATAAATATATACACCAATATTTTGATGAATGCTAATAGAAATATTAAGTTAATTAAATTAAATATTAGTTAATCAAGTTTTTTTTACTAACAACATTTAAAAGGTATATTTACTTATTTCATTAGTTTCAATTGTGCAGCACTTTAGCTTACCATGTGGCCAAAACTTAATATACTGTATTTTCTATGAGATATAAAGTTCTGCAGAAAATCGAGAAAATGTGTTTGCTTGTGATGTCTTATTCAGGGGACTGAGAGACTGGATGCAGATGGGTGTTGTAAAACATGTAAGAAATTCATTATCTTACAACAATGTTTACATAGTATGAATTTAAATGATGATCTTGTACCTACCACAAAAAAAATCATAATTTCACGTTAAGTTCACAAGCTGTATCAAGCAGAGTCCTCTGCTGTATCAGAAAATGACAAACTGTATAATGTATTATTTGTCCAATATGGCCTCTTACAATTCCACGTATGTCTGTTCATTTAGGTAACCGCAGCAATTGCAACCTCATTAAGAATACAACGACTGTAAATGTGAATGACTGCACATCCATCGAACCTATAGAAGTGACGTCCTGCAGTGGCCACTGTGACACCTTATCAATGTAAGATCATTGTTTTTTAATGCTTTGGGAAAATGTAAATCCTTAAATCTCAAACTTCTCGTCCCAAGCATACATTGTTGAATATAAAAATACATAACCATGGCTTGTAAGACATTCTCACATCACATTTATAATTTTGTAACAGATATGACCATCACAGACAAACGGCCCGAGTACAAATGGGCGCTAACCTTCTATGATATATTTGACTCTATTCTTCACAGGTATTCAATGGAGGCAAACAAGATGATGCACAGCTGTTCTTGTTGTCGAGAGCTGAAAACCAGCACGAAACAAGCGAGGCTGAGGTGTGCGGATAACAGTGAGATCACACACAACTATACCTTCATTGAAAGCTGTGAATGTGAGCCAACCAAGTGCCTGGACTGAAGACTGTACGACAACCATGACTCTGCCAGACCTTGCTATGATCAAATGATTTGAAAATGACTCTATCGTAGCTTAAAGCACATGTTTAAGATAGAAAGATGATGAATGAATGAATCCTGACTTTCTTTTGGTAAATCTCACACTCTCATAATCTTAAAATTTCTTTGATGGCACTTAATTTCAGTAATCTTGATTCTTCTGCAACGGTGATAAAATGATGCATTGTAATGAATTTAATGTTTAAATAAATAAATCAACAGCAACAAAACTCATCTGTTGTAGTCTCATTTACACAACAGCTACCACTAGAGGCGCTACATTATTATCTTATGTGGAAAAAAACAGGATTAACCGTTACCGTTGTATACAAACTAACACTTTCGAATAATATTTAATAGCAAAAGAGGAGTTATAAATGTGATAAACGTGAATAAATTAAACAAATAGTCACACATACTGTGTATACTAATACATAATACTAATAGATAAATGTGTGAATTTTACACAGATACTTACCTTATTTTTATATTTATATACATAAATATATGATTTTGTGCCTCAGCGTTTAGATTTAAACGGTCTCATCGTTGCAAGCGCGTCAACCAACGTTTAATCATTACGTTTAGAAATCAATTTTCTACAATTTTCTAAGCTCAAACTGCTCTGAAATAACTTAATTAACATATTTATGACAGAAGTTTAGCACACAATTGTTGATTTAAAATAAACTTTGGAACAGATGTTAGCCGCTGCTAGGTAACAAGAAACGCAGTGACAGGGCGGATGTAGCCTTACAGACTTCCCACTTTAGACCTCGAATTTTTTTATTTATTTTATTTTTATGAGCTGATCAATCGTTTGAATATTACATTAACAAATAATATTAATAATATATTTACAACGAAATAAAAATGTAAAAATATAAATGTATATTTTGCAGAGTAGGCTAGTAAACACACGTTATGACGTGCAGCACGTGCTTATCTGGCCATAAATGTTGATAATAATTGATGAAAAATATTGAAAAAGACATTGATCGAGAAATGATAGAAAAAAAACATTCATAATTCTGTGTAACTTAATTTATACCTTTGACAATAATAATGTGTTTTAATGTTGGGGATAATTTTATCTTTCTTAATATGAATAAAAAAAAAATTAGTTAACAAAATAACCTAAACAACATTATATTAAAATTTTAAACTATTGATTAATGATGATTAATAATCTTATTGTATGACAGTGTTAAAATGCATAATCTAACAAAAAATTTACAGTTTACATTTAAATGTTAATATACTATAAATTCCTGAGAAAGGTTGTTACATTTATAAAATGATTTAATTCCTTGTTAAATATTGACCAAACATGTAATAAAAATATCCACATAATCTTTCATATTATTTTCTTTATTGTTAATGTGCTTTATTATAAAATGTTTACAAGAGTTTGAAGTTCAGTTTCTCTCACACCCTTGGTGCAAACAGGTACAAACACAGAATAAAAATATATTAAAAATAGACAATAATACAAATATTATATATTTAATAAAACACACAATTTGCAAGCATGGATAGAAAGATAGATAAAAAGGCAACTAATCATGGTTTTTTCTTAATAAAACTGTAGGATTCTGATACTATTAAATGAATCAAACAACTTTATAAATAAAATCACAGCCATTGAAAATGCAAAAGTGTTTCTTTGTTAATGTTGAACTTTGGAAAGCGCCAGCTGAGGACTTTTGAATAAATTCATATAAATAAATAAATAAATATTTGAGTTTATTATTGTTTATTTCTCATTGTCAAATGTTTATTTAACGTGTAATTTAAGTTTGTATTTTTTAATGTAGTGCCAAAAATTCTAATTTATAAATGCAATAATTAATTTATATATTTTTTAGGTTTTTTATTTTGACTTGCACCGCCACTATTGAACTCTAGTTTGTGAAGTGAAAATATTAAAAATAAGTTTATAAATAAAATGTTGCTTTTAAAGAAGAGGAACAAATAAAATAATAGGAATAAATTTCAATGTTATGTATAAACTGACCGTTAACAGTTACACCCCGCCCATCGCTGAATCAACAGCCAATCATATGTGCAGACGTCAATGACGTCAGAGGAAGTGTGCTTGGCCTGGCGGGAGATTTTGTTATGAAACTTTGTGACTGGATGAGAGCGAGAGATTCAAGACAACAGTGCGTTCACAAACTGTGCTAAAACACTCTTAACATTTAAACATTAACGAGACGAGTAAGTTCACCACAGTTTATTCATACGTTTAATGCGAATGTAAATGTTATGAATTGGCATGTTTACATTCTCCACGTGTTTTATTGTAAAACATTATCACGTTACCCCCAATATCACAAGGATTCAAACATGTGTGTTTTACTTGTAGTTTCAGCTGTGTGTCAACAATGAAAGTCACTGTGGAAAAGATCCTTTCTCTTTCAGAGGATGATGGGATTGATGAACTTCAGAAACATCTTTCCTTGGTGTCTGATGAGAAGGTTTGTATATGATATATCCAATTCAAATACATTATAGACCCTTATAGCACACATACATCTGGCAGACACTATTTGCTCATCTGCAATACATCTCAGAGATGTCAGTTGTCATGGAGACTTCTTGAGGATGTCTGCAAGATGGTATAGAGTTGATGTCTAGCAGATGATTTTTGGGCAGTCAGATGTTGATCATGTGTTGAATGCAAATTAAAGTGATGTTAAACATTACACCACCATTTGTATATCACCCTTAAACATGCTTTTTAACTTTGTTCTTTGATGTTCAGCTCACGGACATGATAACAAATAGTGCATTGAAGGGCAAAGAGATAGGTGTTCTGATAAAAGCCATTCTTAAAGGTAATCATTGTGTTAACTAAGTCGCAAAGTACTTTAAGATCGTATCATACATTTTGACAGTATAAAACGTTCCTGTGTGTGTGCATTAGGTTCACCGGTGAATGAAGACAGTGGTGCAAGCCGCAGGCTGCTTGTGTACAAGCACTGTGTTCCCCTTTGCGAGTCTGGAGACCTACAGCCAGAAGTGGCCTCAGATATCATTGGTCTCCTAATGCTTGAGGTGAGGACACAGTACTCAAAGCAATGCAAAACGGTTTGATGAAGCGCTTTAAGATCTCCTCTTTTACAGACGCACAGTCTGCCTGGTCCTGCATTGGCAGCGATAGGGTCTCTTTATGTAGAGGCCATTAAGGTGGGTGAGATGAACAGTGGGAGGTCACTGGAACTCTTCCCTACGGTCCTGACTGCTCTTGCTGCTACTGAAGCTTTGGCTTACGGCAAAGGCATGGTGCTTCTCATTAAGACAACATAACATAGAGCAATATAGTTTAAAAAGCCTAATAATATTTGACACATTTACTTTGTTTATTTCAGGGGAGCTGAGTGGAGATGAGTACAAGAAACAATTGATCAACAGTCTTTGTGCTAGCAGGTCTATAAATAAAAGTTTGTGTTTTGTAAAGTTCAATGGCTTTTTTATTTGAATGAAGTAAAATTGTTTAATTTTTAGTAGTCAAGCTTAACATTTTACACCCGCTGCTTAAGGATATTGTAGTTTTAGTAATATACTTCTCTCATGGGTACAGATGGGATCCCCAATGTGTCATCCACCTTACCACCATGTTCAGGTATGTTGAAGTCTGTTTACCTGCCGGCCAACCTTTTAAATAAGAAGAAAAAGACAATGTTTTGTTGTTTCAGGGATGTTCCATTGTCTGCTGAGGAACTTCAGTTTTTGATGGAGAAGATTCTGCGCATGTTCCTCAAGCTGGACCTACAGGAGATCCCCCCTCTGGTCTATCAGCTACTGCTTCTGTCCTCAAAGGTCTGACATTAATACAATGTGACATGAACTCAAACAAAGAAAAAATCTTAAGTCAAGTACCCTCTATTTAAATTAAAATATTTTATATTTGCTCTTAAGAAATGTTTTGTTTCTTGAACAGGGTTGTAAGAAACTTGTTTTGGATGGAATCATTAATTACTTCAAAAAGCAAGACCAGCTTCAAAAAGAAGAGCAGAAAAAAGGAGAGTGAGTTATTATTTGTTAAAACAATAGTTTTTTTATTTAAAAAAACTTCACCAGCTGTTATAAGAGTGATCTTGTGTTTTATCAGATTAAGAGTGGTGTCCTCTCATGACCTTCTTTCATCCGTGTTCTTAGGAGTGAAGATGTGGAGGTGCAAACCATCCCACAGGATCAGCTGCGTCATGTGGAGGGAACCGTTATCCTGCACGTTGTTTTTGCGATTCGTCTCGACCATGAACTTGGCCGGGAATTTTTTAAAAGCCTTAAGGTACATTTCTGTCCGTATATTATGAACACTTTCTCAAGAAATAAATCCTGCTAGCTGGTTCGATGTTTCTTTAGGGTTCCCAGAGTGATCCGCTATGTCCCTTCAGCATTGCCCTACTTCTCTCAGTGGCTCGTATCCAACGATATGAAGAGCAGGTGCATTAGCTTTCTCTGTAAACTCTATGGGTCTTAAACATATTGACATAGACATCTAGACTTAGTTTTAAGACACAATCTAATGCCTGTTGTTTTGCTGTCCTCGCTCTTTACATTTTTAGGTATTTGAGTTCCTGAAGGGCGCCGTTACAAAGAACTTCAAAGATGATCAGATTCAGCAGACCTCCAAGTTTTTGCAGGACCTGCTGCCTCAATGTAACAGTGTTTCCGACATGATACTAGACACTGTGAAAAACAGGTGAAACACCATAAAAACTGAAGACTTCTGTGTGGTTGATTTTTTTAACATGTTTTTTTCTGTAGTGTATTTGGCTGGGACCACGTCACTCAGGGTCTGGTGGAACTGGGATTCATGCTTATGGATTCCTTTGGGCCAAAAGCCGGAGTGTTTGGAAGGGCCATGGATGTAACATCCACTACCGCTAAAACACCACACCAGTTGGCATGTCGACTTGGGGGACAAGTTCTCTTAGAAAGTTTCAAGGTATCGTATTTTTGTTGACTCATGTATCCAAACTGTGTTCGATGCAACCAAAAAGCTATTTGTATTTCTTTTATTTTTGTACAGATGCATGAGCCAATTAGAGGGGAGATCCTGGAACAGGTCTTGAACCGCCTGGTGACCAAAACGGCTTCCCCTGTCACTCATTTTGTTGGTAAGTCTGAATCCTGAAACTCTGGCACATTTTGATTTAAGATCACTTGTTTTTTATTATAATTTACATGTACTTTTTCCTCTGACCTTTGCACAGACCTTCTTTCCAGCATTGTAATGTCTGCTCCCATGATCCTCTTGGAGTCCTCTTCTAAGGTCACAGAAACATTCGACCAACTTTCATTCTTGCCCCTCAGCACAGTACAGGGGCTTCTCAAAGCTGTGCAGGTAATGTTGCTCTTCCCTTTCCATTTTAAAAGCACATGCACCTTTAACATTCCTTAATCCTTTTATTATGTTATGCGTGTCTTCTTCTTAGCCACTTCTGAAAGTCAGCATGTCCATTAAAGATGCCCTCATTCTGGTCCTCCGGAAGTCAATGTTCTCTAGGTAGATCAAGAAAAAAGTTGGTGGTGTGGGATCAATGAAAACTACATCCTAATAAACCATCTCTTTGCAGTCAATTAGACGGACGGAAGTCAGCTGTTGCAGGGTTCCTGTTGTTACTGAAGAACTTCCGGGTATTGGGGAGCTTAGCTTCCAGTCAGGCTAGTCAAGCCATTACATCCAGCCAGGTAACATGCTGACATCTGTCAGTTTTACTCTAAAAGTTGATTTGTGCTCACTTCAGCATGACTGTATCTTGTTTGCAGGTCCAAGCTGATGTCCACTCACGCTACAATGCAGCAGCTAATGAAGCGTTCTGTCTGGAGATCTTGAGCAGTCTGCGTCGCTGTCTGAATCAGCAGGCTGACGTACGGCTCATGCTTTATGAGGTCGGGATACATCAGACTTTTCCATTGCCTTTATTTTTGTTGGTCCTCTGATAAACTAAGAATGCGATGTGTGCCTTTATTTCAAAGGGTTTTCATGATGTTGTCCGTCGAAACTCTCAGCTGGCGAGCTCCATCATGCAGACACTCCTGTCACAGGTATGATTGTTTTAACCCTCTATGTAAGCAATGAAAAATATTTAAATTATAAATGAAAGGTAGAGATTTAATAATGGAAAGTACACTATTTTTAATTTAGGAACAACTAAATTTTTAGTAAACCATAGACAATGGGTTTGATAAATGATTAATTTCTTAATCAAGATACTTTAAGAAAGCTCTTTTTTGATGTTTTGTGTTCGTGTGCCAGCTGAAACGTTACTTCGAACCAGAGCAGGATCTTCTTCCTCCACTGAAGCTGGAGTCTTGTATAAGTGCACAGGGAGATCAGGTCTTCCTTCAAGAGCCTCTGGTACTAATTTAGCGTTTCGTCAATGTGATTCATTGTGAAAATGTCAGATGATGAAGGTTTTATTATATCATTCAGGCACACCTGCTGTCCTGTACAGTGCACTGCCTGCTCTGGTACCAGAACATACAGTCGAGTGGCAACTTGAGCGATGATGAAAATGAGGAAGATGAGGAAGGCGGAGTCCAGAGCGAACTCGGTTCCATTTTGGAAAGCATTACGAAACGGATGATTAAAAGTGAACTTGAGGATTTCGAGTTGGTTCGTTGTAGATCTCAGTTTCTATGACTAAAGGTTTTATTCAAGATCTGAAAATATTTTGCAAATACCATTTTTTCAGGATAAGTGTGCTGAATTCTCAACAACTTCCAGCGTTGGTGTGAAAAACAGCATCTACGCTGTGTTGGTGATGGGAGTGAATGAGGTTCTCATGGAGTACAACTTCATCAGCTGCAATTACAGGTTGTGTGCCTGCATCTTTGTGAACTCCATGTTAACAGCCTTGATTTGTGTTTAACCGGATTTCTGTCCTATGCAGTAAGAACCGTATTGAGGAAGTCCTGGAGCTGTTCAGACGCTATCAAAAGGTATCCGATATCATGCGAGAGAAAGCGGGAAAGGGCCGCACGGCATCAAGCAAGACTCCTCGCAGTCTGCTGTCTTTGAGCTTTGTGTCAACGCTGCTCACTGCTCTGTTTAGGTACAAAACAGAAACACGTATAGTACAGTATTTGTTGTATATGTTCTTTTATTTTTTAATTACTTACTGCCTTTTAGAGACAGCACTCAGAGTCGTGAGGAGAGCCTGTCTGTGCTGCGCTCCAACAGAGAGTTCATGCGGTACTGTGTGAACGTGGCCTTGCAGAAGATTCAACAACTGGAGGAGACGGGACACACAGATGGACCAGAAGGCCAGAGTCCTGACAAAACCTTCCGACATCTTTGTGACATTACCAGGTCTGACCTTTAAATAAAAAACATTTTTGATTGTACAATATATTAACGGAGCACAAAACAACAAATGTCCTTTGTTCATTGGTTATCTGTATTCCTTCACCAACAGTGTGCTGATGTGGCGCTACACTAATGTGCCATCGACCGTGGAGGATGCTGGGAAAAAGGAAAAGGGCAGTACTGTGTCTCTGCTTTGTCTGGAGGGTCTCCTGCGGGTCTTCACCACCGTGGCACAGCGATACCCTTTACGATTGGGCAACTTCCTGTCTTCTCTTGGTGCGGGTTTCACATTGTTTGGCATCCTTAGAAATCTCTAACTTTTGAAAAAGTGTTTAGGCTGTTTCAGTGACAGTGTGTTTGTTCTACAGATGTTTCAGGGAATAGAGAGAGAGAGGAGTCAGATCTGACTGAGCAGATTGCTTTCTACATTCGCCAGTTCCAGGTGCCACGTTTCTTTTCAAATCTAATCAAATGCTTTTCCTATCAGTTAGCTTAGACAGTTATTCAGCTTAAAGTGATTGTTCACCCAAAGATGAAGAGTGTATCCTTAAGTCAACAGCTTGAAACCCGTATGAATTTCTATAATGAGCACAAAATATATTTTGTAGAGTGTTTGAAACTGGCAAGCATTCGGGTACATTAGGATAAAGTAGGAATGAACGGTGCCGCCACTGGCCAGTTACCAACATGCTTTAAAATATCTTCTTCTGTATTCCTTAGAAGTAGTAAGTCATACAGGTTTCAAAATAGTGAGTTAATGACTGTTTCTGGGTTACTGTCCCTTTAACCTGTTAAATAAAAGTACAGCTGTCATAAGATATCAATAGATCTGTTATTTGTATTTGGCTGAAATCTCTTTTGTGTAGCGTGCTCTTATGACTCAGCTCAGCAGTGGAGAGGAGGAGTTTAACAGTAAAGAAGCTCAGTTATTGGTCAGCATCCTCAACGTTTTGTCACGGCAACTCAGCCCCTCCTCTCAACAGGTAGTCACGCTGAATAGCACATTTGAATTGCAAGTGGCTGCTGTAAACCTCAATGTGCTTCTGTTCTTGCATGCAGTTTGTTCAGATGATCACCTGGACTTTAAAACTCTGCAAAGAAACCAATTTTGGTAAGCGCACTGGAGAGATCATTGGTTACAAAGACGAAATAATTAAAATGCGTTAAAGAATTACAAATTACATGTGTGTGTTTGTTTCAGAGGACATATCCCTCAGTAAAGGCTTGCTGTCTATGCTGTTCAGCCTGCACATTCTTTATAAAAGTCCTGTTTCTTTGCTCTGGGAGATGTGTCAGGACATACACAGTCAGCTGGGAGATATCGACCAGGTAATGTGAGAGATGTTAACTGGTGACTGATTCAGTTCTTAAAAGCTATTATAACTGTATTTGTGAATAAAGCACTTCATCTTAAGTTATTCTTTTTGTATTAACTTATTTTCATGTACAAGCAAATAAGCTCAATAGTTTACCTGTGCTCTAACTTTCCTTTTCTTTGGTTCTTCCCCAACAGGATGTTGAAGTAGAGAAACAGTCTCACTTTGCCATCATCAGCATGAAGACAGCTCCATCCACAACGGTTAGAGAGCATTATTTTAAAGAATTTTTAAGATTCTGTTAAAGAACACTCACATAACAGCATCCGCCTTTGCAGCTTTTAGTCTTGTCACAGGTTGGAAAGGTGTTGGATGAAATCGACTGGCTGATTGCTAAGAAGAAGGGTCAGATAGGTTCAGACAGAACCATTTCAGGTAAAGGGCATTTCTTAACAAACTCTTCAGCTCCTTGTCAGTTCAATGTACACTAGATAATGCCATTGAGGACTTTCTTGCATTAGGAGATACCCAGCAGCCACCCGGGCAGCAGGACCCGATTGAGAAAGCTGTAACGATACAGTTGGGGACATTGTTGACGGCTCTGCATGAGTTGGTTCAGACAGCCCTGCTTCCGGGTCCCTGCACAGACACACTGATGCGAGAACTCAGTAGGACATACAGTATTCTCACGACACTTAGCAAATATGTGAGTTCTGTCCTGATTTATCCATGTGTTTTAGTTGAGGATAAGTACTACAATTTGTGGGTAGCAACAAATAAAAGATACTTTTTTTATAGTATATTCAGCTTTGTGCAACCCAGCCTGGACAACTTCCTGCACGCTTGGAGAAGTTGGTAAGAACATTTTACAAATGTTGAAAATACAGTAGGAGCCATTGTGGACAATGCACTTACTTTTTGAAGTCAAGTCCAAAAGAATTGTTGGCCTTAATTTGAGGATTCTTTAACATTGTTTAGAAGGATTTAATATTAAATTACATTCGTTATTTCTAAATCGTCATCTGTTAAACTTCTTATGTACAGGTAAAGCTGTCTGGATCTCATCTCACTCCTCAATGTTACTGCTTCATCACGTATGTACAGGTAAGCATGTGCAGTCTTTTTCTTTGCCATATTAAAACCTTTGTCTCAAATGTATTATCAAACATCTTACATATAGAGTGGAGAGCCGGCGGTAGGAGGCTCGGAGAAGACAAAGAAAAAGAAAAAAGAAGACGACGCAGTTGCTGCTGCCTCAGTAAGAACAAGTTTTACTTCACATTTCAATATGAGTTTGTAATAAAATGCCAACAAAATCAAGAACAACGGTTATTTTTGGGGTGTGATTTTTGAAAATGTTTCCTTTTCCCAAGGCTAAAGTTCTTCGTGAAACCAAGGCCATACCAAACCTTATTTTTAACATTGAACAGTATGAGAAGTTTCTCATTCTTCTGTCCAAGAAGTCAAAGGTAATTTATTTTGTTTAATCTATTAATCCTTTATGCATACCACATAAATAAAAATTACTAAAGACACAGCTGAAAATGTTCGTGTCTCTGGCGCCCTCTACAGGTAAATCTGATGCAGTACATGAAGCTCAGCACCTCAAGGGACTTCAGAATCAATGCTGCCACTCTTGAGGCTGCACTACAGGAACAAGAACAGCAGGATGTCAGCCAGCAGGTATGTGACTCATTACACATTTGTGAAACGCATCCATGTGTTTGGATTGTCCTCAAGGATGTCACTTCTTATTTTAGACTCAAAATTCTCAGGCTTCTGAGGGAACCCAGTCACCCAAGAAGAAGAGGAGAAAGCAGTGAGAAGAGACGATGACATCAATCTTTTGCACTTTGAGTTATGCCACAGGATGTTTTGTAGTCATCTTATTTTTCCTTTGGCTAGAGATCCTTTGGTGATCTCTATAATCTGGTAAATATCCAATGCTTCACCTGATAATATAAAAACATGCATTTTATGTTCAATGTAAAAGATCAACTGTTAACAAATTTTGTGACAACATATATTAAGCAACCCACCATTCATTTTATGTATATTTTTTGTGAATCTTTAAAGTTCTTGTTCAAATATTGCTGCTATAATCTTAATAAAAACAAATACTTGTACATGATCTAATGTTTCTTCAAATGATGGGAGATTGTTTGGTTATGTTCAGCCCAAGTTAGTCGATGTGAACCATCTCTTATTCTCACCTTGTGTTAGGCCGTATCTTCGCTCCACTCCCGAAGGGTTCGATGGTGTCGCACAATCCATGTTTACCTCTTTACGCAAGCACTTATCAATATCCACAGCACTGAAGAAAGCCACTGACTGTGGTAAATCGTTCATACCCAGTTTATTAGCAAACATACACCTGAAGACCATCAGAACAGAATGATTAGGAATCAAATGTACAAGTTTGTCAAAGGGAATATAAAAACAGGAAGTAAACACGCTACCTGGTCAGCAGGTTGGTTATTTGTAGGGCCAGCGCAGCTCTGTAGCGATCCTCGCTGCGCACCAGGTATCTCACCTCATCATGAATGCTGATGCAGAAGCGTCCGTCTATGTCGTACTCCTCAAACAACCAACGCATGGCAACAAGCATGAGATGAAGATAATCCACGGCTGAACTCTGCACCACCCAGTTCACCCTGCTGGTTATGAACTAAAGGAGAGAAATATCTAAACAGTCAGTGGGGAACTTTTTTTACAAAGTATCTTCTTTTGTGTACTTCAAAAGGAAGCATTGGAATTGTATGAAGGCGAATAAATGATGAAATATTGTTGTGCAAACTCTCCCTTTTAATAGCTTTCCTCACCTCATCCTTGACAGCAGAAGGTTCCAGAGCTCTGGAGATCCTGCAGCTTAGCACTGGAGTAGCAGGTTCTTCAGAGTGAGCGATATCCTCCAATTTATTGAACATCTCTGATTCCGTGCCACCCGCCCACACACGCTTCCCTGCAAGATTCCATTTCCTCTTCCTTCGGGTGCTGCAGGGATCAAAACGCAGGACATATGCAGTAGAACAGCTCAAACAGCTCATGTTGTAAGGAGATCAGCTGACCTTTGAGATGCCAGTTTTGAGATCCTGCGCAGCTCCTGCAGCGAGATTGTGTCTTGATCATCTCTATCCACATCAACTTTTAATTCCTTCACCAACCACTCACCTTCTTCTGACAGGTGATACCTGTGAATGATCAGAGGTTATGCGAAAACATTATTTAGGGAACCATTTACAAAATCTTAGTGACAATTCTGTCATTTTTTCTCCTTATGTCAATTTAAACTTTTCTAATTTTCTACTAAAGAATGTTGGAAACCAAACAACAATGACCCCCGCTGACTTTCACTATTGACACAAAATGACAGAAACATTTCTCAAAATACCTTCTTTTGAAGATAGATAAAAGAGATATGTCCCATTCACCTTTAGATGATGAATAAATGAAACAATCTTAAAATTCAAACACAAATTCTTAGTAGGCATTCAGGTGTTCAACGCACCTGCGCAGTCCTTTAGTAATCGCATACATCTGTCGAGCTTTGCTGGCTGCTTCATGTTGACTCAAGCGATGATTGAACTGCATAAGCAGTCGCTCTGCAAACGGCTGCCCGGCTCCATAAATTCGTCCGTAGTTGAAGACCTTTGCATGCTCACGGCTGATCCCAACAGCATCTGCGGTGCGGCTGTGCAAATCGGTCCCTTGACTCTTCTTTCCCTGAAGTGTCATCCACCCGAACGCAGTGCAGCCTTGGAAAAAGGGGAATAATTCATTTGGTTCTCATACTTTTAATATATATATGGTGGATAAACCACTGGCAAAAGAAAT
Organism: Triplophysa yarkandensis; assembly: GCA_033220385.1. Lineage (NCBI taxonomy): Eukaryota > Metazoa > Chordata > Actinopteri > Cypriniformes > Nemacheilidae > Triplophysa > Triplophysa yarkandensis. The sequence goes on along the minus strand of CM065677.1, from coordinate 5,172,714 downwards.
CATACCATGCATCCCGGCAAAGTGGGCTTCACCCAGCACAGCAGCGATCCATAGCTCTTGGGAATCCACATCTGCTCCAACCAGGTGATAACCGGGCGGCACCTGCACCATGGCCTTAAGTTCACTGCCCACTCGATCTTTCTGTACACACGATTAAATATTTACTCCAGCCATCATTTTTATTTATTTAAATTACATGTTTCATCACGGTAGTCATCGTACCCGAGCATTGCTGGCGGTCAGCCACGTCGGCTCCACGGCTCTTCGCGTGACAGTCCCAGCCGTGATGACCTGAGGTAAAATGGCTCCGTACTGTCCTTCCTCATCATAGGCTTCATGCCTGATGTCAGTGCAAAGTTAGAGTCAAACAAATCTTTGTTTTTAAATACATTTCTATTGAACAGATCCCTTACCTGCTGACAGACCGTGGCTGCTCTCCTCTGCGCAGCCATACTACCATTTGGGAGCTGCGCAGACAATACAATGTCATTTAATTATCTATAAATTTTTTTATCTTACGATGAAAGGTATTTTATTGGAAATGAGAACTGTATGAGCAAATTTCACTTTTGGGTGAGCTATCCCTTTAAGAGTGATTTTATATAATGGCAGTACATGATAAGAATTCAAACCTGATGCGTTTTTGAGCGTTCCTCCAAAACGAGATCATCTTGTTGATTTCCAGGGCCCTCGTGCTGTTCGTGCTCCCTCGCCTCGCCTGAAGCGTGCCGTCTTCCATCTTGGACAGGAAGTCTTTAGAGAATGGGCTTCCAACGTTGTTCTCATTTCCATCCTGTGATTCCAAAAGTTTAAGTCAATTTTGATAAAAGATTACCAAGTGTTTTTTTTGTTTTATAGTCACCTTGTGTGGCAGTTTAAAGAACCAGCAGCCAGGGATGTTGACATCATTATATGGTCCGTTTCCATGGTGATAAGGACATTCACTGTTCCCATTCTGAACGATCTAAAAAGCAAATCTAGCTTTTGTTAGTAAACAATGTCACATAACACCTGTATGATTTTGTTTCTTCTGCAGAATACAGATGATAATATTTTGAAGAATGTTGGTAATTTGTGATTTGTATGATTTTGTATTGTGCAAACAAAATGCCAACAACAATGCACACTATACAATTTTTTGTGTGTTTAGAAGAAGAAAGAAAGCATACAGTGTTTACACAAAATGAGAAGAAATATGATGGTGTTTATTTTGTTATGAACTGTCCCTATAAGACAATTTAAGGTTGAAATGAATCTAACCTTAGACCTCTTGGATGAGATTGCTGTAGTATGAATTTCATCATCAGATAACTCCAAACGACTCATTTCTTCAACCTACAAACACATTAACAGAATCCAGAAATGAACCAAAAGGAGACTTTCACATTAAAAATGACTATATACCAGCCCTTAAACTCTTACAGTCTGCCACACAGCACTATCTGTCAACATGAGGTTATCGGAAAGCGGGCCCTCCTGAGACTGCGGCTGTTCTTTTCCTTTCTCCTCACAGTATTCCTTATAAACTTTCTCAATTTCTCTAAACATCAGAACCACAAACATGCCAGATGATGTAAAGTTCTTCACATTATATAAGCATTTTCAGACAATCTATATTGCACCTGTACGGACATACGGGTCCCTCGTTGTCTTCTGAGGTCTCCAGGTTATCTTTGCGCCCTGGTACGAGGTAACCCCATCCGTGCTGGTCGGTGTAGTGCAGGGGAAAGCCGTCCCAGGTCAATCCCATGAGTTTGGGTGTGACCCTCATCTGCAGACTGATCAGACTGGCTCCAGGAGACCAATCCTTGGCTTCAGACATCTTCACAGAGAGCTTGCGGTACCATCTGGAAGAACAATAGGTTGTGGTATTGCTAACAAACCTATGTTTTTGTTAGAAATGGGGTGGGTCTTACCCGGGGTGGGCGGGTAAATGCTGTCTCCTCTTTGGCAGGCTACTGAGGGTCTCCTTCAGGTTCTGTATGAGTTCTCGGCTGGGATGTGGAATATTCTCTTCCTCTTCTGAAGGAGGACCAAAGTCTAAAACAGCAAAAATGTTAACTTTCCTTTGTTATCTACTCTCATATAAACATATATGAATTTCAAATGAAATACATACCATCATCCCAGTAATAGGGAATGTCATTTTTAACAGGCGCTGTTGTCGTCTCCTCGTCTTGTTTGGCTTTCTTCTTACTCACAGGTATCTTTTTCTGCTTAAAATCTTGAACGTCCCAGTCTAAATCCCACAGCCAGGGGTCATCTTTGTATCTAAACACAAAATAAATCAAGATCAAACCCTGTACATATTAACATTTACATTAAAGTTAGGCATATATGAATAGGAATACACAAATAAATAACCAATGGTGCTTGTTTACCGATCATCTTCCAATAACTGACAGGCGTCATCTGCCAAAATCATCAATGATTTCTTCATCTCTCTCTGCAGCTCCTCAAACGTGTCCTGAGCATCTTCAAGGTATCGCCCCCAGCTCTGATTGACAGGAAGGTAGCACATGCCCATTTCTAGCATACCAGCCAGCGTCACAGGATGGGGACACCTATGGAAATACAAAATGAAATTTTGCAACAGACTCAATTGTAAATAAATATGGAAATGAGGGCTCACACCTCTCTAAAAACATTGGCAGCTGTTGAGTAAACACCTCATGAGTGGCTTGCACATCTAAAGCACAATACTGCATCAGCTCCTAAAACATCAAAGGCAGAAATGTACCACATTTATTATATTTATATATTTATATTTATTAATATTATATTTATATATTTATATTTCATAGATGATGCAGAATAAATTGTTTAAATTGAAAACAAATTGTTTAAATTGAAACAAAAATAAAGTACTACACATCATAGAGACGAAAAAGCTCACCTGAAAGTTGGCCCTAACGTCAGACATCTTGCCCTTCACGAAGACATCTCGGGCTTCTTTCTTCAGCGGTTCTCCCCCGACGTACAGAGCGTGAACATCAGCAAGGTTATTGATGCTGCTGATATCAACCCATTCCCATGATCCAATCTGTAACATTATAAGACACACATTCACCAATATGACGTGGTGACAATTTTCAATGCTGTCACTTTAATATACTGAAACCATTGAGCCTGTATGGTGACAGCTGAGGGTTTCTCACAAACCTTCGGGCCTTCCGAACGCCGTCCAAGTCGCTTCATGTGCTCTTTAACTTCCTGCAAACCTTTTCTCTTGCCATACTTGCTAGCCATCCAGAGAGAACGCTGAAACCCTGTGAGCCCGGAGATGGCCATGTGGAGACTCATAGTGTCCAGGAAACGTAACTTGGTGCCCTAAAGGACCATCAGACAAATATACATGAATATTGTGTACATTTTGCATATAAAATATGAGATATAAGTACCATACTTTTAATAAATACTGCTCTTTAATGTGTGCTCGATCAAAGCTCACGTTGTGTCCCACCACAAGCCTATCCTGCCACTCGCCACCCAGTGGTCTGGTGGAATTTGTAGGGGTCTCCAAAGGAATAAGATCAGCCAAAGTCAGGTGACTGGACCAGGTGTATCTTTCCTCTATCAACCTCTTACTGCACCACGAGTACCTGAAATCCAGTTTGTGTTTGCGTGTTGCATTTATCGAAAACATCAGCATTTTATGTGTATGGTCAATCATCCTCACCAGGCAGTTGGAGAAACGGCCACAGCCAATGTGGGACAATGTCCTTCATCCATGCAGACTTCCACATCAAACACAAGCGCCTTCTCATCTGGAAAATCAACCCTGTCGCTTTTACCGTCCTCCCCGTAACGTGTCCACCCCACTTCCCAAGCCCATTCCGCGGGCATGTCTGGCAGCCGGGCGCCTTGAAGTTGGCTGGCCGCATCCAGGTAAGGCAGGCTCTGTTTTTGTGCCAGGGTGCGAAAGTGTCCATCGATGTCATCACCGTACATGTGGGGTAACTTGAGTTCCACGTCAGGTAACAGATCTGTTTCTTTCCCCCAGAGTTTGTGTTTCTCCAAGTGTGTGATGCTGCGCTCGATGTCGTCTTCTGAATACTCCTGACTCCTGCCCCGAAAGATCTGCTCCTGAAGGTTCCTGGACAGCATCTGGATGTTGAGCGGGTTCATGCGGCTCTGGTCTGAACCCTGATGAGATTCGGGTTTCACAGAGGTGGAAGAACGTCTCACCTTGAGGGTTTGCCATCGGTAACGTGATATCAGACGGTGTATCATCTCACGGGTTTAGATCTTTGACATTATTGGATAAACCTGTGAGATCAAGACTTTGTTATTAGATTGTGTGTGTGTGTGTGTGTGTGTGTGTGTGTGTGTGTGTGTGTGTGTGTGTGTGTGTGTGTGTGTGTGTGTGTGTGTGTGTGTGTGTGTGTGTGTGTGTGTGTGTGTGTGTGTGTGTTCACTGGTATGTGTGTGTTCACTGCTGCGTGTGTGTTCACTTCTGTATGGGTATTCACTACTTTGTTAGTGTGTGTGTGTGTGTGTGTGTGTGTGTGTTCACTTCTGTATGTGTATGTGTGTGTGTGTGTGTGTGTGTGTGTGTGTGTGTGTGTGTGTGTGTGTGTGTGTTCACTTCTGTATGGGTATTCACTACAGTGTGTTTGTGTGTGTGTGTGTGTGTGTGTGTGTGTGTGTGTGTATGTGTGTGTTTTTCACTACTGTATGTGTTTTCACTAGTGTGTGTGTGTGTGTGTGTGTGTGTGTGTGTGTGTGTGTGTGTGTGTGTGTGTTTGTAAAATATAAAAACATATTGCTTGTTTCATTAACTAAATGCAACTGAATAAAACTTTATTAAAACTGTTAAAAAATCTTTATTATGGCTTTTATAAAGACAAATGAGAGAACAAACTGTATATTTCTTTATATAAAGCACCTTTATATTAAGAATAATAATTCAGCCTAAATTCTATGAAAGTTTGCATTTAATTGTGAGTTAAAAGCAGAATTAAATACCTGTTTAAGCTCTGTAGGATAAAAAACTCTCTGTCTGGCTTCTCCTCCTTCATTAAATACAGACAGGTTTGTAAAGTCAAAGAATTTGGATTAAAATATTTAAATTAAAGCTGTAAGTTATTTTAAACACTTGTTATAAACATTGCACATGTGTTTATTTCAGCTCAGGTCGAAGAAAACGAGTTGCGCTTCTCTCGCACATCTTGTCTCACAGCGACATCTAGTGGTGTGGTGACATCCGGCCAAAGATCATACACAGAAACAAAGACGCTGCAGTTATTACAATAAATTGCAACAGGCATGCAGCGGAAGCTGGAGATGTTTTGGTGCAATTTCAATTACATAAAAAAAATCTTGTTTTTTTTTTACGTTGGAATACTTGCTGTGCCTTTTTAGCAAAACATTTTCTTTTCTGTCTTATTTGTCAGAAATTGGTCTCTCGTACAAAAAAGGCCGCCACATTGGGCCCTAAATATGATAGCAAAGTGCGGAGACTTTCATTTAGAGGAATTACAAAAAAACACGCTTGAACTGAAGCGCATTGAAATGTATATATTAAATTACATTTCTGCTATTGTTTATATTTTCCTAAATATTAAATAAAAATATTACTTGAAAACTTTCGTGTGGTATCGTCATAAAGATTCTTATACTTAACTGTTGATTAATTAACAATTAATAATTCAGCTCGATCTGTAAGATTGTAGTTTCAATAAGCCCATCGTGATTTCATCACCGGCCTCGTGGCCTAATGGATAAGGCGTCTGACTTCGGATCAGAAGATTGCAGGTTCGAGTCCTGCCGGGGTCGATTCTTTTCTGCACTTTTGATAAAGTATTGATTTATATTGATAAAGTGATTTAAAAACGTACCTGGTGATATTACAATTATACACTAGTAGTGATAACATTAAGATAATAAAAATTAAGATAAGTATGTAGCATACTTTCATTTTGTGTTTGACAAAGGGAAACTCTTTACACATAGTTATAAAATCATACACACATTCCTACTAAAATCACTCTATTTTTTATAACGTCATATTTTATAACGTTTAATAACTTATAAATTACGTGTAATTTAAAATTCAAGTGCGTTGTGTTATTTTTACCACTAGGGGGCGACAGCTTCACACACTGGAAATAAATGGAACGATCAAGGTTTTATATTTTAAAAAGCTCTTTTATCTAGATTTTAGAAGTAATAGTAATTTTACTTTTTATAATTTTATTACAAATAAAGATACTTTAATGCCTATTTCCGTCACATCAGGTCTTATTTTACAACTGTATTTGGATATTGCACATGAAAAAAAATTAAGTCTGTGGGTCTGTATTGATATGTACAAAATAAAATAAGATCAAATAATGTTATAATTATATAAAGTATATACATTGTGTTAATATTCCCTTAATTGTTTCATCTTAAAAATGTTAAACAAAAACTATATGTAAAAAACAACAAATAGAATAAACGTTTTAATTTAGGTTCTAGGTTAAGTTGGTGAAAGATAAAAGGAAACCTACACAATTAAGTGTTTTTTTTTTTAAATGTCTGCAAATAACCTAAAATTTATTTATTTTTTGAATAAAAAATACTAACCATCACATTTATATCCAAATGTCCACCTTATTGTCAGTTGCTGTATTTGGGCATCTTAAGAATCAATTTTGGACTTAATTAAAACATCACACGTTCCTTTAAATAGCAAATCTGGACATTAAAGAGCATAGAATTTTCCCCTTCAAGATACAAGTCTCAAGATGCCTTCAAAGGTCCATCTGTTCATTCGATTATAAGAAGCCTCACTTCATTCTACGGAGCAAGTTAATTCCCCCAAGTACGGAGATGCATATTTCTGTACTCAAAAGGCCATTTCTGACACCTCCAATAATGTGCAGATTATTACGGGTTCAGATTAGGTAAATGTTCTTTCTATCCTCGTCCGTGAAGGCCTGGAAGCCAAATGAAAAGAAACTGCTTTTCTCAGTGAATGAAAGAGCCCTTGTTAGATCAGACCCTTAATTTTGCCATGTGTGCGCCTTTGAGAAAAGAAGGGAGGGAAGTTTGTCTGTGTGTGTAACTGAGAGAGACAGAAAGAGGGAGATACGAATGCACGTCTTTAGAGGGGGTTGTGTCTTAAACAAACTTCTGTTCGTCTGGGGCGAAAGGAACCCAGGGGGGTGAGGATACATTAAATCATCATGTTTGGGAGCTTAGGCACGACTCTGGAGGCTGAAAGGCCCGTCCGGGCCTTCAGTGATGCCATTCATGTTCCAGGGAACGAGGTCAAAGGGTCGGCGGGGTTCACAGGCTCCCGAGCTATTGGTATGCAAACGTGTTACATGCATACATCCTCACGGACAAGCAGAAATCCTGCAAGCGAAAGAAATCTTTCAGCTAATGAAGTTGATGCAATGGTTGTAAAGTGAAAATTATGGTCTGGGCTTTCATTCTAATAGAAGAAAACATATAAAATGTGGATCTACGTTTAAGGGGAAATATCTTTATCTCTTTGATTCTTGTAAAGGACACATTTTTGTTTTATGGTCTTGTATTCGAATCGATTCATAAATTCTCATGTTTTGTTTTTGGTTGGTGTTTGTTAATGATCATGGCTTCATTGACCCCAGTGTCATCTCTCATGACCGGTCACTGGGGAGAAAGAGGAAATCGCCACTCAATTAGCAGTTCTTAACCTTTCACTCTGAACTTTGACCTCTGTTGGATGATGATGGTTTATTGTCCTCCAGGGAGAGACCAGTCCATCTGATCCATCAAGGATTTGGTCTGGACGAAAGAAAGTCAAGGTCATTAACAGGAAATAACCCACAATCCTTTTGACATATATTTTTATTTCCGTTTAGGCAACAGGGGGGTCAAAGGTCACGCACGATGAGCACGTGAAGCCAGATTCGTTTGTGCAGGAGACTTTTATCATATGACGTCACAAAATTGAAGTTCGTTCAAGAGTGGAATAAATTAAATAAGTATGTGAAATTTAAAAGAAACTTTATGTGTTAAAATAAATAATAAATGTTATGTTGTTTTTTTATTTCTAATATTGATTTTATAAACAATATTTGTAAGCATTTATTTAAATGGTTTTGTGGTTTAGTCGTGTAATTTGTCATCACAAGGATCTATATTTCTTGATTCTTTCTTTCATGCAGCTATTAAAATTTTTTGTCGTGTTTAAAAAAGTTTGTTTTATGATAAACTTAATATACATTTTAATGTTGTTATTCTGAGCATTCGTACAGTTTTTTGCTGGTGGAATTTTGCTCAATTTTTTTTTTTAAATCACACACTTAACAAAACATTTTATCACAATTATTATTAATATAAATCTATTTTTGAAAATAACTAAACTATTAAAAACTATTTAGGTGTGTTATTTACGTAAAATTGGTGTGGTTTGGACTTTTAACACAAGTCTTTTATTTTATTCTTTCTGATTTCGTTGTGTTTTTTATGTTAAGCATTCCCATGTGGACGATATTATATTAATATAATTGTTTTAATATGATTTTATTCAAACGCGTGTCTATCGAGGAAATCCCTTCTAGATAGTATACACAATAATGAATCCTACTATGGGAGAGGCGGTTCATGAATATTAATGAGCTTGCGGTGACGTTGCTTCGTCGCAGTCAATCAGCGAGTGTTTGTTGGTTAATTTTAAATACGCCTTGATGACGTATTCCGCTAACCGTCCAATGGCGACCGTTTGATGATGGAATATTAAGCAGATAATGCTGACGTTGCTCAGAAACCATCCAATGAGGAAGGCTTGATTCATTAGTAACATGTGACTCACCTTTACCATAGTAAAACAGGATTAAATGATAATTGGGATTCCCAGCATGATCGTCACATTTCTCTCAATCAATGGATAATTAACACTTAATAGTAGACTTCTCAAAGGTCACTTGAGACTTTCTCATAGACGTTTGCTTGACTCAGAGAGATATTAGATAACCTAATGTGAAAATAAAGAAGGTTTACGGTATCATTTGGTTTAATGTTAAAATTAATAGCATATATAATGTGGAAAAATCATTTTTTTAATAAGTGATCATTACACAATTTCTTATTAAGTTTTTTTGGAAAAAAATCATTGGGATAAAATGTTGTGAAGGTCATTTCTCGTTGCTTGCATATTATTTTATTTCTTTCAATAATTTGTTTTAAACAACAAAATACATTTATTACTTTTATTTATTTTAATCGAAATATTCAATAATTTGAACAAAAAAAAATGGTATCATGGTATACAATTGTTTATATGGATTATAAAATACACACAAGACATGAGAACAATGCTGTTTTTAGGTCTTTTATTATAAATAAATATTAATACAAAAATACAACATGTTTTATGAAGATAAGTTTTAAAATGTGATTTAATTTCTAAACCCATCAGATCTTTAAATTACCAGAACAAAAACACACACACACACATACATATATACATACACACACACACACACACACACACACACACACACACACACACACACACACACACACACACACACACACACACACACACACACACACACACACACACACACACACACACACACACACATATATATATATATATATATATATATATATATGTGTGTACTTTTATCATTTATATTTACATTAATAACATGTAAATATTCATATAATTACAAAGGATTATTTCCTATAAATATGGAATTTAAATATACAGACAATTAATTAATACATAGTGTAAAATAAAACATATAAATAACATTTACTTTGTATATATAATAGAACAGCAGTTTAAATAAATAAAAACGAAATAATCGTTAAATAAACACATTAAACAAAAAATCCAAAGCTTGCTGGACTTTAACCTGAAAAATATAGAATACATTTTTTGTTTGTATGGACAAACCCTGTCTCACACACCATGATGCCTTGAAGACTTTCAGGTGTTTTTTCATTGTTTTTCAGTGGATTTTCATTTGATCCTTCGAGGAAATCCTTTATCTGTGCAGTTCATTCCAGTTCAGTCCATTCTGTAAAACACAAACACATCAGCACTTTAGCACGAGTTTCATTATCTCATCCTAAACAGCTGCTTTCCCATAGGGTGGGTGACTTTTTTAACCGCGTGGACATTATGAGTGAATTAAGCAAATGATGAAAGTAAAACACAGTCATTGTACCTTCAGCTCATAACACAATCCATTACAGCTTCACACAGAGAGTTACAGAGGCTGCCGAGCGATGGTGATATCATTTTAATATTTCCATGTGTTTTTGCACTCATCAAAAGCGAAATAAATGATCCGTAATCAATCTCTTTCTCTCTTCTTCAATGGGCCTTTGTAAACAGTGTAACAGCTCTGTCACAGTTTTTAAATATTATGCACGGAGGTCCCTGCTTCTATTCAAAACCCCAGCTTCATGTCTTTCTCCGGTAATTTCCATCCTCTCCCCAACGCAAACTCCCTCTTTCTCTTTCTGTCCGCACAACGCAGGATTTGTGCTTTTTCTTTTTGTTGTTTTCTTCTGAACACCCTCTTTGGGCTCCATGCAGCTTATGTAAATCAAGCCTTTTATTATAGCCTCCTCCTGCCCGACGCATACACCCTCGATTCTCACGCGTGCATTCTTACACACAGTAATTCTGTTTCCGACTCCGACAAACACCTTCGGTGCCAAAGCTCAGGCCACCAATTACGAGACTGCCAACCAGCGTCGGTTGGGCTTGGAAGAGATCCATATGGACATTTTCATTTCTTCCTTTGAGAAGTGCAATAACCAAGATACACACATGCATTAGGCCTCAATTACAAGCAAAGCCAATAATGTCCATCATATAGAGGAAGCTACTGCATTATGGGGTCTAGATTTGAACTTGAAGTGAGACCCACAGATGGTGGGGTGCGGGTACGGCTAGACTGGAGTGATGGGGTGGGGGTGGAGCAGGTCTGAGCTGGCGCTGAGATGTCTGATGAATCCGGAGCTGGAAGATTCCCAGGCTTCGGGACTGTACCCAGCTGCGGTCGGAGGCGAGGAGGGGGCACATCATCAGACAGTCATGACAGCACCGTCTTTCACGGGCACATTACTGGGCCCTCTCGCCTCCGTTTCGTAGCAACTTGCTCCCAGGTCAAAGGGCGACGCCCCCCCTTGGCGTACGCAAAGAAAGGGGAATGGAGAACGGGCTGAGTCTAGACATCTGCATAGCTGTGAACTTGAACTTGACTTTCTCACACCTCTCATCACGGTCTTGTTCTTCACACCAGAGGCTCAATTAAACCTAAAGGCTTGCAGACGCTTTGCATTAGCTAATGAGCATCCTAATAAATAAAGTATAAACATTCTTTACTGACTTATAAACAAACCAACATCCTTCTAAAGTTCAGGCGCCTTTGCTCGACTCGTCCCTGAAGACGTCGGACAACTGAGAATCAGGTCAGATGAGTTGTTGTTGAAAGAAGTTTAACAGCTAAGTTGCATTAAAACAGCTTGTTTTGTCCCTGCTTCTGTTTCTATGGGATGCTCAGTTCGAGGACCATGCCATGTAATCACGAAACCTGAAGATTAAGAAATATCAGTTGTAACTAAAGAGTCCTTAAAAGCTTGGCTTTGTCAAAGATTACATCTTGGCTAAAGTTGCATTAAGAGAGCGAGATTAAGTTCGACCTACATTGATGTTATTAAAAACTCATATGGCACATGAAGGATTGAAAATGCTGAGCTTTTTGCTGGTACAAATTTTAATAAATCCTTCTCGCAATGAATGGTTTTAGAAATGAAAACTGTATAACATGCAAGACTTTTAATTTTACTTTTAAGGATATCTAATGAAATCCAAAATAAAATTAATTCACGTTTTACTTTAACAGCTAAAACCTAGTTTACATCAGAACTTTTCACTTTTGGTTATAGTTTAAAAGCAGGTATTGTTAATGTTGAGTGAAGCTTTATCCCAGATTATCACGATACAATCATAGATATATATAAAGACAGATATTTGCTCCTGGCTCTTGACCTAAATACACAGAAGCCATGATCTTGATTTAATCTTCCTGAATTCTTTTAACATTTAACGCTCTATTGACAACATACAGTCTTAACCTCTGAATATAATTTAGACTTGTAAACTAGTTTGAAAAAGTAAACTATAAGTTTAATGCACTTCACCGTACACTTCTATAGTTTTATATTTTTTTCTTTTGGTAACTGAAGACATGAACAGATCCTGTGGATAGAGCTTCAATGATTAGATTATTTAACTGGAATATTTATTCAATGTTTTAATTTTTTAGGATTATAAACAAAATGCGTTGAACTCTGCCATGCTTACATTCACAAAAACTATTTCTTTAAAATAGCAATGCCAGAAATAATAGTATAACTATTGCACATGCACACTTAACAAGGATTTTAATTGTAATGCATTGAAGATAATGCACTGTAATTTTATTAATCATTATGCTGTTCTTTCATTGATTTAGCAAGTTTCCTTCTTTTTGGAAAAAACCTTCCTGATATAACCCTGTGTTTCAATTAGGTCAAATGAACTTATTTAAAGCATATACAAGAAAATGAAGTCTAATTCCAACCAGAATGAGCTAGAGGGCATCACTGACCTCTCTTCACTTCCTAATTCTTTCCTTCTGCACAAGGCGCTCAATACAGAGATATCACCTGCACTTGACAGATGAACTTGAAACGAAACATGAGCTTTCACATCACGTGTCTACCTGAATCTTATCTGATGTCATATGACCTTCATCAGTTGGTTTTGTAAATCCGAAACATCAACCTAAACAGCGGTGTGTGTGTTTTTTATAAATTGCATCAGTAGGCAGTGTAGCACTGCACTGTAGATGCAAAGCTTGGGGACATTTCTTAATTATTTTTAATAGCAGATGATGGAGACCACTGCTTTGGTCCAAGATCAAAGCACTAAGCATTGACATGGTGCTTGTGCCAATAGTAGTATTAAAAAAAGAATAATATAATATAATATAATACAGTATAATATAATATATTACTAGAATAGAATAGAATAGAATAGAATAGATAGAATAGAATGTAATACACCTACTCATGTACAAATAATATAGAATATGTGTATATTTTTCATTTGGATGTACACATCTATCAAGAAGAATTAAAAGCATTGGAACTTTATTTTCTGTGAAATGTAACCAGTAAATATGCAGCACTTCGACATATTGGGGCCTTCAAGATGACCTGAAAAGACAAAGTGTTTGCATTCTGTGCCACACAACAGCGGCCGCCGAACCCCCTTCATGTTTCCATCTGCATCTCGCTCAGACACGCATTAACTACACGCAGACTCATTAAGATGATCAGGTGGCCTGTAGCCTCCGTCTGTAAACATACACACCCCTGTACACACAAACACACACTCCGCCTCACAAAGACCCCACGATCTGCATAACCGTCTTGTGTCTTTGGCATCTGGTGGTGTCTGGTCTGCACCGTCGTTTCCCACCCTGCCCCCTCTCTGGTGGTGATGCACGAGCAGCGCCCCTGACAATGGTGGGAAAGCGGAGCTCTTTATAATGGAGGGGGGCCCTTTTGAGTGAGAGGGACCGGCCGCGAGCTGGGCAGAATATTAATGGCCGACACCACGTTCTGTTCATTAAAAGCGCGCGCGCTGCAGCTGCCGGCCGGCCCCACGGCGGCCCTTGTACCAGCCTCACCCTCTCTCAGCGTTTAAAAACACCTCATGCCAGATCGCCAGGGGCACGCCATGGCTTTTTTGCCAGGGCCTTGGGCCCGACGCGGGGGTGATTCACGCTGTTTGGAAAATTGCATGGTTTCTGTTTGAAAGGCAGAGAGCAACATTAAGCCAAGATGATTATCACAAACTGGCCATGTATAATATCTCTTATTGTCAGATTTATATGAATGTGTAAAGGCTTCTTGATCCGTTTTTACTCCACATTTCATGGTAGTTTTAATAGTCTTGAGGTGTGCCAAATTTATTATTATGCCAATGTAGTACATCTTGTTTGCATCAAAATTATGTATAAAATAGTATAGTGGAGTAAAGCATATCTGAAAACTATTTAATGTATATAACTATTATTTATGTTGTAATGAAGTGTAGCTTTAAATGCATTTTTACAAAGTGTGATATCTTTTATGCATTAAAATGTTCCTGCATTTTCTTCAATAATATTATTCAACAATATTCTTTCATTATTTAAGTTATTTAAACAATATTTAAATCATTCATTACACAAGTGATCCAAACTATTTTTTCCCCGAATGATTTCAAAATAATTGTTCAATAAATATTCAAAGGATTCTTATATTAATTGAGTTATTCAAATGATTTCTTAGTTGAATTATTTTATTTTGTTGGCTTCTAATGGTGCATTTGTTTGTGAAAATACTGTAAGTAATCCGATGCGAGTGTATCATGATTCTTTCATTGGTCGACTCAATAACAATTCTTTTTTTAATGAAGATATTCGATTGATTTAGAGATCATTCCCTGTTTTTTAAATCCGCACTCCAGATTCTTTCAATGTTGACTTATTTGATCATTTTCTAGATTAAATGATTCACTTACTCTGCAGTTCTACCAAGGATGAATTTGTCTGTGAAAAGTCCTGTATGTAGTGATGTACATGGACTTGGTCTGGGTCTTTAAACTCAACACCAGCTCTGCTTCCATTCATGGCATCTGTGTCAAGAGATTCTTAGCTTGGCGCCACTCATTAGCAGCCCTAGTTTCCTTATTTTCTTCTTTTCATTCCCCCCCTCATTATCCGTTCTCAGCTACAAACAATTTGCTTTAAGGAAGAGATTTGCATTGTAAATAAGCCTGCGAACTCATCTGTTTGTGTGCAGTGCAGTTAGGAGACAAAAAGAAGACCTTTGTATAATAGTTTTAAAGTGATAAAGTAAAATCCATCACCTCAGCCGAAGTTCAAATGCATTTTTTGATATTTTGATGTAGGCCTCAAGTTTGAGATGCTTGATATTTCTGTTATACAACCCAAATGATTAACACTAAATAACGCATTTATTAATATTTAATTTTTTTATATAAAGAGATATTTTTACTGTTGTATTGGTATTAAAGACATCCAGGTCATTGGAAATTTCAGGTTCATCTTTTGACGCCGAATTAACGGATGATGAGATCTCTCTTAATATACCAGGCGCACTGTAGCATTAACAAAGGAAAATAGCAATCGCCGCTACAGTCATTCAGTTCATTTATTTTCGATGCCCACCCCCTCCTCGCCAAGCCCCCGCCAAAACCCTTTCGCTAATTAGTGCAGTGAGATCAGATAGGCTACTAGAGAGAGAAGCAAATTAAGGGAGCAGTGATATCCCCGTAAACATGCGCACACGGAAAGACCATGATGCAACTCACCTCATGTGTCAGCCCAGCCATCTTAGCCTCTCGTGAAAGATCTCTGTCAAGATGGCCTCCCTCAGCAGCCCGTGTTGGCGCCAGGACGCTGACGAGGTTTGCGTTGCCGCTGGCACTGGCATGGGTTCTCCCCAGCCCCTTGGGGACCCAGATGGCATTGGGGGTTTCTAGGTAGGCAGAAAAGGGAAGATGTAGCATATAGAAGCTGCCCCATTCCTCCGAGCATCTCTGGCGTCTTCCTCTCTATCTGGTGCCCTTGTTATTGTGCCATATTGTGGATGGAGGCATCACTGTATGCCGCAAGATGGAAGAGGTGGGTATGAGAAACATGAAAAGGAGCATTGAAATACTGTGTTACTATTGCCATGCTGATGCCATGGCAACCGTCTCCTGGTTTGTTTCAAGAGGGCTATACAGATGGGGGGGTTATATGTACTTGTGTGTCATATTCACGTCAAGGTTAATATGTTGGGTTAGTTTGGAGAACAGGAGCGGATTAGAGATCCTGAGAGTTTTTTTTAAAACAAACGTTCGATTTGCATTTTAAAGATTTATGCATGCATACAAGCTTCTAAACAACCAGTGAATGGCCTCCATTTTACAGGCAAAAAAGCAGCAATGCATGGGAACATCCTCAGCGGCCTATAGAGCGATAAAACATACTCCACTGAATCCAACCAATTAGCCGGCACAGTGTATCATTAACCACAATAGAGTTCTGCTCCGTTCAGAGCTTTTCCAAAGAATTAAATGCATCTTCATTTAGGAAAGCAGCGGTTTTGTGCAATGATAGGCTGCTCCCCCTGCGTGTGTACACACGGAGCATGAATAAGTGTTTGTGCTGCTGGCATTGTTTCTGTCTTTCACATGGGGAAATCCAACACAAAAGGCCTAAATGGGACTACAGGACAATCCTAAAGCCTCCCTTTAGGGTAGAGACCCCAACAAATAGCCCTCAAGTACCTCTTTTGTTCGATGAACTGGTGAGTATCACCCGCCAAAATCTAATCTCTTTTGAGGGATAGTCATGATACACTTCCATACAAAATGGGAGTCTTTTTAAAATGGGAAAAGATAATTTCAATGCATATTTAGACTAGTTTTATATAAGAATATACTTTGTAGATTCTGTTGCGTGCATATGGATTCTAAGGGATGTTGGTAGGTCACAAAACATCAGAAAATCACAACATTTATGACTTCTTTAAATTCAACAAATAAACAAATGAATTACCTGAGGCGCGTTTGACCTTTTTTCTTGTTCTTACTGTGTTTGAGGATTATTTCTACTTTCGGTTATCTAGCTTTATGAAAAGTGTTATAACTCATACAGCTAGATAACCAAAGACAGAAACCAACCCTCAGAAAGAAGCTTTGGGACCCAGTGATGCTATGACTGCAGAAGGACATCTATGAAGAAATCACAAACACATTATTATATCCATTAAACCAACTTATATGTATGAGACATAAAAGAACATGTGATCTGTTTGCTGTATTGTTGACTTCAAAATTAAAATGGGTCATTCCATTGAAAATGGTGCAAAGAGAAATATAGATGATGAAAGAGAAATTACATTTTCTATATTTTTTTTAACAACCCAACCCTCAACATTGATTAAATAAAATCACACATGTAATTTCATAATGTTGTCTACAAAATTAAAGATGATAATGTATTAATGTTGTAGAACAAAATATATTTTTTTACACGAAATTTCATTTCTGTCTGGCCAAATCCCTAAAGATAATATGTATTACAACATACTACATAAAATATAAAATATATCTAAAATATTTTATTCCAACCAGATGGCAAAACCAAACTACCTGTAACATAAGTTAAAATACATACAAGCTTGTATGATATAAAAAGAAAGTATTGTTTTAAATATGAGGTTTCTTAATCAAAAAAGTAACTGCACATAAAATAAAATAATATACATAAAACTACACACAATCTTCCACATTTCTAAACGAACAAAAACCTCCACCATCTTTGACAGGTGATTTCAGCTTCATAATTTAATAAAAATTGAATTATTTAACACTCTATTGAAGTTTTCAAGAAGAAAATTGCCTAATATCACAATTTTATGATTTAATTGTATGTGAAAACTTTAAACTAATTGTCTAAGACCTTAACAAGAAAATATCCCAATCCAAAGCAAATTTATTTTCCATTTATTTTAGAAAATGTGCTTGCAAATAGACAGATTCTCAGTGTCTTCAATTCTACTAAAAACCTAATACATATAATATAATACATAACCTAATATGGCATGAACTTACATAAGTTGATCTTAAACGAAAAGGCACATGATGTCTTATATTACATTACATTTATTACAAGGATGAACGACACCTATAGGGTTTCAGCCCTTTCCCTGAACAAATATAATATCAAACCCATAATTGAGAGCCAAAACACACTTTAACAATTAACATGTGTAATTAATTCCTGGTACAGATCGAGCACATTGCAAATCTATAAAGGAGAATTTTGATATAGATATGAAAATCTTCATTTTGTGTAGTCACATTTACAGTTGTGTAAGTGTAAAACGTACCTCTGGATGCATAAGAGAATCATCATCAGCATCCTCATGCATTGCACATGGGATGCATGGAATGTGTGCAATACGCAGCATGTCTGTAATCCACAACGTCTTCTTTCATCCCTATAGGCTCACAAAAGACCCATTTTTTCCTCCTTCCTGTCTTAAAATAACGCCCTCCACCCTCTATCAACTTAACCATCTACAACAGGTGGCAAACTCTGCGAACAATCATCGATTATATCGATTATGATGATGATGCTGCTGGTGATGCTGACGCGCATCCTCTCCTTCAGCTCGCGCAGCTTTGGTACCAGTCCTCAGCTTCCTACCCAGTATGTGCTCTCCTGCAGTGACGTCACCCGCGGACCGACCAATCACAGGTGTGGGAGTCACCGACCAATGGGAGCGCGGGGACGCGCGGCGCTTTTGTGCGCTGAGATGACGATAATGTGAACGAGCTTCAGCCGATGGCAAATTTCTTAATTAACACAACTGACTGCAGGTCAGTGCTTTGATGTGTTTGTTTATTCATTTTATGACTTTTAACGTTTAGAACATGTATGGGGACTGAGACACACAGAATGTGCGAATAAACACAAGAAAGTTTTGGGATTTGTTATTATTATTATTATTTTTATAATTATTATTATAAATGCACTGTATTATTGTATTTGTTATCCCATTTAATATCCTGAAAAATGTCGTGATAACAAAATGTATTTACAAAGGTTCATGAATTGAAAAAATTGAAAAACAAAATTTGAAATGAAGGGTAATTTTCAGGTTTATTATAAAGATTTATAAAATTAGTTTACGTTTTTAAATTAAATTAGACATAAAGATAAAAGTGTGTTCTAATGAATGTCTTATAATGAATAAAAAATAACAGTTGTGAAGGGAAAAGTTGGGCTTGGTTTTAATTAAAATATTGTGAAAGTTTTCTGCCTTCATTGTCTGCTTGTTTAATTATTTAACCATTAACAAAACGAAACAAGTGTGAACTATCAATAAAATTGATAATACAATCGGATTTTACAGGTTTTTCTACCTGTTTTGCATTCGTAGATTTCTGCTTATTTTTATCAATATAAGTGAGAATAAAAATTATCTTTTGTTCTTTCGTTTTTATTATTTTAAGAATATTTGTTTTCTTTTAGAAACCCTCAAAATGAGCGAGGTGATTAAGACAGATTGTGTACAAAAGAAAATATATAATAAAAAAACGTATATTAAAAAAACATGCACCTGAAAATTGTAAGATATTGAAAAATCCATTGCATCCACTAATTTTGTTTCATAAACAGATGATAAAAACAGATGAGAGAAAAAGACTCTCATATCATCAAATTATTATCTTTCTATTTGTATATAAGTTTGTTTTTAAACATATTTTTTGCAAGTTTATCTGTGTTTAATCTTTCTTAAAAATATTTCTCAGCTCATATTAATCAAAGCATGAAGCCAAGTTTATTCTTTTCATATTTGTAGTTTAAAATTATATTTACATGCTCTTTCTTCATTGAACAGAACTTGTGTTAGAGGAATGAAGGACTTTGGACTTGAACTTGAGACATCTGCCCCACCAGAAGAATCTCCTGCCATTTCAGAACCTTTTAAAGACAACAAATAAACAGTTATGTGAAAATATATGTTTATATATAATTATGTATAAGCAAAACATGTTTTAAAAGACCAAACCAATGTATACATAAATATCATGCAAGATTGATTTAACAAAGTAATTTAAGACCATTACCATTGGTTAGCTTTAAATCACATGCTTCTATTCTTAAATTAAATACAATTTGTTTTTGGTTTCTCTGGTAAAATGTCCCAAGGAATGTGTGTCTACATTCCTCCATTCTTAATCACGAGCCATAATGCAACATTGACTCGTGCTGTGGGGTAAAGTGACAGCTGGTCTTGACCTGTGACCCCTGCTGTCTGGAGAACAGTCATGGAAGAGAGGGTCATGGTTCTCTCAGCCCCTTGTAGGGAGGGTGACTGTCTGGGAAAGCAGATCCAGACAGTACTAGAACACGTCTGGATTTAGGGCAGGGACATGTTTGGGACAATGTGGTGGCCATATATCCCAAAGTCTGAGGGTGTCTGTCCTACCTCAGGGCCCTGGCTGGGGCGTGGGGTCCAGACAGAACGAGCATGTGATCGGCATATACAAACACATGGGGCACAGTGATGAAGATAGAACCACAAATGGCATATGAGCTCAATTTATTCATGCTGTTTTTATGATAATTAATATTTATGAAAGTCAAGTCAGAAAAAGACAGTATGTCTCCTATATGGGTTACTTTATGTATTCTGTGGTCCGCAAAATATGCAAAACTTGCTGTCACAAGAGTCTGAGTTTGAATCTCATAGATTTGCACAAATAGATTAAATTTGTGTTAAATGCACTTAAAAATTGTTTATAACAAGGCTAGTTTTGAATTTATAAACAAACTATAAATATATATTTGATTGATACATAAAACAGAATAACCAGAGTAATAGATTATTTACATTTACAATGATAACGTACTCTTCTATAATTATTATGTTTATTATTTAAAAGTTAGTAAAATGTCACCCAGTTTTAAAATGACATTATGATAAACATGTAATGTGATTAAGATGGATTCAGACATTAATTTAACTATGATTTCAATCCTTGACATGGATTGGCCCATGTCAAGGTAAACACAAAAAAGAACGTTCTTTACAGTATGTTAAAAACTGTAAAAAATTTTTTATAAAATATTATAATTAAAATAATTGTTTTCTTTACATTAAATTTCTAGGAGAGTAAAGGGTAACTCTCTTGTCTGTAAAAAGTAATGCATTTACAAAAAACTTTTTTATTAGGCCATTAATGGTGTTTTAGGTTAAGGTTTTAGGTTATATTTGAGTGTTAAAATTTGATGTGAAGATTCAATGTTACATAATATTGCAAATTTAATTACCTGTACCACCCAACAGTAATCACCATAGAGTTGATATTTTATTTAAAATAACAATTTTACAAAGTTACAATGTTATGCCTTTCTGTAAATGTCTTGGCAACCCTTTACAACTGGTTTTGATTCATGAACATTGGTTAATGCATTAGCCACCATGACAATAAACATATTTTTACAGTATTTTATGTATATTAATCCCTTATTGTAAATATTTATTGTATATATTTTAACAACATATTTAGTTTAGTATAGTTAAAGTGTAAAATGAAAATTCTGTCATCACAGAGTAAAATCGCCAGTGTTAAAAGGGTTAAATTAGCACTCACAATTTAAAAAAATCCACACTTCAGGAATAGGGATTAAATAAACACTGTGAGTGTCAATTTTACCCTTTAACACTGGCGATTTTACTGTGCATGTACTCACCCTCTAGTTATTTTAAACTGTTTTATTTGTCAACCAACATTCTTCATAATATTTTCTTGTGTGTTCTGCACAAGAAAGAAATCTTGCAACTTTGAAATGAACAGAAAATGACAGAATCTCTTTAATGTTGGTTAGAAAATTGAATTGTACCTTGTTGGTTCAATTTTAATTTATTATAAACAATTTAATGTACAAGATTTAATTTTAAAAACGTTTTTGTAAGTGTTAAAGTAAAATATAAAATATAAATAAATACTATTGATGCATTTATGTTCATGTTAACCAAAAAACTTGTATAAAGTGAAGTTTTTACAATGGGTCACAGAAGAATGTTGATGCTCAGAATACTGGTGCAAGATTTGATAGAAATCTCAGCAGTGCTTGTGTTTAATTAACTCTCAAATGCTTATCTCAAAATAGCTTGGGAGAAATAAAAATAGAACAATTATTTCAACACATTTGTGTAGATCTGTAAAATTATGTAATGAAAGGCAAAATAAGTAAACGTAATAAATGTTTATTTAAAATAGTTGAATCTAAAATAGAGACATTTGAGAGATATCTGTGTCATTGATCAATGTGTGACACAAGACAGAGACCCAAACACATCTTTACATTTCTTCTGTATATAACTGATGTATGACAAATGTGGATCTTATCTGTGACATTTCTTTATGGGATGGATAACACATTTATGACAATACTTGTCATAAATAACCCACTGCAGATGTATGTAATGCTATTATAAAGCACCAGCTGAATCTACTTAGATTTTTTCACGTGTCATAAAATCAATCGACACTCGTTAAATGATGCACTCTCACAAAGCATGATGGGAAACACGTCATGATCAGGAGGAACAGCCCATCTTGGTCTCAAACAAACAGGTGCTTCTGATCAGGAGAGGCGCGCAGCATCCCGTCAATCAAACTCCATCACCAGAGCGCGCAGCATCCCGTCAATCAAACCCTAACAGAGATGTCCACAGTCGCATCCTCATTTATTTTATCACACTATGAAAAAAAAGCTCTGTCCACATGAGAGCATCATTATAAAGCATCCAGCCACATAGTCTCCACGTTAGACGCATCTCTATGGGCATGGATGCCAGGGTTGACCCTTAGTTTCTCAAGTCTAGGGTAAAGAGGGAGGAGGATTGGATTAAAGTTAATCTCTTGTTCCTCACCACGGTGGGCTGACAGGGGCACTTACCGACCCTTTGAGTCACCCGATACCTGGAGCGTGCGAGGCAGCAGGTCCGAGATTAGGACAGGTGCTGGGGGGGCAGGGGGGCACTGGACACACAAATCAAGAACTTATACATTGCAGTGGCAAATTTTGTGTTTCACCAATCTGTTTGTCTGTCTTCTACAGGAAGAATAAGATTTAATAGATATTTTGAAGAATGTCTGCAACTGGGATCCGTTTACTAGCACTGTTTTCCTTTCCATGTGTATGGGTGCCAATGATGAATCTTAAAAATATCTATTTGTGTTGGTTTGAAATGACAAGAGGCTGAGTAAATGATGACAGCATTTTTGGTTGAACTATTACTTTGCTTTAAATTAGTTTAAATAACTCTTGAGTTTTTGAATAGTTTTTATTGCCTTTTTAACAAGCAACCTAATAATGTACATGCCTTAATAATGTAAATAAATAGACAATAAAAAAACAGTATATATGGCCTGTTTTCATGTTTGTGTGTGGTGGTATTGTGTGTTTTATTCCAGAATAAAATGCACCAACAAAACATATTGAAATGTTGAAAAATTTATGCATCTGTATACTATACAGATGCATTACACAACTTAGAATCTTTAAGTTTATGTTCGAAACAAAAAACCCCAATGAAGCCATTGGAAGATGATAAATAAACACCTTTAATCAGTGCCACCACTGTAGATCCACAAAATACTGTGAGGAATCAGTAAACGGCTTTACAGCAGTCCTTATTCCCAAGACAACATCCCATAATAATAAATGTTCAGACTGTGAACAATGGAAGATCAGTTTGGCTGCTTTGTAAATGTGTTTATGGACCTCAGGCTCACAGGCAGGTTCAGATTTACAGGCGTGTTTATGAGAGAAGAGCACAGAAGCACTTGAGCTCTTGTAATGTCAGGCGGCTTACTGGGTTCCTACACAATACACAGGACACCATTAAAAAAAAGGGGATGAGCATTTAAAACACGGATAAAATAATTGCATTGATTAACCAAAGATATTGCTTGATATAATATACAGATGCATGAATTTTTCAACATTTCATTGTTTTGTTGATGCACTTTATTCTGAATTAAAACGCACATTACCACTACACAAACAGGACCATGACTACATCATAAATACTATTTATTTATTAACATTATTAAAGCATGTTTGTGCATATTGGACACTTATGTATACTAAGAAGATACTTCGAAGACATTCTATTAAAATCATCATGAAATGTTGCCATACAGATTGGGTTTTCTTTACTTAATATACGCACACAGACACTCAAGGAACTTGATGAGGTTTGAGGAGCTGTAAGTACTAACATTAAACACAAATAAAACACTATTTTACCTAAAAGGAAAAAAGGAAAATGAGTTAATAAAGAATTTATAAAGATGAGTGAAAGTCATCGCTGTTGGGACTAAAGCAAATTCAATGTGAATAATGTTAAATTTTATTTGTATATTCATTTGTCTTTGTACGATAAACATGCTTTAAGCATTTAAACTTCACACTTTCCTTTCTAGGGATTTTAAAAATAACAAAGTAAAATAATTTTACTAAACGACAATAAAAATATGAATTTGGAAAGCTCATTATTTATATGTCTGGTTAGTTAAGTTATTTATTTCATTTTATTTTTAAATGGAATAAGGAATTTTATTTAAAATGAAATGAAATGAAATGTATCCAAATACTTCCTGGTAGCCCTTTCACAATAATAAACACGTTTCATTTCTTTTTCTCATCTCTAATCTGTGTCCAACATAGATTTTAATATTCAACATGCTAAAGCTTCCATAAAGCTCACAGCTAATTACAGCCATGGATATTCGCACCAAAGCCCCTCTTTTCACACACAATGTCTTAACCTTTATTTCTCACAGTTCGACATCAACCCCACCCAGATACACACTCCCAATTTTCCCACCCTTTGGCTCGACACCGCCTGTCAATCAAAAGACGGGCAATCAGTCATCAGTCCTGAAAAGATCCCCCACTCTCCCTTCCCTCATTCTATCCTATAACCTTCCTTTATTTCTTTATCCCACTCTTTCTGAATGGGCGTGACATATTTAATCTCCTTCACGCCTCCTCTAAATTCCCGCCGTCGTCCAGACCGTGTCTGCCATTGGCTGGCCTAATCACTGTCGAGGCAGACAGTGGTGTCTTTTTTTTAGGGGGCTATAGGATCAGATCAGCCCCCCGGATCTCCCCTCTCCGTGTGTTCAGGGTCAGGGCCCCCCTCGGACCGGGGCTCTTTGAGCATGGCAAACGGGATCATGTCGTGAATGGGCCTTGATTTAGTTTTAACAGGGGGTTGCGTCCGTCAAATAAGTAGTAAATGAATATATATTAGCCGCGAAAGGACCACGGGGAGGAGAGAACAGAGAGGCACAGATCTGAATGCTGAGAAGGTGGAGAAGGGGTGTGCGGGCGCAAATAGAATGGGGGGGTTCCCACTTTCCTCCACAGGACCTCGAAAGCAGTTAATTGGAAGGTTTGTTTGTTCCTCACCGTCTTCCCTGAGATGGGAGCTAAGATCTAAGTATGTCACATGCTGATTTCCCACAGAGTGGAAATTAAAGGCTTGCGTCCACAGCATCAGATCTGTTTTGTCTTTGTCTGTGACTTAACCATCACTACAAGCTAAAAGTCTAGAAACAACTGTGAATCTTTATTATTAGGGTAACAAGCAAAATGTTTAAAACGTTTACAAAGAAAGCTTAATATTCAGGAATTATGAAGTGATCTTACCAGTTCTAGTTTCAGAAGTCCACATTATGGGTCTTTACACTCATTGAAGAAGTTCCCTTGTGTGCTGGACGCATGTTGGCTGCTTCATTCTTTATCTCCTAAAACACATTTTATATTAAAATGCAATTTTGTTTCGACAGTTCAAAGCCAAACAATTGTTTTATCTACAAAACATATTGAAGTATAATCCTTATGTAAATTTCTAATGTATTTAAGCCAGTGGACATTTAATTTACTTTGAAATAAAAACACATTTCGTTATTTAACAGTATATAAACATTCCTAAAAAATAACTGCATTCACCTGTGGGGTGTAGCTACCCTTTGACCTCAAACATCCAGCTATCTGTTTGGTATTGTTGTTAATGGGATGGACATGTGGCATGGTCACCTCTGACATCATCTAGTTGACCCCGGACAAGCTGATGTCACATCCTTTCACCCCAACATGAGTCCACAAGGGACATAAAGATGGTCACTGGCCACAGAGGGCAGGAATTCCCAAGAGGTTCAAAACTTCATGTTTACATAGACATGTTGGTAAACCAAGAAAGCATTCAGGGTGCAGAAAGACACGTCACTGTCTATTGCATACGAGGCGAATTATTTAAAACCTAAATACTGATGTTTTTACCTTTCAAACCTATGTGTCAATCAGACCATACATTTTCCTTATCATTTTCATCTTTTATCTCAGAGGTGATGCTGACAGTATAAAAAACAACATTAAATCAGATGTAACAATTCAATAATTTAATCTGGCCTTGCACAAACATAGATTAATAACTTTTTCAACAATCTTACAATAAGAATTGAACATTGAAAGTTCAACAAACAAGTATGATTCAATATTGAAGAAAAATAAAAAATTTAAACTACTACATACAGATTGCACTTTGTTGTTCAGTAAAATCTGTTAAAACAATTCTTAAATGAATATGCATACATGCTGTTTAACATGAAAGCAATTAAAATAATGGGAGAAGAAAAATCTGTTGACAAAACATTGCAGAGTTTTGTTTATATTTTTTGTTTGTTTATGATGATGGAGAACACAATGTATGAACAACTCTAACCCCTAAAACAATTATAGAATGATCATCCATCTCAAAAGCTAAATCTTACACACACACACACACACACACACACACACACACACACACACACACACACACACACACACACACACACACACACACACACACACACACACACACACACACACACACACACACACACACACACACACACACACACACACACACACACACACACACACACACACACACACACACACACACACATATATACTTAAGCTCTAATTAAAACATTGGAGGTTTATATGTTGTTTTGTCACAATTTCTCTACAAAAAATAAGAATCTAATTCAACGAAATATTTTTTTTTAGGTATAAATCAATCTAGTTTTATAATCTGAGTGACATACAAATAAATTAAGACAATATTAACATCTCATTTAAGATATAATAAATATTCTGTAAGATGCACTGGAATTTTACCAGATGTGTGCTTCTTTAAAGCAAAAAGGGAACGGTTCCATTTTGGCTTTGGCTGAATAATTGTTAACAGAGAAAAGCATCATGAAATAAATGCAATGAACACAAATCACATCACTGCACATGTGTTGTGTTGTGTTAGCCCTGCTCCGCGATACTCATCACAGTCCTGAAGAAGAAAACATATCAGCTTTCATTACATAAAATGCAATAGAGACAAACACACTTTCCCTTTAAATCAATGCGGTCTCCGTGCGACACCTTGTGGCAGAAAGAGGTAACGCATTCGAAACCATTATATTTATTCATTTTAACGTTTTTAAACGAAATCATCTTCACTATTCCCAATAGCAATATTACTGTAAAAATTCAGCTTTTTGCTGGTCGTTTAGTTGCTTTATCAAGCTGAATTTTTACAGTTTTTTACACTTTTCCTTGAATATATTAGATTCATATTGCTGATCTTATCTGAGCCGGTGTAAACTAAATCTTGTTAATCGGGAATTAAGGTCATGAAATAGTTTGAGTGTTATTAATGCAAAAAACTACTCACCTATCTGCATGTTTGTTGGCCATCACATGATTATTGTAAGCCAACATAGGAGGAACACTTTCCTCATCATCCGGAACCTACAGACATTAACAGAAAAAGACAAAATTATAAAAAAAACAATAAAGCACAAAATTAAGCATTTCTT
This sequence comes from Triplophysa yarkandensis, assembly GCA_033220385.1. Lineage (NCBI taxonomy): Eukaryota > Metazoa > Chordata > Actinopteri > Cypriniformes > Nemacheilidae > Triplophysa > Triplophysa yarkandensis. The sequence continues at coordinate 5,145,212 of CM065677.1, read as the reverse complement.
GAATATATCGATACATGAGATAAAGCCATTTAAACAGTTATCTGAAAAGGCCTTTTTTTACTTGACCCATGCATTTTGTTTATATTTAATGTATCCTGTTAAAATTATCTGTTTGTTTATTTTTTTTCTAAAACGCTACAAATCCATCCCTATTTTTGATTTTAAAATGTTTGTTTATGTCTCATAAAAAAACAAAAAAAAACAAATTACAACGAAATGAAATGTCAACAGATTATGATTGAACGATAGGACATATTGCATTTAGGCTGAAAACAGGTTTGGATTCATAGTGTTTTGGAAAAAACTGTTTCTTGAAGTAAATTTAAACAAGAGAATATAGTGATTTCTCATTAAACATTGAAGAGAATAACAAACAAAATAGCATCAAAATGGCATGACAAACTCATATTTGTAAAATTTGGCTCTTATCTCGTTTTTCAAAAAGAGCTCTGCACATTTAATCTTTTGGTTTGGATTCAGCAATGCCAGCTGTATGATACATTTCTTGACGATAAACAGAAACACTACCGGTCAAAAGCTTTGGGATACGCAAGTGAAATGTTTCTTATTGTTTTTAAATACTTCTGATTTAAGGGTGTATGCACAAATGTCTGAAATTAGTTCAAAAATATAAATGGGCAAACATACATGTTAGTTTTTTTCTTGACAAAACATATTAATTTTAAATGTTTTTACTTTCACTAAACATTGAAGAAAAACAGTGTGGAATAGACACTATTCTAGATTTCTTCAAATTCTATTCAAACGGCACAGACAATGAAAAGAATCAATTATAACATGTTTGTTTAAGTAATAACAATTCCCATAGTACCATTTGTTTTATTTTATATTTTTGAATAGTTAAATAATTGTTTAGATTGTGAAAAAATATGAAAGCAGAATTGCATAAATGTTAAACTCACCTCCCAGTAGCACTCATCATCAAAGCAGTTCTCATCCGCTGGATCACCCCAGATGGGCAACTTCAGAATACAGCCTGTGTATTGAACAATTACATCAATACAAAAATCTATTTGCCCAAAATGTGTTTTCTTAGAAGACACGCCTGCCCAGAAAAAACCTTTTCATAGGCTGTTGTGTGATTAAGCAGTGATGTACATAGATTTCACATTATCGATATAGAAATGAGAAAAAGCCTGTTTACCAACAAAAAGGCCACCTCCGATTCCAAAACACAAGGCTACACCGAGTGCAGCTGCCTGATATGCTCCTTGAACAGAGGGAACTCGCTTTTCATACTTCCCAAAGAAATCAAATGTATTTTTCAATCTGAAATACAGATTCATGTGTTTTAACATACACACTTCAATACACGCTGCCTGTATGAAAAAGAAATTTGATGGATTTTAGTACTGGCTCACCCTAATGTCCCGTAGACTTGCTCATTGGCGGCTGCGGCTGAGATGGCGCCCACGATTCCTCCGATGACCCCAGGCATGGCATGCAGGTTATGAATGCCGCAGGTGTCCTGAATCTTCAGTTTCTCCTCCAAGAACGGCTGAAAATCACAACATTTAAAATAAAACATACTGAATGGTTATTAAAAAATAATTTCTGTTAACACATAGTGATAAGTTCACCCAAAAAACTCTTGTCATTTCAAACCTGTATACGTTTCATCAACAGAACACAAAAGAAAGTATTTTGAAGAATGCTGGTAACCATACAGCAGAGGCATCCATTCTCTTATATTGTATGGACAAAAAACAATGCATGTGAACTGTTCCTTGCGTTCTTCAACATATCTGATGACAGATTTGTCGTTTTGGCGTAAACTATCACTTTAAGTGGAACTCTAAAATTAAAACAAGCAACTAAAGAAAAACTCACAGTAATATAAATGTAGCCAAGTGTGGATATAATACCACAGAAGAAACCCACGATCAAAGACCCGTAAGGTGACAACATAAATTCAGCTGCGGTTCCCACAGCAACTCCTCCAGCCAGTGTGGAATTTTGGATGTGAACCTGAAAAGAAAAAGCAGTGTTTTAGACTTTAATAGTTTCATTTAAATAATTTTTTTAAATACAACTTTTTTTTACAAAAGTGGTAGTGTTTAAATCCACCACTGGAGGGCAACATGTGGATGAATGAGTTGTTAAAAGCAAACACAACATTTTTTCTAATAAAAGGACCCATTATACCATGTCTAGTTTTCCCGTCTTCTCATACAAGCTGGATATGGCGACTGTGGTTAGGACGGTGGAGGCCAAGGCCAGGTAAGTGTTGATGACCGCTCTGTGCTGACCGTCTCCATGATCAGCGATGGCAGAATTGAAACTGGGCCAGAACATCCACAGGAAAAGAGTGCCTAAATAAACATATTTTATCATGGTGGGTGGGAATATTTGTTGTGTCATAACTAAGGGCATTAGGGCTCTTACCAATCATGGCAAACAGGTCCGAGTGGTAGACCGAACCATTCAAGTGTTTGCTCTTATCCAAGTTTGGCCGATACAGAACCCACGATATGGACAGGCCAAAATAAGCACCAAACGTGTGGATCACCATAGAGCCACCAGCATCTTTAGCCTGATGGGGTTGAATGTACAAAATATGACTAGGAACTAGGTACCAAACAATGGAGGTGTTTGTGGAAGTGCTTACGTGAAGAATCTTAATGATGATGTATTCTTCAACAGCAAACAGCGTGATACCAAACAGGGTCATCACCAGGAGCTGCACGGGACTGACCTTTCCCAGCACGGCACCATATGCTATCAGACATCCCGCCACGCAGAAATCTGCATTGATAATGCTAGAAAAACAGACAATCAGAAATTAAGCTACAAAAAAACGGAACATACAAGTCCCCGAAAACTATAAAACCAAAACATACTTTTCCAGACCGATCTTGATCTTTCCATCCGTGTAATCCAGAGAATGAAACCAGCCCTGCATCAGAAGAGCCCACTGTATGCCGAACGCTGCCACCAGGAAGTTGAATCCCACGGCACTGAAACCATAGCGCTTTAAGAAGGTCATGAGGAACCCAAAGCCAACGAAAATCATGACATGAACATCTTGAAAACCTGCAGAAGGAATTTACAAGACAGACATGAAATCAAAGTGATCGTTTTTAAGGAGATATTTTGGAGAATGTTATCAAAAACCAATGCAAGTCAATGGGAACCAACATTTTTCTAAATATCTTAATTTGTGCTCTGCATGGCATCACTTTCTCTTCTCATACAGCACATGCAGGTCTTTAGAAGAGGGTTGTTCAAACAAACTGCATAATACAATTTGTACTAGTTTAAAGCATCTGTTTGTTTTGTCATTAGGGAACAATGAGACATTTAAGGACCCAGAGACAGGACCATCAAGAGGACAATTGAGTAACAATGGTTTCATGTAATGGGGCATTTACATCCTTAAAGAGTTCAAAAGGGTTGGACTCTTCACCTAAAGCCATCACACTGTGATGTTGACAGTCAAACATGTTCTTTGACAGGTGTAGATGTAACCTTGGGTCATACTAAATGTAGCAGATCTGAATGCTAAATGAGTTTCTCAGAACAGGACTGGGTTGGTCGGCTCATTGTCAGAGCCAAGGGCATGACAATGCCAGCAGCGCCACAGACCTGCTTATATCAAACGTTAATAAAAACAGACAATGCTTTGGTTTTTGGACAAGCCCTTATTTGAAAGAGAAAAATATAGATGATTAATGACTATGAAACCAAACACTTTCTGTCAACCTGTGTTGTTAGATCTGTCCTAGTAAATTCCAGGTTAAGTGTCAACAGAATACTATTCAACCCTTACAGTTGTTGTATGCAGAGATGAATGCATTCACTTCTAAAAAAAAGTCAATTCAAGTGTGCTATAGAACTTTTAGTTACGCTTCAGTCTAATTTTAATAAGTTTTTTTTTACAATTAATGTACATACATGTTTTATCACATAATTTTTTTAAGTGCTCTTTTTGAATTTGTACATACTTTTATACAAAAATATGACACAGTTGTGCACTTAACTGTGCTAATTTGAGAAACCATATGATATTTTTGTTTATTTTGTAGAAGTGAAATATTCGGAAAAAGCACTTTAAGCACACTTATGGATGTGTATTATAATGTAAATAGTGTAGTATAGTGTACTTTTTTCCTAGCTGTACTTGGATTAATGCTGCTATACTGTATAATTAAAGTGACTTAAAGTGACCTTTTATAGTACCAAGTAGTTTTTAAAGTACTATATTACTCAAATCAATATTTCATATATAATTGATTAAAAAAAATAACAAAACTTGAATAATGTTGGCAAACTAAAAATTCTGAAGTATAGACAAAAAATAATACAATTAAATTTGTGTCACTGTTGTTTGGTCATAACATTCTTCAAAATATCTTCTTTGTGTTCTGCAGAAAATAGGAAAGTTATATAGGTTTGAAATGTCAAAATGTAGACAGAATTTTTATTTTTGGGTCAATTTGAAGTGTAATTAATGAAATAAACCTGATTATACATTTTGAAGGCTTTTTAGGTAGTCTTGAGACATTTAATACATGTTTACACCAGATGCATTCTGAAAGTTAAGCTTCATGTGTGATACCCTGTTTTGTTAACACATAAAGCAGTATCACTTCTCACACTGCTAACAAACACTTCAAACCCTTGTTTACACAAAACACTAAGCCCTGATTTTATTTCTTCAGCTGTATCAAAGAGGTTTTCCATAATAACCCTCATAACTGACTGTCCCAAGACCGGTCCACCCATGGACTACTAAGAGAATTCGTACAGTTATGTTTGTGGTAAGTCACACCTCACCCCGGACAATGCAAGCAAAATGCTTTCAGTGATATCGAATAATACCCTCAACAATAGACAGCGGCTGGGTTCGCATAGCACCTGTCATGTAAGACCGGGATCTTGGTTCAATCTAACAGAGAGAATAGTCTGACATGAGGACCAAAGCTCTTTACATGAAAAAATTCAACCACACCTTTTAAGATACCAAAGATTACAAATGACACTGATACACGCATACCTGTTTATGTTTGGCAATAAAGTATTAAATATATATATGCAAATAAACAAACATGGTTTGCGTTAAGGTTTGTGTTTATTTGATTAGATGTGATATAAATCTGAGACAATAAAAATAATTGTATTGGTTATGATAAGAGTTATCTGTTTGGTCCATCAGGTGTCATAATAAAACCCATTATATGTGGTTAGTATTAATACTCCAATGGGATTCTCTCAGATCACATCAGGGCAATTCCAGCGTTATGGATGGGACATACAAACACTCAGAATATGTATTTGTTAACAATTCACTGCACTTTCCTATTATACTTTACCACACCCTGATGATGGAGTCAGAATATCAGAAAAAAACTTCTAATTAAAATAGGGAAAAAACGTATAATGTGGACGTGACAAAAACGAAATGCACAAACCAAAAGCAATAACACCCAACAAATGAACAGAGATAGCTATTTTTAGAAGATAAAATAGATACAATATTTGTATCTATTTAGTTAATTTGGTTAATATCCATTTAGGTTATAGTTGTGGATGTGACAATCCGGAAAACAGCTCTTATTCGACTATGAAAAGCAAATGCTTTAAAAACTGAAAGAGACACCTAACACTAGTGATGTGTCATTACTGAATGGGCCGGCTCTAAGAGTCGATTAGAGAAGAGCCGAGTCCTGTCCGGGTGAGCCGAATCTTTATCAGCAGGTAGGTACAATACTTTATTCGGATAGGACATCATGCATGAAAAAAGGGATCAACATCATACAATTATGTGAAAGACGGGAAAACACGGTCCCATGATAGTGTTTAGTTTTTTTCAGTAATTTGTTTGTGGAAATGTATTCAATTATTTTAATAATTACATATTCACAGGTGAAAGAAATGAGAAATGATGAATTATTAATTAAATTATTAAATTATTTTTTCAAATGTTCTACAAATTAGTTTTGGTTTTGTTTTTGCAACAAAAGAATACTTCAAAATATTTTAGTTTTTTTTAAATTCGCAATTCATTTACAAATGGTAAATTTGGATTCAATAAAATGTGATACAAATAAAGACCCAAAAAGATTAAATTTATTTAATTATTTTATTCGCATAATGTGATAATAGCGAGTATGGAGGGGCAGTGACAGGAGAGAGAGAGATATTTAAATATTAGTGAGATGAAAGAAATGAGTGAAAAATAAAAGCAGCTTTTCTTCAATTATTTAAAGTTTTCAAATTCTAAAAAATGTTTTTCATGGAATTGTTTTTTGTAACAAATGTAGACAATTTTTTATTTTTTAAAGAAACAAATGGTTGAAAAAAACCACACAAATAATTTACAATTGCTTAATTGGCTTAGAAAAAAAGCTCAATTTGTGCGCCGTAAGAGTCGACTCTTCTAAGAGAGTCGATTGAAAAGAGCCGAATCTTTAAAAAGAGCCGAATCTTTATCTACAGGTAGAGACTTTATTTGGACAGGACATCATGTATGGAAAAAGGAATTAGCATCACATCATTATTTTAAAGAGTGAAAAAACCCGGTAGAATAATTTTGTTCAGTTTTTATTTCAGTAATTGATTTATTTAGAAATGCATTTAATTATTTTATTAATCATGTTATTCACATAATGTGATAAAAGTGAGTGCTACAACACTCAAAGAACCAGAAACAGGAGAGAGAGACAGATTTAAATATAAGTGAGATGAAAGAAATGAGTAAAAAATAAAAAGCAGCTTTTGTTCATTTATTTAAAAGTTTTCAAATTCTAAAAATTACATTTTTTATAAAAATTTATTTTTGTAACAAATTTAAAATGTAATGAAACAAAAATATATAATACACGAATCATTTATAACTGCTTAATTGCGATAGAATTAAAGTGGATAAAATAAAGCTGAACTTAAAGAGTCGACTCTTCTAAGGGAGTCGATTGAAAAGATCCGAATCTTTAAAAAGAGCCGTTCTGATGCCCATCAATGCCTCCCGTGGGTATTCCAAACACACAATAGTTAAACAAAACAACAAAACGCAATTAATGAGAGAAAATAATGAAAAGTAATCACAGAACTTACTGGGATATCTGAAGTAGAAGTCATTCTCAATATCACTGCTGATATTATTCTCGTTTCTGAAGTCGACCCAATGGGTGTCCGCTTCCTCATTATATCTCACAAAAAGCCCGAACAGAACAATCATAGCCAGCTGCCACACCAAACACACGGCCGGTAGACTCAGCCTCACATTGGTGTTTTTGGGCCGGTCACACATGTTCCGCAGGCCGTTCATGCAGTTCCCCATTTCTGTAAGTTATTCAAGAGCAAAGTGCTGATGCTGGGAGAGCTCGTGAACGCGCATCACTGCCACTTTTAAACCCATCGGGAGCGCGGAGGTGTGTCCGCCTCGCCATTCCTGCCCACTTAGAAACCCTCACGCACATTAAAGTGTTCATGGATGAAAGGTCAATAAACGTCGCGTGACGTGTTTGCGGTGGGAGATTGATTACAGTGACATTTTAACAAAGAAAAGCCTTTATTCGGTGCTCGGCTGAATAACCGACCGTTAGTGACGTCACGTTGTAACGGTCGCTTCAACGTGATGACGTCATTGTGTTTTGCAAACTAATTATTTTTGCGCGTTTTTTTATGCTTGCTATTTCGAAATGATGAGAAGTAAAGTTTATGCGGTTATAACAGAAAACATAAATAAAATTAAGCATAATTTAAAATAAAATTAACGTCGCGCTGCCGTGAGGGGGTGAGTGAATCACGTGACCATGAGTTTCATCAAGAATTTTTGAATAAAACATTTAAAAATATTAATAATAATGTTATTTAAGCAAACAACAGCATTGATGTTGCAATAAACACACAAAATGTTAATTTTTCTCTAAATAAAATGAAAGTCAACCAAAGTGCATTGCATTATGGGTAATCATGTGCATCTATGCAACTCTGATTGGTCCTTTTTTAATTAAGAAGTCACAATAGAAAAAAAATTAACACAGAATAAAATTGCTTCTGAGATCAAGGATAATTTAAGAAATTTGGTAAAAAATTATAATATTGCTGTCTTATAACAGCACAGATATTGCAAGAAATATACCAAATTGAAAATTGTAAGTCAACTAAAGTGCATTGCATTATGGGTAATCCAGTGCATATGTGCAAATCTAATTGGTAATTTTTATAATTAAGAAAGTCACAATAAAAATACGAAATATCTTCTTCCGGGATCAAGCATTTTTGAAGAAAAGTTGTCAAAAAATAGTAATATTGCTTTCTTATCGAACAACCACACAGATGTTGCAAGAACCATAGAAAATGAAGAAATTTACAAGTCAACCAACATTATGAGTAATCCACTGCATCTATGCAACTAAAATTGGTCAATTTTTCACGTAAGATATCACAAAAATAATAAAAAGAATAAAACTGCTTCTTGGATTCTTTTGGGATCAAGAAATTTGTATAAAAAAAGATATTTTGTTGTCTAATCAAAAAGCAGCACAGATATTACAAGACACATAGAAAATCAACCAAAGTTAATTTCATCATGAGTAATCCAATGCATCTATGCAACTCTTATTGGTCAATTTTTTCAATCAAGAAGTCAGAATTATAAAAACGAAATAACACAGAATAAAACTGCTTTTAGGGTTCTTGTGCTGTTCATATAGTCTAAGGGTACATGCTGTCCTCACACATGTCTATACTTTAACCTCTGTCCACAGGCTGTGTGGGATGGCTGGGCATTCTGAATATTATTGGGTTTCATGACTTTGTAGCTGATCTATTAAACAGTGGAAACAGTAAAGTGCCTTTACGCATGAGTGAGGACATGACAGAACTTTCTGCTGTTTCCTCTTGTAATTGCTTGTGGCTACTGAGAAGTTAACATAATTGTGTAACTAATCTGTGTACAGTACCTGGCGTATGCTTAGTGCTGATCCTGGTGATGCTGTTACAGGGATAGCTCACCCCAAAATGAAAATTTCGTCATGATTTATCCCTAGCTGTTCCAAACCCATATGTATGTACTTGTTTAGTTGAACACATGGAAAGATATTTGGAAGAATGCTTTTTAAAGTAACAGCTTAGGAATGGCTTGAATGGTAGTTAAGAGAATGGTTTTCTCACATTCGAAATATCTAATTTTGTGTTCAACAGAGCAAAACAATGAAGTCAATGTGGCCCAAGAACTGTAACTGTTAAGCATTCTTATAAATATCTTTCTCTGTGTTCATCAGAACAAGGGAATCTATATTAGATTTAGAAAAACTTAATGGTGAGACATAATTTTTTATTTTGACTACAGCTATAAAGGTCTTTCTTATTGACCATTCTTGCTTAAAGTGGCACCCACAATTAAATACTGTCCCCCTTTACTCATCCTTCTGTTATTTCTATTTCCTGCAGCTTACAAAAGAAGATATTTTGAAGAAAGTCGGTAACCCAACAGCAGTGGCACCCACTCATTTCTACTGCATTCAAACAAAACCAATGTAAGTTAACAGGTGCCAGATACAAACATTCTTCAGAATATCCCTTTTTGTGCTATGAACAAGAAAGTCATACAGGTTTAAAATGAGAATTATAATTTAAACACAAATGTTCATTCAGGGCATTGATGAATTGGGGAACCCCCGATCTATAGATCCTTTGAACTGTTGCATGGAACAGTGGCAATCTTGAAAACTTGATCAAAATAATTCCATGGCTCAAAAGTAGGACATGTGATTTATGGCATCCTGTGAAAATGTCACACAATGTTTTACCCGCTCCTCCGTTTCTGCCAGTGTTAGAAGGCCACCTTACCCTTATTTTACCATATTTAATGTTTAGCCATAACCGCCTCATTGAATACTGTTACGCAGTGAGGTTAACTTCAGTTCAAGGTATGACCACCAAATATAACTAATACCTCGTGTATATTTTCATGGTGTGACCAGAAGAAACAATAAAACACTTTGTTTTCTAAAGCCTCCTTGCATCTTTCACAGTACAACAGATGTTCAAAAATGTGTTTTCTGGGTTCAGAGCCTGGTAAGATGGCATATATAGCTATTGTATACAGAACGCACACGAGTGCTCTTGTTGTGGTGAGAAACAGATGACACAGGTCTCCTCAGACTGGTTTAGTGTTAGTAACAGCGACCATCACCTGGAATTAATGTTGATTCGAGGCCAGGAGCTCAGGGAGCGTTTAAACAACGGCAGAATGATTTTACGTTGGAGGTCAGATGATTTCGGGCTTTTGAGATATTGAAGAGAATTTCGAAACGACTTCAATACTTAAATAAAAAACCTGGGTGTTAAAATTCTTAAATCAGATAACGTGTTATCTTATATTGGTGTAAAACATCAAACTGCACATTAAGAAGCTGGAACATACATTTTTTTACTTTGATGCATACATCTGGCGGACACCAAATCTGCATTTTCATCTGCAAGACACCGTTTGCTCATCTGCAGTACATCTGCTGTCAGATGTCAAATACGTAGACATCTATAAAATCTGTAAGATGTTTATGATGAGAGCTTAGCAGATGATTTTACTATCTTCAGTAACATCTTTGTCATACTTCACATGCTAATCCTCAGCATACTTTCAAACACAAAGCATCGTTTTGAGATGAAATTACAGTTGAATAACTTCAATGAGCCACAAGGGAGGATCATGTGTTTTATTTACCTTAAAGAAAGCTTCTGTGTTGGGTGGCTTTTGTAAAAAGAAAACGTACACCACATGGGTCTCAAAGGCCGTACACTGGGGTGGTGTGTGTCATGTTCTCTTCTTCACAATCTGATGTCCATGAGCAATATTATTCCGTGAATGACTGAAATTACACGGTTCACTGAATCTGTGTGTTTGTTTTGGATGAAACATTTTGTAATGGATCTGTGGACAATATCATAAATCATGCATAAATCATGCATATAGTGTATCGGGCCTCAGATACGCAAGACGGATGATGCCCTCTGTTGCAATTTTGTCATCGAATTAACTCACTTCAGTCTGAAATATTAATGAACTGAACAAACATTGGTGATGTTTTATCTGATTTTCCTAAATCAATTTGTCTTCCAGCAGTTTAAATGTCAGTCTTTCAAACCTTCAAGAGTCCTCCACTAGAGGACGCCATGATGATCAAGTGTGTGTGTGTGTGTGTGTGTGTGTGAGTATGGAAATACTTGCCCTAAGGTCATGCATTTGACTTGACCTTAACAAGTCTTTCTCATCCAGTGTGTAAACAAGAATCTTTTATTATCAAACGTTAATTAATTAAGTGATCATCTTTAAATAAATAGTAACACTGAGGCATTGGTTCCATTGTCACAGTCTGGCAGGACAATTTTATTTAATATTGAAAAAAATTTTATCTAAAATGTGTATTTTTCTTATTTTATTCTTATTTATAAAAGAGACCAAATTTTGTTGAAAACAATAAACGTACATTTTCAAAACGACAGAACTTTTCAAAACATTTGCACTGATTAACAAATAAAAACATATCAAATAAATATAATTTCCACTGCATTTCGTTACATGTCTAAGATTAATATAACAGCGCTATAAATGATCCACAATGAGTTTTTCCAACTTGCTGAATTCATCATCAGACAGCACATAGTGTCCGATGATGGCTTTCACTTCCTCCTCAGCGACCGTTTCAAAGTCCTTTTTGTTCTTAAAAGGAAGATGCCCGGCGAGCTCACACAGAGCCACGTTAAACGCAGACTCTTCCTTCGCCCCAAAGCATGACAACCTGGGCCATATGACGACCCGGACCCCGTTTCGGGCCGTAGGCCGGTCCCCCGCCCCGTACGGTGGGCATCCTCGGGTGATGAAGAGGTTGTGTGCCATGTTCCTATCAACCATGAAGTCAGTGAGCCTACATACAGCGTTGACTGTCAGGGTCACATCCGGGCCCTGGGTGTAGAAGAGGAACCCGGTTGGAAAGTCCATGAGGCGGTACAGGGCATTTTGGGGTTGGATTAGTTTCGTCGGGGAGCTTTCGAGCCTCAGTCGGTGTTTGAGGTAATAGCTGTGAAGATGAAGATGGTTCACAGAAGCAAACCCACCAAGGCTGTTGAAGCCCACTCGGAAACCAGGGTCAGCACTGAGCAGAACCGTCTCGATCCCCGTTTGGATGGCAAGAGGGGTCAGTATCTGTGGGTGGCACCGCTCCGGCTCGGGCACAAGTAGGCAGTGCCCGAATTCTAAGGGGCTGACATTGATGATGATTTTGCACACTTTGTTTGTACACTTTTGTTGACTTGTGGCTTTGTGTAACTCAAACAGAAGTTCTTTTGGGTTGATCTTGTTGAAATGAAACTGGTTGGGGTCAAAGTTCTGTCGGACGCTCAAGATCTCCTGGGGTCTTCTCCTCTGGATGCCTCTCATGATGTTCAGCTGAGCGATGAAGCCCAACGGACCGGGAAGGATCTTCGTCTCCAGATCAGCCAGATGGTACCGGAACAGCCCGGCGTTCATTTTCTCCGTCCATCCGGACCGCAGAGCGACGTCAAAACGAGACTTCCTCTCATCTGACGAATGAGAATCGTGCAGAAAATCTTCATCAGTGTAGCTGAACACAGCGCAGTCCTCCATTGCTCCCGTCACTGTGAGCCTCGATGTTCAAACAGACAATAGAACACAGTCGGAAAATGACGTCGCAACACGTTGAACGACTCTGATTGGTCTGCGCTGGAGTCGGTATGGGAAGCGAAAGGAGTCAGAACGCAATTTGTAGTTTTTTTAATCGTTCGTGTATTGACACTTTTTTGTAGTTAAATGTCGTGTATTTACATACTTTTTGTAGCTCAATATTTTGTATATTACCACATTGTTTTGTGGTTTAATAGTTTGTGATTTAAAAAACTGATTTGTAGTTTAGTAGTTTGTGTATTCACATGTTGTTTTGTAGTTTAATAGTTTGTGTATTTACACACTTTTCTGTAGTTTTATCATTCATGTATTTACACACTTTTCTGTAGTTTTATCGTTCATGTATTTACACACTTTTTTGTAGTTTTATCATTCATGTATTTACACACTTTTTTTGTAGTTTTATCATTCATGTATTTACACATTTTTTATAGTTTAATAGTTTGTGTATTCACGTGTTGTTTTGTAGTTTAATCATTCATGTATTTACACACTTTTTTGTAGTTTTATCATTCATGTATTTACACACTTTTTTGTACTTTTATCATTCATGTACTTACACACTTTTTTGTAGTTTTATCATTCATGTACTTACACACTTTTTTGTAGTTTTATCATTCATGTACTTTCACACTTTTTTGTAGTTTTATCATTCATGTATTTACACACTTTTTTGTAGTTTTATCATTCATGTATTTACACACTTTTTTTGTAGTTTTATCATTCATGTATTTACACACTTTTTATAGTTTAATAGTTTGTGTATTCACGTGTTGTTTTGTAGTTTAATCATTCATGTATTTACACACTTTTTTGTAGTTTTATCATTCATGTAGTTACACACTTTTCTGTAGTTTTATCATTCATGTACTTACACACTTTTTTGTAGTTTTATCATTCATGTAGTTACACACTTTTCTGTAGTTTTATCATTCATGTACTTACACACTTTTTTGTAGTTTTATCATTCATGTACTTACACACTTTTTTGTAGTTTTATCATTCATGTACTTACACACTTTTTTGTAGTTTTATCATTCATGTACTTACACACTTTTTTGTAGTTTTATCATTCATGTACTTACACACTTTTTTGTAGTTTTATCATTCATGTAGTTATACACTTTTCTGTAGTTTTATCATTCATGTAGTTACACACTTTTCTGTTGTTTTATCATTCATGTACTTACACACTTTTTTGTAGTTTTATCATTCATGTACTTACACACTTTTTTGTAGTTTTATCATTCATGTAGTTACACACTTTTCTGTAGTTTTATCATTCATGTACTTACACACTTTTCTGTAGTTTTATCATTCATGTACTTACACACTTTTTTGTAGTTTTATCATTCATGTATTTACACACTTTTTTGTAGTTTTATCATTCATGTACTTACACACTTTTCTGTAGTTTTATCATTCATGTATTTACACACTTTTTTGTAGTTTAATAGTTTGTGTATTCACATGTTGTTTTGTAGTTTAATAGTTTGTGTATTTACACACTTTTCTGTAGTTTTATCATTCATGTATTTACACACTTTTCTGTAGTTTTATCATTCATGTATTTACACACTTTTTTGTAGTTTTATCATTCATGTATTTACACACTTTTTTTGTAGTTTTATCATTCATGTATTTACACACTTTTTATAGTTTAATAGTTTGTGTATTCACGTGTTGTTTTGTAGTTTAATCATTCATGTATTTACACACTTTTTTGTAGTTTTATCATTCATGTATTTACACACTTTTTTGTAGTTTTATCATTCATGTACTTACACACTTTTTTGTAGTTTTATCATTCATGTACTTTCACACTTTTTTGTAGTTTTATCATTCGTGTATTTACACATTTTTTATAGTTTAATAGTTTGTGTATTCACATGTTGTTTTGTAGTTTAATGGTTTGTGTATTTACACACTTTTCTGTAGTTTTATCATTCATGTACTTACACACTTTTTTGTAGTTTTATCATTCATGTACTTACACACTTTTTTGTAGTTTTATCATTCATGTAGTTACACACTTTTCTGTAGTTTTATCATTCATGTATTTACACATTTTTATAGTTTAATAGTTTGTGTATTCACATGTTGTTTTGTAGTTTAATAGTTTGTGTATTCACATGTTGTTTTGTAGTTTAATAGTTTGTGTATTTACACACTTTTTTGTAGTTTTATCATTCATGTATTTACACACTTTTTTGTAGTTTTATCATTCATGTACTTACACAATTTTCTGTAGTTTTATCATTCATGTATTTACACATTTTTTGTAGTTTTATCATTCATGTACTTACACACTTTTTTGTAGTTTAATAGTTTGTGTATTCACATGTTGTTTTGTAGTTTAATAGTTTGTGTATTTACACACTTTTCTGTAGTTTTATCATTCATGTATTTACACACTTTTCTGTAGTTTTATCATTCATGTATTTACACACTTTTCTGTAGTTTTATCATTCATGTATTTACACACTTTTTTGTAGTTTTATCATTCATGTATTTACACACTTTTCTGTAGTTTTATCATTCATGTATTTACACACTTTTTTGTAGTTTTATCATTCATGTATTTACACATTTTTTTATAGTTTAATAGTTTGTGTATTCACGTGTTGTTTTGTAGTTTAATCATTCATGTATTTACACACTTTTTTGTAGTTTTATCATTCATGTATTTACACACTTTTTTTGTAGTTTTATCATTCATGTACTTACACACTTTTTTGTTGTTTTATCATTCATGTACTTACACACTTTTTTGTAGTTTTATCATTCATGTACTTACACACTTTTCTGTAGTTTTATCATTCATGTATTTACACACTTTTTTGTAGTTTAATAGTTTGTGTATTCACATGTTGTTTTGTAGTTTAATAGTTTGTGTATTTACACACTTTTCTGTAGTTTTATCATTCATGTATTTACACACTTTTCTGTAGTTTTATCATTCATGTATTTACACACTTTTTTGTAGTTTTATCATTCATGTATTTACACACTTTTTTTGTAGTTTTATCATTCATGTATTTACACACTTTTTATAGTTTAATAGTTTGTGTATTCACGTGTTGTTTTGTAGTTTAATCATTCATGTATTTACACACTTTTTTGTAGTTTTATCATTCATGTATTTACACACTTTTTTGTAGTTTTATCATTCATGTACTTACACACTTTTTTGTAGTTTTATCATTCATGTACTTTCACACTTTTTTGTAGTTTTATCATTCATGTATTTACACATTTTTTATAGTTTAATAGTTTGTGTATTCACATGTTGTTTTGTAGTTTAATGGTTTGTGTATTTACACACTTTTCTGTAGTTTTATCATTCATGTACTTACACACTTTTTTGTAGTTTTATCATTCATGTACTTACACACTTTTTTGTAGTTTTATCATTCATGTAGTTACACACTTTTCTGTAGTTTTATCATTCATGTATTTACACATTTTTATAGTTTAATAGTTTGTGTATTCACATGTTGTTTTGTAGTTTAATAGTTTGTGTATTCACATGTTGTTTTGTAGTTTAATAGTTTGTGTATTTACACACTTTTTTGTAGTTTTATCATTCATGTATTTACACACTTTTTTGTAGTTTTATCATTCATGTACTTACACAATTTTCTGTAGTTTTATCATTCATGTATTTACACATTTTTTGTAGTTTTATCATTCATGTACTTACACACTTTTTTGTAGTTTAATAGTTTGTGTATTCACATGTTGTTTTGTAGTTTAATAGTTTGTGTATTTACACACTTTTCTGTAGTTTTATCATTCATGTATTTACACACTTTTCTGTAGTTTTATCATTCATGTATTTACACACTTTTCTGTAGTTTTATCATTCATGTATTTACACACTTTTTTGTAGTTTTATCATTCATGTATTTACACACTTTTCTGTAGTTTTATCATTCATGTATTTACACACTTTTTTGTAGTTTTATCATTCATGTATTTACACATTTTTTTATAGTTTAATAGTTTGTGTATTCACGTGTTGTTTTGTAGTTTAATCATTCATGTATTTACACACTTTTTTGTAGTTTTATCATTCATGTATTTACACACTTTTTTGTAGTTTTATCATTCATGTACTTACACACTTTTCTGTAGTTTTATCATTCATGTACTTTCACACTTTTTTGTAGTTTTATCATTCATGTATTTACACACTTTTTTGTAGTTTTATCATTCATGTATTTACACACTTTTTTTGTAGTTTTATCATTCATGTATTTACACACTTTTTGTAGTTTTATCATTCATGTATTTACACACTTTTTGTAGTTTTATCATTCATGTACTTTCACACTTTTTTGTAGTTTTATCATTCATGTATTTACACACTTTTTTGTAGTTTTATCATTCATGTATTTACACACTTTTTTTGTAGTTTTATCATTCATGTATTTACACACTTTTTGTAGTTTTATCATTCATGTATTTACACACTTTTCTGTAGTTTTATCATTCATGTACTTACACACTTTTTTGTAGTTTTATCATTCATGTACTTACACACTTTTTTGTAGTTTTATCATTCATGTAGTTATACACTTTTCTGTAGTTTTATCATTCATGTAGTTACACACTTTTCTGTAGTTTTATCATTCATGTACTTACACACTTTTTTGTAGTTTTATCATTCATGTACTTACACACTTTTTTGTAGTTTTATCATTCATGTACTTACACACTTTTCTGTAGTTTTATCATTCATGTACTTTCACACTTTTTTGTAGTTTTATCATTCATGTATTTACACACTTTTTTGTAGTTTTATCATTCATGTATTTACACACTTTTTTGTAGTTTTATCATTCATGTACTTACACACTTTTTTGTAGTTTTATCATTCATGTAGTTACACACTTTTCTGTAGTTTTATCATTCATGTATTTACACATTTTTATAGTTTAATAGTTTGTGTATTCACATGTTGTTTTGTAGTTTAATAGTTTGTGTATTCACATGTTGTTTTGTAGTTTAATAGTTTGTGTATTTACACACTTTTTTGTAGTTTTATCATTCATGTATTTACACACTTTTTTGTAGTTTTATCATTCATGTACTTACACAATTTTCTGTAGTTTTATCATTCATGTATTTACACATTTTTTGTAGTTTTATC
Source organism: Triplophysa yarkandensis (assembly GCA_033220385.1). Lineage (NCBI taxonomy): Eukaryota > Metazoa > Chordata > Actinopteri > Cypriniformes > Nemacheilidae > Triplophysa > Triplophysa yarkandensis. The sequence goes on along the minus strand of CM065677.1, from coordinate 5,127,387 downwards.
ATTCATGTACTTACACACTTTTTTGTAGTTTAATAGTTTGTGTATTCACATGTTGTTTTGTAGTTTAATAGTTTGTGTATTTACACACTTTTCTGTAGTTTTATCATTCATGTATTTACACACTTTTTTGTAGTTTTATCATTCATGTATTTACACACTTTTTTGTAGTTTTATCATTCATGTACTTACACACTTTTCTGTAGTTTTATCATTCATGTACTTTCACACTTTTTTGTAGTTTTATCATTCATGTATTTACACACTTTTTTGTAGTTTTATCATTCATGTACTTTCACACTTTTTTGTAGTTTTATCATTCATGTATTTACACACTTTTTTGTAGTTTTATCATTCATGTATTTACACACTTTTTTGTAGTTTTATCATTCATGTACTTACACACTTTTCTGTAGTTTTATCATTCATGTACTTTCACACTTTTTTGTAGTTTTATCATTCATGTATTTACACACTTTTTTGTAGTTTTATCATTCATGTATTTACACACTTTTTTGTAGTTTTATCATTCATGTATTTACACACTTTTTGTAGTTTTATCATTCATGTACTTTCACACTTTTTTGTAGTTTTATCATTCATGTATTTACACACTTTTTTGTAGTTTTATCATTCATGTACTTACACACTTTTTGTAGTTTTATCATTCATGTACTTTCACACTTTTTTGTAGTTTTATCATTCATGTACTTTCACACTTTTTTGTAGTTTTATCATTCATGTATGTACACACTTTTTTGTAGTTTAATAGTTTGTGTATTCACATGTTGTTTTGTAGTTTAATAGTTTGTGTATTTACACACTTTTCTGTAGTTTTATCATTCATGTACTTACACACTTTTTTGTAGTTTTATCATTCATGTACTTACACACTTTTTTGTAGTTTTATCATTCATGTAGTTATACACTTTTCTGTAGTTTTATCATTCATGTAGTTACACACTTTTCTGTAGTTTTATCATTCATGTACTTACACACTTTTTTGTAGTTTTATCATTCATGTATTTACACACTTTTTTGTAGTTTTATCATTCATGTACTTACACACTTTTCTGTAGTTTTATCATTCATGTACTTTCACACTTTTTTGTAGTTTTATCATTCATGTATTTACACACTTTTTTGTAGTTTTATCATTCATGTATTTACACACTTTTTTTGTAGTTTTATCATTCATGTATTTACACACTTTTTTTGTAGTTTTATCATTCATGTATTTACACACTTTTTGTAGTTTTATCATTCATGTACTTACACACTTTTTGTAGTTTTATCATTCATGTACTTTCACACTTTTTTGTAGTTTTATCATTCATGTACTTTCACACTTTTTTGTAGTTTTATCATTCATGTATGTACACACTTTTTTGTAGTTTAATAGTTTGTGTATTCACATGTTGTTTTGTAGTTTAATAGTTTGTGTATTTACACACTTTTCTGTAGTTTTATCATTCATGTACTTACACACTTTTTTGTAGTTTTATCATTCATGTACTTACACACTTTTTTGTAGTTTTATCATTCATGTAGTTATACACTTTTCTGTAGTTTTATCATTCATGTAGTTACACACTTTTCTGTAGTTTTATCATTCATGTACTTACACACTTTTTTGTAGTTTTATCATTCATGTACTTACACACTTTTCTGTAGTTTTATCATTCATGTATTTACACACTTTTCTGTAGTTTAATAGTTTGTGTATTCACATGTTGTTTTGTAGTTTAATAGTTTGTGTATTCACATGTTGTTTTGTAGTTTAATAGTTTGTGTATTTACACACTTTTCTGTAGTTTTATCATTCATGTATTTACACACTTTTCTGTAGTTTTATCATTCATGTATTTACACACTTTTTTGTAGTTTTATCATTGATGTATTTACACACTTTTTTTGTAGTTTTATCATTCATGTATTTACACACTTTTTATATTTTAATAGTTTGTGTATTCACGTGTTGTTTTGTAGTTTAATCATTCATGTATTTACACACTTTTTTGTAGTTTTATCATTCATGTATTTACACACTTTTTTGTAGTTTTATCATTCATGTACTTACACACTTTTTTGTAGTTTTATCATTCATGTACTTTCACACTTTTTTGTAGTTTTATCATTCATGTATTTACAAATTTTTTATAGTTTAATAGTTTGTGTATTCACATGTTGTTTTGTAGTTTAATGGTTTGTGTATTTACACACTTTTCTGTAGTTTTATCATTCATGTACTTACACACTTTTTTGTAGTTTTATCATTCATGTACTTACACACTTTTTTGTAGTTTTATCATTCATGTAGTTACACACTTTTCTGTAGTTTTATCATTCATGTATTTACACATTTTTATAGTTTAATAGTTTGTGTATTCACATGTTGTTTTGTAGTTTAATAGTTTGTGTATTCACATGTTGTTTTGTAGTTTAATAGTTTGTGTATTTACACACTTTTTTGTAGTTTTATCATTCATGTATTTACAATTTTTTTTGTAGTTTTATCATTCATGTATTTACACACTTTTTTGTAGTTTTATCATTCATGTACTTACACACTTTTCTGTAGTTTTATCATTCATGTATTTACACATTTTTTTATAGTTTAATAGTTTGTGTATTCACATGTTGTTTTGTAGTTTAATAGTTTGTGTATTTACACACTTTTCTGTAGTTTTATCATTCATGTATTTACACATTTTTTGTAGTTTTATCATTCATGTACTTACACACTTTTTTGTAGTTTTATCATTCATGTACTTACACACTTTTCTGTAGTTTTATCATTCATGTATTTACACATTTTTTTATAGTTTAATAGTTTGTGTATTCACATGTTGTTTTGTAGTTTAATATTTTGTGTATTTACACACTTTTCTGTAGTTTTATCATTCATGTATTTACACACTTTTTTGTAGTTTTATCATTCATGTACTTACACACTTTTTTGTAGTTTTATCATTCATGTACTTACACACTTTTCTGTAGTTTTATCATTCATGTATTTACACATTTTTTATAGTTTAATAGTTTGTGTATTCACATGTTGTTTTGTAGTTTAATAGTTTGTGTATTTACACACTTTTCTGTAGTTTTATCATTCATGTATTTACACACTTTTTGTAGTTTTATCATTCATGTATTTACACACTTTTTTGTAGTTTTATCATTCATGTATTTACACACTTTTTGTAGTTTTATCATTCATGTATTTACACACTTTTTGTAGTTTTATCATTCATGTATTTACACACTTTTTTGTAGTTTTATCATTCATGCATTTACAATTTTTTTTATAGTTTAATAGTTTGTGTATTCACGTGTTGTTTTGTAGTTTTATCATTCATGTATTTACACACTTTTTTGTAGTTTTATCATTCATGTATTTACACACTTTTTTGTAGTTTTATCATTCATGTACTTACACACTTTTTTGTAGTTTTATCATTCATGTATTTACACACTTTTTTGTAGTTTTATCATTCATGTACTTACACACTTTTCTGTAGTTTTATCATTCATGTATTTACACATTTTTTATATTTTAATAGTTTGTGTATTCACATGTTGTTTTGTAGTTTAATGGTTTGTGTATTTACACACTTTTCTGTAGTTTTATCATTCATGTACTTACACACTTTTTTGTAGTTTTATCATTCATGTACTTACACACTTTTTTGTAGTTTTATCATTCATGTACTTACACACTTTTTTGTAGTTTTATCATTCATGTACTTACACACTTTTCTGTAGTTTTATCATTCATGTATTTACACATTTCTTATAGTTTAATAGTTTGTGTATTCACATGTTGTTTTGTAGTTTAATAGTTTGTGTATTTACACACTTTTCTGTAGTTTTATCATTCATGTATTTACACACTTTTTGTAGTTTTATCATTCATGTATTTACACACTTTTTTGTAGTTTTCTCATTCATGTATTTACACACTTTTTTGTAGTTTTATCATTCATGTATTTACACACTTTTTTGTAGTTTTATCATTCATGTACTTACACAATTTTCTGTAGTTTTATCATTCATGTATTTACACATTTTTTGTAGTTTAATAGTTTGTATTTTCACATGTTGTTTTGTAGTTTAATAGTTTGTGTATTTTCACACTTTTTTGTAGTTTTATCATTCATGTATTAACACTTTATTGTAGTTTGATAGTTTGTGTTTTTATGAACTTTTTTTTAAAAGCGAAGACAAACTAATTTTTAAGCCCCCTTTTTGAAATACATATATATATTAAATCATGTGTTTATCCGAAAATATAATAATAACAAATTGTATCCATTCTGATATTTGTAAATACAAAAATATTAAAAAGAGTATAAATGATTACAGTTTTAATATGAAATGTTTTCAAAACGGATAAAATATTAAAAAATAAGTCTTTAAATTTTGAGAAAGAACTGATAATAATAGGAATGGTAGATTCATTTAAATGTATTTAGTTTACTATGTATGTATTATGTTTCACATATAACTTAAATCCAATAAATATATTTTCCAATATTATAATTATTTTCATATTATAACAACCACAAAGACAACATTTCAAACAATGGAAGTGTTTATATAAAACCAGAATATATATTTTCACATTGAATATTTAAAGACTTGAATATAAATGGTGATGTGATATCAAACAAAGAAATGCATAAATATGACGAGATCAATACCTCTGTGCTAAAACACAAAAAGGACAACAATTATGGGAATCAGTGTATAGTGTCTTGGAATGAAAAAATATTTGTAATAAATTGAGTGCAAGTAAAGGAATGGAGGTGAATTAATATTTGGTCTCACAGGCAGCCTAAAATGGTGCTACCTTTTAAACTTTAAGACTAACACTAATACATGTTTGAAATCCACCAGTGGGTCCTAACCAACTTGCGATTCTTCAGACCTGTCATTTACTCTTCCCTCATTGCTGCGGATGAGTCCGTGCTCCATAGCCAGATCCAGGCAGCGCTGGGCTGCTTTGCAGACAGAGGCCTGTTTTGGGTCTTCTGCTTTAGCCAGGACGGAGAGGATCTCCAGCGCTTCACTCTCCATCAGTTTCTCCGCAAGACTTTTTTCGGCCTGCATAAGGTTCATTACGATAACCACCCCACGATGCCTCAGTTCCAGGCTTTCACTCAGCAACAAGGCTTGAAAGATCTCCAGCCAGTGGCTGGTCTGGAGGGGATGATGACATGACAGATATGATGAATGAGTAATGACGTAGGAGGAAAACCTTTATGTCCAGAAAACCACAGTACTTACCGCTCCAGGAATACGAGAACAGAGTTCAGGCATCTCGCTGGTCAGCACAGCCAGTGTGCCCGATGCCGCCTTCCTCAGACGCTCATCATCTTCACCGCTATAAAGGACCAGCAACTTGAGACGGTCATTGTCAGTAGCCGTGTACAATTTCTGGACCTTTTAAATAAAAAAATATAAATGCCTTCATATACACTGTCCCTTAATATCTTGACATGGGTGTGAAAAGTCACATATAATCACACCCTTAGATTATACGGTGTGGGGGTCAGTTCTGCTCTTGTAGTTATAGATTTGGACTTGTAAGCGACAGTCACTGAGGTGCCCTTGAGCAAGGCACTGCACAATACTTGTAAGACGCTTTGAATAAAAGCGTATGCCAAATGAATAGATGTAAATATTTGACAACAGAATAGATTTCTAGAGAAATATACTTGGATGAGCTATCATACCAAAATGTGAATGTCAGAATTGTAAGGCATGCTTTAACATACCTCAGTGCTCAGGACCAAATTACACATGCATTCAGTGGCCGCCGCACGGACCATATCGTGCTCTTCAAACATATATCCCTCAATTTTGGACACTGCCTTCTCCTTTATGATTTTCTGACTGTGAGAACATATGATATTAAAAGAAATGATGATGATAAAATTCAAGGTATATTTATAATCAAGATCTGAGCTAACCGGAGCCGTTCGCTGATGCCAGCCAGGTTAGTGAGGGCCATTAAAGCCTCAAAGTTCTGCAGCATTGTGCAATCAAGTGACAGCAGACTGACCAACGGTCTCACCACCTCGTACACCTACACATTAATAAATCATTAGATAACAAAAATAACTATAATAATATAAAATTGAGGATAGGTGAATTTAGGTGCCGCCTCACCCTCTCGCCCGGGAAGGCAATCTCAGGGTTGGATGTGATCGTGATCTTGGCCAGAGCTTGTGCTGCTTTGATCTTGCCCTTATCTGTGCTATCGGACACCAGCGGCAACAACGCCTGAATCAAACAGGAATAGATTTTATAATAATAAGGAAAGTTATGGATGTGTGAATCAGGTGAGATGTTCTATGTTCTGTACATACTTTTCCTCCACCTTGTGCTACCACCAAACCTCTGTCTTCCTGTCTCTCCACCAGAGCTAAAATAACCCTGTTAGAAGAGAAGAGATGGAAATGACATTATTGAAAACAGAAGCTATTTTCTTGAGATCAAAATCAATTTTCAGTGAAGCTCCCTCGACAGAGTTATTTATCTGAATTCGTGAAGCAGTCGCGCCAGCGTTGGGAAATGGCTAAAACTGATTTGCAAATGATTGACTTTCAAACCAGCAGCATTTGAATATAGCCAGAAGGAAACATTCTGAGGTCTTCAGAATCATATTTACTCCAGACAGAACTCTGGGTAAAGGTGACCCACCTGGCAATGCATTCCCTGCAGGCTTCGGTGAGGGCCGGACTCTCCTGCTTCACCATACAAACCAATGCTGACACCACCCCGGCTTCCAGGAGTTTTACAACTCTCTTCTCCACAAATGACTGGGAATCCTATAGACGGCACATTTTGTAATTTTTGGTAACAGTTCTTTTACAGATAAGTTCTTTGTGAACATGAGAATTATATTTCAGCTGTCGTTTATAGTTCTACCTTTGGATGCTCTTCAGGTACGTGCTGTTTTGCATATTTAGCAAGCTCCACCATCTGTGGATCTGGCTTTTCAATGTCATAGCTGTTGGTGCAGTTGACCAGCGTTGATCCAACAGCAAACAACACTGTTTTGTCCTCGGACTGCAAAGAATATTCCATTTATAGAGCAAGAGTACCTGAACCCTTGGCCATAAGTTTGGCTATCAAATACACGCGGTGAGCGATACCTTAGCCAGCTCAAACATAGCTCGGAGGGCCTTCTTATCTTCCGCTAGGTCTACTTTGACATCTGCATCCAGCGTGAGGTAGGCCAGACCCTCGATGGCCCAACGGCGTGATGTTGGAGGCAGCGCTTCGTTGCAAAGCCACCTGGGAAATAAAGAGACAGTATAGGGACATGGCCTCCAGCAGTGACACTTAGCATTTAAAGAACGTTGTACGCCTTTCATGGAAACAGATTTAGATATGCATACACATGCAAAAACATCTTCACACGCAGAACACAGAGTTTACTGAGTAATGTTTTAATGCCACTGAAAATGATTTCAAATAGAATATAAGTTAGAGCCAACTAATGCTTTGTTTGTGTATGTGTAGCATTCACGTGTGTCACACAGTGTTTCATGACATTCTTTCTCCATAACACAAAAGAAGATATTTTGAGAAATGGTTGTAACAAAAAAAAAACATTTAACCAGATTGAGTTTCATAGAAACAGTTTTCAAAATATCTCCTTTGGTGTTCCAAATAAGAAAGAGTATCTTGTGCACAAAACTTACTTCCTGCACTGCTTGGCAAGTTTGAGTGTCGAACCCTCCGCGAACTGCTTCATGCTGAAATCCGTGCCTCCCGCTGAACCTAGTTTGCACAATCCCTACAGAACAAACAAAGCTGTAACAACATTAAAATATCTCGAAATATTGACTTCTCAAATGTTACTGAAATACTTACCACAAGCGCCCGCACACGTATCCGGTCATTTTCACTTTTCTTGTAAAGATCTTTTAACAAAGCGACGCCATTGGCCGTGATGAAAGATGCCCTCTTGGCTTTCCCGGCGGCATGAATGAGTGCCTCTACTGCCACCTGCTGGTGGGTGATGTTCTCAGAGGCGCAGAGGGAAATGATGGCTTCCATTATCCCGCTGAGCTCAAGGGTACGATTGCCCACATCACTAGGACCCTGCAGCAGGACTGAGACCGTTTGTATCGCACGAAGTTTCCGCTCCATAACTGAACTCCCAAAGTGTTGCCTAAAACAAATTGTTGGGGAACGACAATAAGAAACAATTTTAAAGATACTCAATCATAAATAGGAATGTTTTTTGATGATATTTGTATTAAGTCTTGTGTTGAAAACACATTTAACATTCTCACTTACTGGACATATCCCTCACAGAGCTTGCTGAAGTTTTCTCTCTCTTTATCACTTATTAGGTCATCGTAGAGCTTATTAAGGAGAACTGAGCAGCTCATTGGTGTGCTGTCTGTGAGTGGGGGCCCGTCTCCCAGCTCAGGAACTGTCCCAGCAACTTCTAGAATCTTCTTCAGACCTATAAGAAAGAACAACAGAAATCATAAAAGGTCAAAATGCATTAATTGTGATCTTGTTTTAAGTCATTGGAATGATGATAAAATGAAATTCTGTCAAGATTTACTTATGCTTTTATGCAAAGTGATATGCATTAGTCAATCATCACTGCACAGCAAAAAGGGTAAGGTGCCTTGCTCAAGGACACATCAGTCATTGTCTGCTGGGAGTGGGACTCGAACCCCCAACCTTCTCCCTAACCATCACACCACGACTGACCCATTTACTTAACGTCTTGTCATTTCAAACCTTTCATTGTTCTGCAAAAAAGATATTTAGGAATGTTGGTAACCAAAAAATAATTTACTTCTATGCAAGGACACAAAACCAAAACAAGTTTGAGATGAAAAGAGGTAAATGAAGACAGCATTTTCAGTTTTTGGTCATTTTAAAGTTAAATAAAAGAATGTCTAAACTCTTTGACACATTTATTCATACTGAAGGTCAATGAAAAGAGTTTTCTGGTCATTACCCTGGTCGATGACCCACAGGGTGAGCGAGTTGTCTGGGTTTTTCAGAGATTTTCTCGGCACCTGTTTGACAAGCAGGTTAATGGCGTTGTCGCGTCCTGGTCCAGACACGCTGGATGCAGGCAGCATGTCAATGAGATGACGCAACATGGAACGCAGCTCGCGGGAGGGTTCTGCAACACGGAACACAACATCCTTAAATATGCATGCGTGTGTTTTTTGTTTACAATTTAAGACTTCTGAAGACATTTAACATCCAAAGTATAAATGGCGGTAACACATGTTATTATATCATCTTTGAAAAAGAGTTTCAGAACTAGCTGATTGTAATTTATCTTTTACATTAAATCTTATTCCACATTAACTCTTTAAATCACCCCAATAAAGTAGAACAGAAATTCACTGTTGGAAGTTATTTCTGCTCTTGTCATCATAATGCAGGTTGCTAAAACTACCTTTGAAACTGAAGGTTGGTCTCTCACCTGGTAATATGGCCTCATCTTTTCCGCGAATCTCTTTCTTCATGCTTTCCGTTAGGGACTCAAACATCACCTGGACCAGATGGCATGCCGAAAGAGACACGGTAGAGTCACCAGACCCCATGACAACACATAGGCTGTCCATGCCAAGCTCGTTCACAATGGCCATGGTCTACAGACAACAACAGTGACGGTTAAGGTGATTGATCTTGGGAGGGAGGGAGGTTGAATGTTTGGATTTACCCTTGACTGATGTCCTGTACACAACCCAACCAAAGTTCTAAGAGCCGAGAGAACCATTTCCTCATGCTTGGACTCCAGGAGGTTTTGGAGAAGTTTTACTCCATCATTTCTGAAGATCTGCTCAGCGCCCGCATCCTCCCGTGAGAGCACAACCAGGTTTTGAGCGGCCTACATTAAAGATAACGGAAAACGAGGAAACTGACAAACTACATTTTTTTTTTTAGAAAGTTCACAATACGTATGATTTATCCTGCACACCTTTTGTCTGTCTGATGCCTGCGCTGTGCTGTCCAAGAGGAGTTTGAACATCTGCTGAACTCGTGAGTCTGTGGAGGACAGTTGCGTTGCCTACAGCACACGAACAAATCAATCAAAAAGCAAACAAATCAAACAGAATTCTCCAGTGATCTACGGCCTTGAGTGAATAAACGTGAGTGCTGCTGGGGGGTCATGGCCTAGTGTTTAGAGAGTTTGAGTTCTAACCCCAGGGTTGGCAATATCATGACTTAGGTGAGCAAGGCACTGAACACCCAACTGTTTCAAGGGTGCCGCAGCCTAAATAGCCGTCCATTGCTGTGGGTGTTAACTGCTGTGTGTGTGTGTGTGTTCACTACTGTGTTTGTGCACTTTGGATGGTTTAAATGCAGAGCACAAGTTCTGAGTATGGGTCAGCTGTATGTTACATCATTTCCCTTTACTTGTGGGTGGTTGCAATGGCATTCTGAGTACAAACTTATCTACCAAAATGTCTGACTCTTTGATAATTTGACTATAATCTGTTATCCTCATATCCAAACCTGACTTCTGCAGAACACAAACTAATATCTTGAAGAATGTTGAAAACCAAACAACACTGAACCTCGTAGGCTTCCACCTGAATAAACAAATCCACAGACACTTCTCCAAATATCTTCATTCGTGTTCTGCAGCACAAACAGTCCTATAGAGGTTCGGAATGACATGGGGGTGAATAAAACGATCCTTACATCACTGAATGGACCCACCTTCTGTTGGATCTGTGCTCCCAGCTGTCTTAGCAGATCTTGGAAAGCTGTATTCTTGGGCTCCAACTGCGCACATTTCTGAGCGTCTTGAAATGCCTGGTCCAGCCGTCCGAGCTTCTGCAGGGCCTGTGCTCGACGGAACCGGGCCTTGATGTCACCAGGGTCTGTGTCCAAAGCTGGAGAGAAGAAACCATAACAACAACCCATCACTTTAATGACACATCTTCTCCTTCAAGATGTTTTAATAGATATTAACCGTACCCTTGGAGGCATCGGTCTCTGCTTTGGAGTAGTCTTGCAGTTTGAGATAACATGCAGCACGGTTTCGATACAGAATACCACAGTCTGACTGTCCATCACTGATATTTAAAGCTTTTGTGTAGCAGCTCAGGGCATTTTGCACATCACCAGCTTTAAAATAACTGTTCCCTTCTTCTCTCAATGCAGAGGAGTCCTGGGACATCTAAACACCCAAAAACAGTGAATTAGTAGACAACACACAATCATATTAGAATAAATATCACACATTGCTGGTAACCATGATGGAGTTCTATTGGACTCCTGATAAGTGAAGATCTCACCTTTTGCTTATTCTTTTTTTCGCTTGTCTGATAAAACCGTGCACGTACAACTTGTCTAGTTACGTTTTTATAAAAAGGTTATAATTTTTTCTAATAAAAAAATATTACTTAATGCAATAACTCTCACTCTCTTCTGGAGAGTTCTGACTCTGCTTCCGGGTTTGGGTGCACACCAGTGACGTCGAGTAATTCTATTGGTTGAACGCCGCCGGTTCGCCTCTAGCCACGCCTCTTTTTCTTGCAACGTATGACCATATAAGTCCAACAAGAGCTGCAAGGATGAGATTAATTATTTAAAACGAATCTCATTAATCTCTTTATAAATTTGAGTAGTTTTAATATTACAATTCTTTTTGATGACATAAATTTGTTTTTAAAAAAGACACATATAAAAATACACAACATATACACAAATACGTGAACACAAACGAAAAACACACAAAAAATCATTTTGATTAATTGATTAAATACTTTTTCTTTTTTCTAAAGGGAAAATTGCGGATTGTTTTTAAAACAGAAAATATTTAAATTTTCATAATCATAAAAAATATAAGTCACAAAAAATATAATAGTCATAAAAATATATAATTATTAAACTCCCTGTTTGACCAATAACCTTCGCTTTATTTTTAATAAAATCCTTAAATCATCCTCAAAGTTTATTTGACATTTAATAACCCCACGATCATCCAACCAATCAGAGACCAGCGCGCCTCAGCCCCCCTGAACTCCATATCCCAGAGTGCCTTGCGCCAGTCTCGAGCTCAGGCACAGGATACCAGACGTCTTTCAGGAGAATCAAACGGGTAAATATTTGACATCCGGGAAATGTTTCGCCTTAAAAACGTGATTTCAGTTACACGTCATATGTTGTGAAAACGATACAAGTGTCGTAAAACGCTTTCAAAGCTAAGAAATGAGTTTTTTTGCGTCCGAGGGATCGTGGTTGTGTTAAAGAATGGATCAGATCAGATCCTGTGTGTGTAGATGCTGCATGTAACCCATAGAGAAGCCACATATAGTGCACTTAAACTCTGTTTTTGTCATTTATTGAGTTCTGTTGTGTGTAACATGAGCATAGATTGCATCTAATGCTGCTGGACTCTTAACTTTCATTTGTGTGGATCTCTTTGCAGTGGATCTTAATGGATATGACAACTGGAGTCAAGGTTTACTGATCATTATGTATTTAAATATGGTAATCTTTCTATATTATAACACAGCTCAGTGTTTCATATTCCTGGGAAGAAAGCACACATCTGTATCAGACTTCTGTAGGTTCTACACACTGATTTCCTACAGATTAACATCAAACATGAAGATTCTTTTATTCTTCATCCTCATGTCATTGCAAGCCTGCACGACATCTTTAGTCGTCGCAACACAAAAAAAAGATATTTAGAAGAATGTCAGTAACCAATGACTTTAACGCTTATTCATTTGGCAGATGATTTGATCAATAGTGACTTTTGGTATTATGGATTTGCCCATTTATCACTGCAGAGCATCAGGAGTAAGATGTCTTGCTGTTTATCCGCTGGCGCTGGGATTCAAACCCACAACCTTCTGCTTACAAGTCCAACTCTCAAGCCAGCAGACCCCGACTCACCCACATTTTATGGATGCTAAACCTCTGAGACGTTTCTCATTTCTTGTTTTGAGTGATTCAATAAGGACCATTTTTATTCGTTGGTGTAAGAATCGTACAACATACTTTAGATTTGAGATTGCTGTCATTGGTCATAACCGCATTTAGCCCTAGATATCGGACAATAAGAATAAATGGGGAAATAATATGAAACATGATGTAGTGCATTGAATTACATCTCATCATGTTTCAAATATAATTCCTTATACCTATGTCCATCTTATTTTCTTTTGCAAAATTCAACTTCAATCTATGCAGTCTTGAGATGTTCATGCTTTTAAATGGAAACATTTTCATAGAAAAGATGAATAGAAACCATTGTTACAAGGCAAAAACAGAGTAAACGGTTTGGATCAGTATCAATTAATCCTCAATCCTGACATTAGTCCTATTTGCGTTCTATATCGGCAGAATTGGATGCAACAGATAAAATAGAATAAGAGCATGGGTTGCTGTTGATGTCCCAGTTTATTGTGTATCTCCATATCTACTTTTTGGAGTGGAATTTTATCTAGTTTGGATGCTGATGGTTACTTTTATAATTTTGATCAGACCGCTAAATACAGGCTTCTAATTGTTCCATCATTAGTTGTTTGTGAAAACCATAAGATTTTGTTTTCTCAGGTGCTCGGTTCCCCGTTCCTGATGTTTTCTGCGGAAATTGGAGCTTGAAAAACAACACATGGTAAAAGGCTGCTGAAGCAACACGTCTAAGCAAATCTATTTGTAGCCTTCTCACCACTTCTACTTCATCTCCGGTTTGGATGTGGGATGGTTGAGCTGTCTACCAGTATTGGAGGAAGGACCCTAATCCCAAATCCTTCTGGAGGGCACTAAGACACTGCATGACTCAAAGCTGACAGGATTAACTTCATATTAGATTTGTATGACAAGAGAGGAAGTACACCTGCTTGAGTTCACAGGCGAATCCAGGCCACGCTGCTCCGACTTTCTACGCTTTTCGGATCTTGTATGCGAGATGTCACCTTGAACTGTAAAACTTGGCACGGTTCGTGCGCCAACTGAATCGCCTCTTGTTGTAGGACCTAGCAAATCCAAACCCATTCAGAATCAAGGTAGATCGCCCTTGGTGCCAAAAAGCGGTGTAATTTTTGTGTTTGGCTCCTAGATGTTCACCCTGGAGACTTTATTTTTATGCAGGATGACAGTGAAAGGATAGTGGAAAGCAAGTGTATTTGCAGATCTGTATTGCTGATGCTTGAGACCTCTCAGCCAGACTGGAAAGGATTGGGAAAATTCCTTGAGAGAGTGGGGACATACTGAACTCCGCTGTTCTCATTAATGTCTTTTTGGTGGTGGAAGGGTGCATTCGTGTGATGGCTCAGTGGACAGGAGCAGCCACTGCTGTGTGAGGGTCTACATACAGCACTGTAAGTGTAAGCACACACACACATACACACACAGGCAGCTGGAGGGTGTATACACTGGTTGTGATGTCACAAATAGATTCATATACAATATTTGTTAAATCAAAACAATAAAGTCGCCCTGTGATTAATATGGTGCTTTTAATATGCTTTTTATATTTGTCATTTTGAACTATTATTGTGTATTTTCACTATAAAGCTAAGAGTAAACAAATTTTTTTTAAACTGCCACTTGATGTCGTCAAAAACCTCTTACCAATCCAACGACTCATTCGACACAAAAAAAATGCTAAAAGAGAAATTATTCTGTTTTCATTTTGGTTCAGGAAAGAAATTTATTTTTGGTTTCAATTTGAATAATGTTTGTAAATGATACACAGATTTTTATGGTGAAATGTAAGTTTTAATTGGGGAAATTGTCGACCACAGGGGGACTTTAATATTTTGATATTCAAGAGCCACATCTTAAGATAACACCTACAAACTAAAACGCTTGCTCAACGACTTAACATCCACAATGTATTTTATAAAGTTTTGGAGATGGAATCAGGCATGTCCCATCGCAAATAGAGGAGATTTAAAGGGACTGTCTGGCCTCCTGCTGTTTAGAACCTGTGTCCTTTTTTTCTCGGCGTCCCCTCTGGTTTGAATGCTCTAGGACAGGGGCCACTTTGTTTCGGTTTCAGTTCACAGACTGCCAGTTCGATCTTGTGATCCCCGTCCCCTGTGTATACACCCCCAAGCCCCCGCTCTGGAATCTGGGGTGGACTTTAAACAATCCTTTGACATGAAGTTGAGTCTTTGGACCTACTGGGCTGCAAATGTAAATCTGCTCCTTTTTGCTTCCTCCATTAGCATCTGTCAGATAAGCGGAGCAGGATGAAACTGAAGAAGCAGGTGACCGTCTGCGGCGGGGCCATCTTCTGTGTGGCCGTCTTTTCTCTCTACCTGATGTTGGACAGAGTCCAGCATGACCCGGCAAGGAGGCAGAGCGGAGGGAACTTTCCGAGGGTAAGCTGCTTGGTTTTGTGAATTGCTTTTTGTCTGAATGGCTCAATTTATCAAAGCCATTGGTTTTTTCATTTATCTTTTGCATTTAAGTGTGAAGCCGGCGATGTGGCCAATTTGTTTTCTGGCTGACATTATCTACTATCT
Organism: Triplophysa yarkandensis; assembly: GCA_033220385.1. Taxonomy (NCBI): domain Eukaryota; kingdom Metazoa; phylum Chordata; class Actinopteri; order Cypriniformes; family Nemacheilidae; genus Triplophysa; species Triplophysa yarkandensis. Next base: position 5,111,896 of record CM065677.1, on the reverse strand, counting down.
AATGACTAAATTAGCTAGAGAATATCATGCTGCGTGCAACGGGTTGTAATCCAATGTCTTTGATAAATATGTAAAAGTGATTAGAAATATGTGTTGGTCGTGTTCTAGAAAGGGCTTCCAGGACGGGATGTAGTTGACTGTGTTTGATGCAGCATAGTTTCTGTACTTATCGCAAGCCTCGGGGGAAATAAGGCACATTATGCGGATGCTGTTTATATTCAAAGCATAAGGTAAATCCGTACTAGCTCTGATTGTAAGCTAGCTTTGAACCAATGCTGCAGAAATTCAACTTTGAAAGAAAAAATTTTACGTGTTTACAACCTATTGCCAATTTTATGTTCCACATGTAATGTTGTTGCATTTTTCTTTTCAATTTCACTTTAAATTTTTTATATTAAACATTAATTGAGGGAACCATATTAAGGACCACCTAAAATCCCAAGGGATCAAAGTCAGAACAAATTTTGTGTTATCATTTTCTCCCCATTTTGACATTTTAACCCCGTATAACTTTGACTTTTGCCAAACTCAAAAGATGATTTTTTGAAAGATTTTGAAAAATGTTGATTAAAACCCCATTCGATTTTCCAGCATTTTTCAAAAAAATTACTTTGGTAAGTACAATTTTTTGGGGTGAATTATTAATATATGAGACTATATATGGAGCTTTTTTGGTTCCCAGTATTCTTAAAAAATGATTATTTTGGGTGATTATATTTTTGGGCTGAACTATAACTTTAAGAATAAAAACATTTTGTAAACTTTCACATCAATTCCCCGGCAATTCAGAAAAACTTTTGCGCATTCCGGAAACATTTAAATCTAGTTTGTGTTAATTATAACAGAAACGTATGTGGTATGATATGCAATCACCTCAAGATTGATCAGTTCAGTGTTGATGTTGTAGATCTGTGGTGGTAGATAGATGACCCCTCCTCCCCTTCATTTTTCAGAGCCAGATCTCGGTGTTACAGAACCGTATTGAACAACTCGAGCAACTCTTGGAGGAGAACCATCAGATCATCAGCCACATTAAAGACTCTGTGCTGGAGCTCACGGACACTGGTGCCGTCTCTCCCAGCGGGCACCTCCCCTTCCGCAGTGCCAACGGCTCCTGGGTGTTGCCTTTCGACGGCAGACCCACTTTTCTATCCATCAAGCCACAAGACTGCCAGTTTGCGCTTGGCCGCAGAAGCCAGACCGACCTGCAGGTGAGACCTTATGTATGAATTTAGTTGGTAATTGAATAGTAATGACATGAATTTTTTGATTACAAAAAAAAGACATGTTGTGTTTAGAAGTTTAGAAGTCACTTCTAGTCAAAACTTTTCCATTGGGTATGCTGTGCTTCAGGCTGTCACATCTAGACTTAATACACTTCTTGTGTTACCTGTCAATCATATCAAGTTGTCATGAGATTTGGTTTGTTTACCAAGAGCTCCACAAACATGACCAACAAGTGCCGGAATGTGATGTCTTTATTAAACTTCTGTGTCAGAACCAGGTACTGAAGATTTCAGATAGACAGCCGTGGAATTTTGAGAATAGTGGAACGGTTATAAAGCCGACAGTACCGCGCGAGACCGGCTCAACATTTTCATTATATGTCTCACAATTGATTGGTGGATGGCACTTGTCTCTCTGTAGATGCTGGATGTTTACTCGCTGCTCAGCTTTGATAATGTGGACGGCGGCGTATGGAAGCAAGGCTTTGAAATCACCTACGACCCCAGCGAGTGGGATGAAGAACCACTGCAGGTGTTTGTGGTGCCTCATTCACACAATGATCCAGGTACCTGCAGTGTTTAAAATGTGTAAAACATGTTTAACGAAGAATTTCTTGGTCGGGAATTATTGATTCTAAACCAAGAAAAAATCATCACAGACTTTTTGAAGCAATTCCAAATATGTCTCAAATTAAAGTTCTCTCATCATTTACTCACCCTCTGACATTTCAAACATGTATGACTTTCTTTCCACAGCACAAAAAACAAAACAAAGATATTTTGATAATTGATAAGTTAATGAGTCTTATTATACTATTATAATAAGCCAATGAGTCATTAAGTCAATAGGAACCAACAGTTTTTGACTGCCAGCATTCTTCAACATATCTTATTTTGTGTCTTAGCAGGTATTAAAGGTCAATAGGGTGAGTTCCTATTGACTTGCCCTGTTTTATTGTTCATATAAAAGAAGTCAGTGGGCATCAACATTTTTGGTGACCAAACTTCTTATAAATATCTTACTTTGTGTTTTAGTAGGTTAAAATGTGTGAGTCCCCTTTATCTACCCTAACAAAGTAAAAGCACTTTCAAACCTTAAATAACCTTTACATTTTGCATGGATAAACCTTTATCAGTTTAAAAAATTATTCAAGTGGGTCACTCTCTCGCCATTTGCAGCATCAGCATAATTTACTCAGCATCTTTGGGAAACCATTTCAAATACTAAATGTGTTCCACCCACCATAGGACGCATGCATTAGCAAATTTAACTAACCTCTCAAGTTGGCATTTTTCTGCCGTGATGTTCGGATGACCTAGAACTTCAATTCAGCAACACAATTCCCTCTTTTTTGATTTGGGTCGATACATTGTCATCAACTTTTGTGTGTTTAATACTTTAATTCACCTTGTAAAGTTCTAATCCTCTGTTTAAAGTTTATGTAAGGCTGAACATCAGCACCGATCTGTTGTAGTCTTGGCCGACACAAAGATTTGAGCGCTTTTTGCACACCATAGCAACACCTCTGAATAATGAACAGATGGTGTTACTTTGAAAAAGTCGTTCATAGGGGTGAGAAGTGCTGCAGAGTCCTAAGAAAGCTTTTTACTGTAGATGTGACATCGGTTTGAAGGCCAACCTAGAGGCTGAATCTCAGCGGAGAGCAAATTGGTTTTGGATTTATGAGTGAATAAGTCTGGGGTTATTTCCTGGGACTTTAATATTTTGTTTTACAATGTCATTTACACATTATATCTCAAATATGGTTCTTGTAGTCTTTTTTAGCAACTTTAAATGATTTTTTCAAGTTCCATGTTTGAACATCTTCATCGCTGATTTTTTTGTTTCAGGATGGGTCAAAACATTTGACAAGTACTATTATGACCAGACCCAGCATATTCTCAACAACATGGTGGTGAAGCTGGCAGAAGACCCTCGCAGGAAATTTATCTGGTCTGAAATTTCGTATTTCGTCAAATGGTGGGAGAGTGCCGATACTCAGAAGCAAGAGGCAATGCGCAAGTCAGTAATGATTTCATTTGATGCTAAATAGTTTGATGTTTATGGCATTTAAAAGCCATCTCAAATATTTTTTAGTCCCTTGTGCTTAATTTGATCCGTTCATATTCTTCAATCTTGTCACTTGTAGAAAGCTGAATTACTCAGTTTAGTCTGAGATTACCTATATATGATCTATGGTTAGTTATTGGAAATGAATGAGATTCGTGCTTTGGTCCTCATATTTCTTTCAGGCTTATCCTCAGCGGACAGCTGGAGATGGTGACGGGAGGTTGGGTCATGACTGATGAGGCCAACGCTCACTATTTCGCCATGATTGATCAACTCATCGAAGGCCATCAGTGGCTTGAGAAAAATCTGGGTAAAAATCGGTCTGGTCAATCATCTGCAGAACACTATGAAGGGATTTCTAAAGCAATGTTCGGTTTTTAAGGTGTGATTCCTCAGTCCGGCTGGGCAGTGGATCCGTTTGGTCATAGTGCCACGATGCCTTACTTGCTGAAACGGTCCAATATAACCAGCATGCTAATCCAGAGAGTCCATTATTCTATTAAGAAGCATTTCTCTGCCACACGGAGCCTTGAGTTCATGTGGAGGCAGGCCTGGGGTGAGCGCAGGTTTCGTTATTTCAAAACCAATTTTTATGGAAATGTATACCTCATGTCACGTGATACCTGTTTGCATTTTTATTATGTATTTGTCGTGTTAGTGGAACCAAAATGAAAGTTGTCATTATTTAATCACCCTCTTGTTTTCAAATTAGTACAACTTTCTTTTTTCTGCAAAACACAAAATAATATATTTTGAAGAATGTTGATAACTATCACCCCTTCACTTGCATTGTGTTTTTGTAAATAAAATATTAGTGAATGGTTGCTACTGCTTTTAAGTTACAAATATTCTTCAAAATATTTTATTTTGTGTTCTGCGGAAAAAAGAAACTTAAACCGATTTAAAAAGACAAGAGGGTGAATAAAAGTACAAATTTTCACAAAAAAAGTTAAAATCAATACAAAAATTCTATAAAATGCTTTGCTGCTTTTTCCAGCATTGTTTATTCACTCTTTAAATGTCTAACAAACGTCATAGATAGACAAACATTTGGCAGATACCGCCAAGTGAAGCTTTGCCAAATAGTCGAGCCAAACCCAATTTTTTTTTATTTATTTTCCTTGATTTTCAGATCCTGATTCAAGCACGGATATGTTCTGCCACATGATGCCATTTTACAGCTACGACGTGCCTCACACCTGCGGGCCCGACCCCAAGGTCTGCTGCCAGTTTGATTTTAAGAGGCTTCCGGGCAGCAGAGTAAATTGTCCATGGAAGGTGCCGCCTCGAGCCATCACGGACGCCAACGTGGCCGAGAGGTGAGGAAATGAGATGAAATTAATTTTGAGAATGAATATAGGTTAATTTCCTGTGTTGGTCAATACAACTCATTTCTCTGGCACCTGCTGTATTGCATAAATCTTGTTAAAATTTGGAATCAACACAAATCAAGCTCTTGCTTTACATGGCAGAACTGAAAAAACAGAATATTATCAAGCATGTAGAAATGAGTCTGCATCTGTTTTTATATTGAGCAGCGCATGGTGGGAAAGGCATTGTGGGATGTTTAGAAATGCTTTCCTCATCTTAGGGTTTTTGCATTTTAGAGCTTCAGTTTTGCTCGATCAGTATCGCAAGAAGTCCAAGCTGTACCGCAGCAAAGTGGTGTTAGTTCCCTTGGGAGATGATTTCCGGTACGATAAAGCTCTGGAGTGGGACCAGCAGTACTCCAACTATCAGAAACTGTTTGATTACATGAACTCCCATCCAGAAATGCACGTGAAGGTATGTTTATAGATAAGCATTTAAAGGGATAGTTCACCTTTGAGTTGTTCCAAATGTGCCAACATTTCTTAGTTCTGATGAACACAGAGAAAGAAATTTGGAAGATTGGTTAAGTCGAAACAAGTCTTGGACCCCAATGACTATCATAGTTTTAAAAAAATACTTTCAAAAAATTTTCTGTTGAACACATAATAAGATATTTTGAGGAAAGTTGCAAAAACTTTTTGGTTACAAGAATTCTTCTAAATATCTCTCTCTGTGCTCACCAAAGAAATGTATTGAGGTTTGGGGAAAAACTGAAGAGTGAGTAATTCATGACCATTTTTGGGTGAACCATCCCTTTAAGAATACCATTTCAGAAAACAACCCTCTTGGGACCAAGGTCTATTAACCACATATCACATAATTAATTAATCATTTGCATCAAAATAAAAACACAAGAGCATAAGTATAGATTTCGGGAATTATACTGAAACAGAATATTGTGTCTTCAGGCTCAGTTTGCTTCACTGACGGACTACTTCAACGCTGTATACAAGGCTAACGGAGTTGCCCAAGGGACACGACCGCCCAATTACCCAGTTGTAAGCGGAGATTTCTTCGCCTACGCGGACAGAGAGGACCATTACTGGAGTGGATACTACACCTCACGACCCTTCTACAAAAACCTTGACCGTGTATTAGAGTCTCATCTCCGGTAAGTTATTAATGTGTCCATCTCACTTTTCGTTAAAAATATCTGTCTAATAGGTTTTGTTTTTATGCTTTTTTATTTATTTTTGATTACCCGATGTAATTAAAACAGCTCTGACAGGCTATCAATTAAATTTTGCATTTTGGCATCTTTGTGCCTGAGCCGGCATTATCTGCCAGGATTAAATTATTTTCTGAATAAAAGCTGCATTCTCTGTGGTATTATCAGGGATGTGCTTAGTCTCCGTCGCCATGTGGTGCATGAGTTTTTCTCATTAATCCACTTTATTGTTTTCATTTGTGGCGTAATATGTTTATTATGCAGTACTTTGACTCTAGACTTTACCATAATCTGTAATAAACATCATGTGATGTGTATCTACTGTGTACACCTACACTATAAGAACATAGTTTAATAGTTTATTCACACATTTTTACAGGTATGACATTCTTTCTTCTGCAGAATGCAAAATAAGATATTTTGAATGTAGCACCTATTCCCTTCCACTGCTTTTTTGTCTATACAATAGAATTCAATGGGTTCCGTGGCTGTCTCCAAAATGTCTTCTTTTGTGTTATGCTGAAGAAAGCAAGTCATACAGATTTGAAAAAGAGTGTGAGTAATTGATGAGACATTTCTGGGTAAACTCACTTAGGTTTGATCTGTCAAACTGTTTTTAAACGCTAGCTGACTGTGTGAATAAACTGAAGATATGTCAATTTACGGCATATACTGACAACTTGAGGTTTGTTTTTTATGTTACCAGCTGTAAATGTGGAAGTGGATGATAAAAGAGAGGGTATACATTTTATCTTATCATGATAAGTGACAAAAAAGTGATAAAGCGCTGCTTAACTGAACAATGTCAGGTTTGTGCTGTACTTGAAGTTGTTGTGTTTTATGTTGCTTGTAGAGGAGCTGAGATTCTTTACAGTCTGGCTGTCGCTCACGCACGGCGTGCAGGCGTAGAAGGACGGTACCCCACCTCAGATTACTCTCTGCTCACCGACGCCAGGCGTAACGTAGGCCTGTTCCAGCACCATGATGCCATCACGGGCACAGCCAAGGAGATTGTTGTCATTGACTACGGCAACAGGTATCTGAACAAAAAAGGAAATTATGGGATTTACCCACTTGTAATTTCAAACCTTTTATGTAATTTTCAAAACCGTTTTTCATTTTTCCACAGTACATTAAAGGAGATATTTTGAAGATTGTTACTGGCACAAATTCACTTGCATTAGTTTTGTGATCATATAATAAAAGTGAATGGGAGTAATTGCTTCTCGGCTACCAACATTCTTCAAAATGTTTTCTTTTGTTTTTGTGGGAAAACAAAGTCATACCAGTTTGAACTGCCAAGTGTTGGTTATTTGTATGAAATAGCATCTTAATGGGTTATCATTACTGTTTGACGTTTGGTGTGTAAGTGACTCATGCTATCTTGTTGTTGTTTTGCAGGTTATTGCGTTCTCTGGTCGGTCTGAAGCGAGTGATCATCAATGCAGCTCACTTTCTAGTAATGAAGAACAAAGACATATATCGCTTTTATCAGACAGAGCCTTTCCTGGAGACGGTGAGCAGCAGTGTTGGTTTAATCCGACACAAGTGGTCTAATGTAAAAATTTGACATTTTACCTCCACTCTCTTATTCACATGACTGCAGGACGACCGACGGGCCACACAGGATTCTCCTCCGCAGCGAACGCTTATCGAGCTGGAATCTTCTCCGAGGTCTGATCCTTTATCACATATTTATGGAAATGAATATATAACCCTGCCTTTAAAACAGAACCAAAAGTCCTTTTTTGTGATTTATCGTTTTCTACATAAAATCATACTATATAATTTAAAGAACATTCTGTTACAATAATAATCTTTATCGACTCTGTAAGACCATATCAAAGATTGAAATGATAGTAAAATTAATGGCTGAAACCCTTAGGTATCTGGTGCTATTTAACCCGTTGGAGCAGGAGCGTTTGTGTTTGGTTACTGTGCTGGTGAATTCAGCAAAAGTAAGAGTGCTTACAGAAGACGGACAGACACTACCGGTTCAGCTCAGCGCTCAGTGGGTGTCCGCCGTCGAGATGAGCGGAGAGGTTTACCAGGTATGGGTGTGTCATACATACTTTTAATCTAGCTTTTATGTGCGGCACGTTCTTGCAACAGAACAATGGGTTATAAAGCAAACCTCATTTTTAACTCAGGCCTCTTTTATGGCACGCCTGCCCGCCCTTGGATTGGCCATTTTTCACCTTTACGACTCTGCCGACTCCCCCATGACTCTGCGCTCCGAAACCCTGCTGAGGATTCCCGGACGGGGTCAGAGTATACGAAGTATGGACCCTTTGCCCGTTCGGTCTCAGATGGCGGATTCTCAACCTTTCTACATCCAAACTCAGTCTCTCACTCTGGGCTTCTCTGGAGCAACAGGCCTGCTGGAGGTGATATTTCTACATCCACTCAAATGAAGTATTTAATTTTTTTGGTGCCGGACAATGTCTCCAACAATTTTTTCTTGACAGAGTATTCGACGCAAAGACGACCCCCAGGAGGTCAGGGTACAAATTCAGTTCTTTACATACGGCACTCGACCCTCAAAGGACAAGAGCGGAGCTTATCTCTTCCTACCCGACGGAAGTGCAAAGGTATCTTCCGTAACCACACAGTCCATGTTTAAAAGTCATTTATCAGCAAGCGCTTTGAGAATTCAAACCTTTCTTTCTTTCTCTCAGCCGTACACACAGAGAGAAGCTCCAATAGTGCGTGTGCTGGAAGGTCCGCTCTTTGCCGAGGTCGTGACTTACTACCAGCACTTCCAACAGACGGTCCGCATTCATAATGTTCCAGGTATTCCCTTGATTCTTTAGCCCTCCATCTGTCTCTAATAAAAACACGCCTGTGTGTCGTCCTGCTTTATCACGGATTGTTTGTTCGTAACGCTTTGCGTCTTGCCTTTGCAGGAGTAGATGGTCTTTCTCTGGACATCACCACCATGGTGGACATCAGAGACCAGAATAATAAAGAGCTGGCCATGCGTCTGGTTACCGACATTCAAAGTGGAGACACTTTCTACACGGATCTCAACGGGTTCCAGGTAAAAAGCATGTGTTCCTTTGGAAAACCAGGTTTGTGTTGTAGTAAAGAAAGCAAAAAACATATATTTTTTGTCTTTAGAAAGTATGTATTAAACTAGGATAGTTCATCCAAAAATGAAAATTCTGTCATAATTTACCTTTGAGTTCCAAATCTATTGGCTTGTAACCAAACAGTTAATGGGCCAACTGACTTCTATAGTAGAAAAAAATATTTTTTTTTGTCAAAAGTACCCCAGAATCTTTTGCTGACCTACATTCTTTAAAACAAAATTATTTTATTTTCAACGGAACAAAAAAATGTAAAGTAATGTTTTCTGCTATGGTAGACCTTGAGGTCTATAAACTGTTACTGTTATAAGTATTCTTCAAAATATCTTTCTCTGTGTTCATATGATGCTTTGTAAATGATGAGTGAATTTCTTATTTAAAGCATTATGATTATTCTGGTATCATTCTTTTCTCAGATCCAACCACGGCGGTACTTCCAGAAACTTCCAATACAAGCCAATTTTTACCCGATGCCCACCATGGCGTATATTCAGGACAGTCAGTACCGTCTCACGCTTCATACAGCCCAGGCTTTGGGGGTTACCAGTCTGGCCAGTGGTCAGTATGATAGCTACAAGTACAATTTTATTGCAAAACACAAAAAACAGCAAAAACTGAAATGATTAAATATTTTATAAAGACTGCATCAATAACCAAGTGGTCTCTTTTGACATATATATATAAAAAAAAAACTACATGATGTGTGAAATATTTTACATAAAGTCTTGTGACCTTACGAATGATTTTAGTCTGTGACATGGTGAGGATTCAAATGTAGCTTATTATTTGCCAAATCGAGTCGATATCACCAATTACCTTAAAAAAACGTATCATTACATTGCTTTAATTTGGTATCGACTCTGTACCAAAGTACAGATACTTTTAAGCCGTAGCGGTGAGTACCCTGAAGATAGTTTTATGGATCAGAGATGAGAGTAAAAGCACAAATGGTAAGACGACGCTCTGCTACAGTATTGATTTGATGCAATGTATCCGATAATGAAGATGAAGTGAGTCTATCACTACTCATTTTCTCTCTCTCATGCTTTCTTTACCTCTTTCCCTCATCTCTCTGTGTTTAACAGGTCAGTTGGAGGTGATTCTGGACCGGCGCTTGATGCAGGATGACAACAGGGGCCTGGGACAGGGCCTTAAAGACAACAAAAGAACGGCCAACCGCTTCCGCCTTCTGTTGGAAAGAAGAAGCAATAGTGGAAAGGTGAGTTCGGATTAGACATAAAACTGGATTTCCTTAACGAATGATGCACATTTTTTGATGGTGTTTATTGTGGTTATTGTCGTTTTCAACCACAGTTTCAGTTTTTTATTAAGGTTGGAATGACTTCAGTAATATAACAAGTCGTTTGGTAAGCAAGATTAATCATTCAGACGGATTCACAGTTGTACAGTCATTACACCAACATTTTTTTGCTTTAGACTTTTTGTCTTTTCATAAGTAATAAATTCCAATTGCTTTTCAGCAAACTTAAGAAATCACAATGTGTATGGGAAGATGTATATTATAAACGGTATATATTGTATACTGTATGTGCACATTTTATTTTGTTTTAGTGGCCTAAACCCTAACATTTTGTCAAATCCATTGTTCTCCCTCAAAACCATTTGACGTATCCACATTGTATTGTTTACATGGTTTTATTACCCAGGAGATCAATTAAACCATTGTATACTCAGACTAGCCCAATTTGCTCAACAGTCAGTGGATAGAAGAGACTTGTTTAGCATTTAAAATTTCATTATTCATACAGAAACAAAATAAGGCAATTTTTTATGCAAACACAAAATGCATTCCAATTTGTATTGACATTTACATTTCATTAAATTAGTTGTTGTTTACCCTAAAATGAAATTTATTCATCATTTACAGACCCTTTGTGTATCTCGCAAAACACAAAATTAGATATTTTGAAGAATGTTGGTAACAGAGCAAGTTATCAACCAGTTATCAACATTCTTCAAAATATCTTTTGTTTTCTGCCAAAGAAAAAAAAAGGTTTAATATGTCAAGAGGGTGGTAAAAGAAGAAACCGACATTATCAAGTAAATGATTATTGGACTATTACTAAGGCGATCTCCAAGGACAAATCTTTTTTTTTAAAGTTTTTTAAAATTTTGATGCATATTAATTAATTAATTTATTTATTTTAGCTATAGTTTTTAATAGTTATACGTTTACTTATTAACATTTTTAAAATAATATTGAGGTTGTTATTATATTTGAGATGAAATTACACAAATGTTTTAGTTTTGTACTATAGACTTGAAACAAGTGTAAATAAAATATAAACTTTCTTTCTGTTCACATCTCAGTGTCAACTGTAGGGGGCACCCTTTGTTTCTCAAGAGTGCTCCGGGGAGAATATTATCTGGAGACTAGTGTGTCTAAAAGCTGTCAAGTGTGCAATAATACTTAATGGCTTTTGGAGCTTTCGCACGCCTCTCCGTCAGCTCAGATTAATTTGAATAATGCATATTATATTTAAATCAAACCGAGCTGCCTCCTGTAAGATTATAAAACATGCTGTAAGTAATGGTTTGTTTCTGGAAAAGGGGTGGGGCTGATCAGACCACCCTCTGCTCTGTTTCATATTGCTAGGTTCCATGCATATCAACATCACTTTTTCCTTTCATCCATTGTGCTTCTCTCTCCTTCCTCACATGCATGCAGTCTCTTGGCTCCTATGCTAAAGTCACCCAGATGATTAATAAAATCATTGCTGGTATTATAGGAGGCCAGAAGAAAGAGGTAACATGACCGTCTCTGGCAGTAAAGGTTTTGGACCCCTGTTCACCTTACGTTACCATAGCAACTAGTACAGGATACCTGCTGGACCGAGAGGGCAAAGGCCTTTTCCCATCCACAGTGTCTCTCTCTGTGCTGTTATGCCTCCTTTCTCTGTTCTAGATGATAGCTGGCTGTGGAGTCTTGCTCATCTGTAGTTTTGTCTATTTATGTGTGTGTTAGGGATAGTTCACCCAATTGAACGTGTACTCGCTTTTGTGTTGCTCTAAACTTATCTAACTTACTTGTAATAAATGCAGAATAGTGTTGGAAATAATGGTAGGAGCTGAAATCTCCAGTCACCATTTACTTTCAAGATATGCAGAAAGATGCAATAAAAGTGAATGGTGACTGGAGCTACCAGTCGTTTTCATTACATCCTTCTTTTCTATATTGAACACTAAAGTAACACAAAACACACTGGTGAATATGACAATTTTCATTTTTGGGTTTGTCTTTTATGGTAGAAGTCAACCAAAGGTCAACTTGTATGAAGTAATTTCACACACATCGTGATGTTTACTGACCCGTGCTTGTATCTTCCAGATGGTGGACAGCAGATCGGTCAGCTTCCCATCGCTCCTCAGTCACATGACCTCCAGCATCCTGAACCATGAGGTGCTGGCGCTGCCCGTGTTGCCCAGGAAACACGGCGTTCCCCCGATGCGCACCTTCGCTCCGTTGGCCGTCACACTGCCTTGTGATTTTCACTTGCTGAACCTCAGGAGCATCCAAAGCTCGGTAAATAAGCTAACGGTGTGTGTGTCAGTGTGTCCCGCTGTCAGAATTGATAAAGGTTTGAGTTCACAATGTGCGGTCACATCGTGTGGTTTCGGTGTGTTTCCATTAGATGTGTGTGTTTTGTCTTTGTCATCTGTAGGAGGTGAATTTCTGTTGTTGACATTTATTTGATATGGTTTCTCAGCAGGACACGCACTCTCCATCCCCCCATACGGCTCTACTTCTTCATCGCCTGGGGCTGGACTGTGGTCTGGAGGCTCAGAACCCCGGTTTCAACTGTACGACCACACAGGGCCAGGTCGGTGTTCTTGGATGGAATACTTATTTATTATTAATAATTAACTCATTTTGAAAAATGTCATCTCTGTTCTTTCCTCAGCTATCCGTTTCTGGACTGTTCCGTGGGCTGGATGTACATTTGCTACAGCCCATGTCTTTGTCTCTAATGTACTCTCAGCCTCCGCTTTCCAACGACTCCTCCATTCATCTAGAGCCAATGGAAATCTCAACCTACAAGCTAAAGCTGTGCTAAGACAAAGTTGCGCCAGAACCGGGCTCTCCGTTCGGACCCTTGGAACCCGCGTTCGCTTAAAAAGAGAGCCACAGCTGGATTAAAACGTGGACAGAGTTTGTTTATTCAGACTTGACGTATCTAAACCTACATGAAGGCGCAACCTTCTCGAGGCAGAAGGAAAAACTCAATGAGTAAATTCCAGCCAAACGTAGAACTTACGTAGAGGCGCTGAAATGAAAGCTGGTGTGTTTTAATTGGACGGAGCACAAATTGGTGAACGTTCATATTCCGTCTGATCATTTTTATCTTTGTTTTTGCTGGAACCAATGATCTTTCATCGCTTCACACATTCTGTCGCTCCGGAGAACTGTATGTAAATATGTTGAAGCTATACGACTTGATCGATACAAACTTGTGGGACTAAGTGCAATACGTGATGCTTCATTTCTTCATTCGTTTCCGCTCTCAAGGTCTTGGAAGCTACGATTAAAGCTCGGTTAATTTCATTTTCTCTGCCCGACGCATGATTTCTACGAATGTCAATCATCACGGACGGCCTTTGAAGGATGTCTGGGGTGTTACGTTTGAAATGTTTTCATAATGTTTTTGTTATCGTCCCATAAGAAGTAGCGGATCTTAAGCTAGCCCCCTCATTATTCGAAAGAATAAAACTGAAAATTGCGATCTTTCTTTCCCTTCTATAAGCTAGCTCTTAATTATCCTCTAATGTGCTTTTACATTATTTTATTATTACATTTCTGGTAGCATAAGGCGAATGTTTTCCTATAGCTTCGCCGCGTTATATGCAGGTCTGAGCTGTTTTTTTTTTTTAAAGCAGTTTGCCTGTAAGGACTGTTTTTGGATTAGACTTCAAAAGCATCTGAAGATCAGTCTGAGAGCTTTTCAAAGAGCACCCAGATCAGTCCGAGAGTTTACCTATACATCAACACATACAAGAAAGCCTCTATGTCTGCTTGAATACCTTCTTGCTGGCTAATGGAACATTACTTGTATCCGATTGTGAAGGCCAGTACGGGATGTTTCTCATAGTTACAACTTTCTGCAATCGCAATAAATTGTGGTTTACTGTTCAAAGTGCTTTGTGCGAGACCAGGCCTATGTGGGTTGTTTCTCTTGGTTTCCTCATCACCTTGGTAGCTTGAATCAGACAACCCTGAACGAGAAAACCGTCCGTCTGACACAATCACGTCATCACGTCTCCACAATCTGCCAGCTTAAACAGTATCTTGCTACACTGTTGATTTAAATTACCAAAAAACTATTCTTGCTTCTGAACATCTGATTATCTTTCTGTGGCGTGTCCACTTTGATAACTCAGACCACGAACACATTTTCCTTGCTAATCAGGTTTTACAGTAGCATCCTATCAGGAACATAATTTTCTGGGATGAAGACCGCTTGCTCGTTGAGGATAAAGGGCAAGCACAAGCTTCTGGCATTGTTGGCGTGTCATTCCAGAATTTTACACATTTTGTCTGTGTGCATCACTGCCATGCTTTTGTTGTGCATACACTTGTCCAGTGAGCTGTCACTGACAGATCTCATTATCAGATGTCTTTTAATTGTTCAGAGATGTTTCTTTCAGAGAAAATAAATTGATAGTGTTTTGAAAGATCAATATTTATTTCCCCGTTTTAGTTTATCGGTTTTGTTTTCAAATAGGAGTGTGTTAATGCAAATAAGTCATACAAAGCATAATGCAAAGACATTTAATAAAGATCAGACATTAAGAGAAATGGAATGTGTATTCAGTTCCCCAAAATTTATATTTGCTGCTTGTCATTTCAAACAAGCATGACTTTCTTTCTTCCGTAGAACAAAAAGAAGATATTTTGAAGACTGTTGGCAACTGAACAAAACCCATTCACTGAAATTGTATGAACAAAAAACCAATGCAAGTCAATGGGTATCTTCACAGATTGGTTACCACTTTTCTTCGACATATCATCTTTAAGAAAGTTTCATACCATCTTCATGTTTCTAGTCTAGTTTTAAACTAGGACAAGTTGAGCTCTGAATCAAAGACAGGGGGCAGTAGGGAGACATCTGCAGTTTGAAGTATGGAGTTCACTTAACAGGAGTTCACGGAATATCCTGTTTTTTGTATCAAACCACCCACGATAATGGCCAGAACATCAGGTACTGATCCTAGCAGACACTGTGCTTTATACCCATGAGGAGGATAGAAAATACAGCTCACCTTAACCAGAGCTGACATGTCTCTGGGAGTCAGAAGTGGCTTTTTCCCCGCACCCCTTAATGCTCAGATGACCAGATTTGCTTTCACCTACAGCAGCAAATATTGTTTGTTAGGTTAAGAAAAAGATGGATTTCCTCCCATAGCTGGGCGTTTGAGAAAGTGGCCATTCCTCTTAATAAATCTGCCAGCGATGTTGGCTGAGACGGCAATAAAATTCAATCGCACAACTAAGGACTTTAATAAGACATGAGAGGTTCTGATAAAGATTGAGGTGTTTGCAGAGCAATACTCACTTAAAACATGTGAGTTAAAGGGGTATTTTAACTAAAAATAATGATGTCATCATCATGTATTGAAAGTCTGTTCATGAAAAACAAGAAAAATGTCTCGGAGGCTTTTGCATCCATTATAGAAGTCAATTTTGTTCGGTTGACATTCTTCGAAATATCTCATTTTGTCTTCTACAGCCTCACACATTTTGCGTTGACAGAAATGTTTGTGAATTTTAAATAAAATGTTGTGGGATTCGCTCACCTAAGATCAAAGCCCTTGTGTTTTACACAACTACTCCGAGCTCAGTAGGTTCTCATCTGATATTCTCACTGAAGTGGTGGGTAAACATTCTTAATAATGCTCTTTTAAAAGAAGTGGCATTTGTGTGTTTTACTTATGATGTCAGCGAAGCTTTAGCTCCAAACAGCCCCATCTACCCGTTCTAAATGCCAGCTGAAGTTTTTATCCACAGGGCACGTTGAGCCTTTTCTAAGAGCACGATGACAAACCACTTAAATCACACCACGGCAAATTCAGCCTGAAAGAATAATTTCAGAGAACAGAAATAGCATCTCGTCTCTCAGGAACTAAAGATCCGCGCCAATTGTTTGGCCCATTAGCAAGCCAGATAAAATCAATTAAGTTATGGTGGAACATCTGAGAAGGATAATATGAAGCTCTGCTGAATTTTTTAATAAAACGCAGAGTAAAATACAACTGGCGACAGTGCTGGCTCTTGTACAGTTAGTCAAAGATGCAGCTGGTACATTAGTGGCCAAATCAATGCAAGAGAGCTCCAAAAAAAAACCTAAGCACGACATAAATTAATTTTCAATATTCTCTCAGAAGTGCACACTGACGAGAGAAATCAACACGACATCTCTCTTAGAGACCGGACCATCCGTCTTTCGGTCTTATTGCTTAGTTAGTATGTACGTAGAGTCTGCGGTCTCTCTCATAATGCCAAGTAGGCAGAAGCTTCAGGCATTGAATACGAGATCCCATTCCTCCCAGCTGAACTAATTATGGAGAGCATTTTAAATGTGCCATTTCCATAAACTGGATCTCTCCTCCCTCTTCTGGGAGAAAAAAGAATGTGTGTTTTCTCCACTGTTGTCAAGATCGGCCTTGTATCAAGTACACATGAAATATTTATGATCGCCGCACACTTTACTTAGCCAGGCGCATAATGTGTGGGTTATTCATTTAGGCCCGATCTACTGTACTTGAATTATGGGATTCAACCCACGCAAGACGTAAACTAGGAGATGGCATTACCTGTGTCAGATATTGAGGTACTATTAAATGCTGATGAATAAACACTGATGCAACAGATGTTTGCAATTGATTTAATTTCTGCAGTATTGACAGCAGTTTAATAAAACCGCTTAATGTCGAATGCTGTGGAAATAAAAGAATTTTTGTGTTTATGTTGGCATTGATGATGATGTATTTCTGTTCTAAGTGTGTGGTCCGCACACTTGATATCATATTGAACATCTTCAATAAATTTTACGGTTTAACACCTTTTTGTAAAACTGTTGTCTGCAGAAAAAATAAAAAAAAGATATTTTCAAGAAAGTTGGACACCAGACAATAGTTGGGAACCCCATCTATTGTGTGGACACAAAAGAAGTGCAAGGAAATGGGTTTGCAAACATTCATCAAAATATCTTCTTTGTGTCTGTTCCCGTTTTTCAGGGAACTATCCCTTTAATGTTGTGTTTATTATTTTTACAACACACTTTTCAAGTTCTTTCACCCAACCTGTTATCATTTCAAACCTGTATGCCTTTCTCAGAACCACTGCAAGTGAATGGGTACCTTCATTGTTCCATTCCCAACGTTTTTTTAAATGTATTCTTTAGTTTTACGCAGAAGACAGGTTTGAAATGATTTAAGAATTTTAATTTTTCAGTGAACTTTCCCTTTACATGTAGTATTTTACTCACTCTGGTGTTATTTTAAACCTGTATGACTTTCTTTTTTCTAAAGAAAATAAAAGAAGATATTTTGAAGAATGTTGGTAACCAAACATTTCTTCAAATATCTTCTCTGGTGTTCCATCGAGTCCTTAACAGGTTATGTACCACATGACTCGAGGAGGAATAAACGATGACAATAATGATTATATAGTGAACTCTCTGCTGTTGTTGTACACAATTGTAGTCACAAGATAGAAATGTGACTGTACTAGAGGCTTAACAAACAGGGGCCAACCGTACGTTTCAGGGCTGTTGGTGACCTTTTTGGAAACAAATGGCATGTTTCTTCCTGAATGCTTCTTTGTGCAGGCTAAAACAAGCTGGAGTCAAATGAGACCTAAAAATCAATAGAACGTCCTCTGGGACAAAGTTGTTCTTTACTTTCCAACACTAACACTGAAAGCTCATTATGAAAACATCGGCGGAGAAATTTGAGAGGGAACATATCCATTAAAACTAGAATAGACAAACCAAAGTGATTTAAACCTGCAGCCGTAAGTAACTTAAACAACCAAAGCATTAAAACTCACATCTCACTATCTTTCAAGGCTTCTGAGTGAGGAGTAATATGATTAAACATATATAACAAACTAAGAATTAAATCAACATTTTCCAGCTTTGTCTTCAGTATATTGTGCACTAAACCGACTTTGAGCGGTCTGTGGATTTGCTAAAAACTAAGAGACTGCTCCATCAAGTTTGATAGACAGATAAGGTGAACTCTCCACCATGTTCCAGCTCAATATTTTGACCGTCTTTGTGAGATCACTGCCACTCTTAATCCGTGCCGCGGGCTCTTGGCAGACTGAAGTCTGCGTTGTGTCATCTCCTTCCGTGGTACAATGATTCTCTTTGTTGACATCGTTGCGATTGTTTAAATTTATGCCCCGTTCAATCATCCCTGATTGAATCGCTGCGTTTGTCCCAGAGCTTACCGCAGCCTTACACAGAAAGTTGTGTGTTGACTTTATTGCCAGGGGTTTATCATGTGAATGATGCGATGGCAGTGTGCTATAGGACCGTGTGAAAAAGTGTTGTGGATAAAACAGTCTTAAATTTTATTCAAAGTTGACTGGAACAATTTTCAGCCCTTATTCTTGTTGGTTGCACACGCACAAGCACGTACGCACACAAACAAACACAAACACACATGTGATCTTATTGATCTAGCTTGTCGGTTTAAAACCGGGACCACTGATATAAGCACGAGTCAAATAAAGGGAATCATTGAGCGGTATGAATCAGATATGAGTTAAATTAGTGGCAGCACGGTTGAATAGCTCATACATGGTAATCTCACACACGCACATACACACGGCATACTGCAATTATTCCTGTATCCCTATATAAGACAGATATAGAAAAAATGTCCAGTCCAACAGGAGGTGCTAAAGAGCACTCTGAGTCCGTATAAAAGCAGTCTTTTCGCTGTGAAATTCCAGCTCTTCGCTATCCGACTCAGAGTTCATCCCCCCTGTCGCATCCTCGTCCCCCCACATGGTGGGGATCCCCCTGTACGACACCTTCCCTCGTCCGAGCCCAAAGCCAAACCCCACTCGTATCCCGCCTCCGCTAGAGTCCGTAACTGGCAATTTAGTCCTCCTAAAAAAGGGGGCGCCAGCTGCTCCCGAGTGCAGCTGCAGTAATACGAAAACGGCTGCGAACGTAGCCAGAATGAAGGCACAGCTGAGCACCGCCACCAGTGTTGGCAATTTCGAGGGCAACCCGGGCTCCCGTAAGACCCCCCCTGTTCCTGGATCTCCCTCGGCGGTTATTCTGTGCTGGAGCACGGGGATGCTGGGGGATTTACGCTGCACCTGGTTTTGGTGCAAGCAGGAAGTGACGGCGAGGTGACTGTGTGGAGGGCACGAGAGACATTCATTTTCGCCCGGCCCCGAGCACGTCAGGCAGGCCGGGTGGCAGGGAAGGCATGCCTGCACGGTGGAGTGCTCCACCCAGTTGTCCAAGGACAAGTTGAGGACCTGTGGTCCGGAGCTAAAGCCGGGAGGGCAGGATTTCACGCATCCTTGCAAGAACAGCGAGAAGCCTGTGCTGCATTCTGAAAACAGAAAATGCTGTCAGGGACGTTGCATTGAAATCATTCAAGATGACATTCAATGTGCATTCGAAAGCCGTGATGTAATGCATTTTATGGGCAAAACAGTGTAAGATTGTGAAACGTGGGTTTCATAATGATGTGGTATCACCGGCCTTGGTTGTGTCAACAGAAAAGTTGCTTCAGTGATGGAAAAAGTTATTAAATCGTGATGAAAGGCGAAGAAAATAAAATGCATTTTCGAAAGAACAACAACGTGCACTTATAAATCATGCAAAACAAAGCAAGAAATAACACCACAAGTGAAAAAGTTCCAAATTTGCAGGGACAGAAAGCGATTCATGCGATTACTGTAATGAATGAAAGTATGTTATGTGCTCTGCATTGCAGGTATTTACATCTGCATGATGTGCCATAAATACGGCTTTATGACGGAATCTCAATGTCATTTTGCGATCTGAATTGAACAACTTATGTACTATATTTAGCTTCACCTTTTTCATTTCAAGACTATCTGCAGTAACACCTGAGAGCACCTTATGAAAAATGAGTGAAACAACTTTAGGTTCGTCCTTGAGCACTCCATTTCAGACGCTGTGTGCTCCGTATGGGGGCCATGATGGAGAAATCCATCATACCATAGTGACTTTTAATGGGGCAAACCTGAGCCCAATAATTTTACAAACTTAAGTATGTTTACTGACCTCTAGAGTTGACTAAATAAGCATGACCTTGCATCAAAACTACCAAGAGAAAACTTTCCGGTTTTTCAATAATGCAAACTTCTTTGGCACCAGAGAGGTTTGCAATATTCATACTCATAAACATATATTAATATTCGTAAGTACTGGGGCTAGAGAATATCTATAAGGCAGAATTTTAGCTAATTAAAAAATACAATGTGTGTGTATGTGTGTTAATGTTATTAAAATATTTCCATGCGCCTGAATATGAGTAGCTTGTTAAAGAAAAATCTGTTCAAGGAATAGTTGACAACCAAAATAAACATTTAGTTGTTACTTGCTCACCTACTCTCTAAAGCAAATTAAGTTAAAAGTACTTTTGAAAAAAATTTCATAATCACATGCCAGCACTCAAAAAGTAATATAAGACATGAATACCATATTTCAACTCATAAATGATGCAGGATGTCTGAGAAAGTATTGTATAGCTAAAAATCACAAACTATATGTTTAAATCAACATTAATTAAAATGCTCAACGCATTTTTTAACATTTTTGGATGAACTGTTCCTTTAAGGATGGCATTTTTATTGGAAAACACTTTGCTCTTACCAATGCAGATCTGCTGTGTGTCAAAGGTTTTGCAGCTGTTGTTTGAGGGTCGTGTGTAGTCTGAAATGTACGGATCTGTGGCGCTCGAACCAGTCCCGTACAGAATGAGTGTAAACTGAGACAGAACACCTGTGGAAAGAAGAGTTAGCTTTAAACCATTTGACCGAATCTAACTGTGATCTTCTCAAACAACACAATTTCAGTACTTTAGATGCTACCGTAATCATTAAGTCCAGCGACGTTCTCAATCTCAAGTGTCCATTCTCCCCGAGGGTCCTCGTCCCAGGAATGTGTGGTCATGAATGCCCAGTCATTAAAACCTTCGGCTGAGTTGTCTTGAGGCCTGAAAAGAAACCCAACAGAAGTGTTTTGCAATAAAAATAATAAGGTTCAGTAATACAAGTGTCAAACGTTTTGAAGATGATTAGGTGTATTTGTGTTCCTAAATAAATGTGCGTGATTTGTTTCAGCATTGCCTGCTGAGTGTCGATGAGTTGATTTTGAAGTGTCTGTACGTGTTTATTGACTGTATGTGAAAGTGCTGGAGAGTATTTGGGTGAAAAGAGCTTCCCCGGGGGGCTGATGAGATGACAGATGTGAGTGTGTGTTTACCGTGGAGCCAATAGTGTGGAACGAGTCCCGAGTGGGCTGATGAGGTGAATTGCCAGGTTCCCCCTGTGGTTATAAGACAGAGTGAGTCTGGCCTGCACGTGTTCCAGAGAGCTCACAAAATCCTGCTGTCCTGAGCAGGGCTCTATGGATCTGCTGAAGATTAGGTTGTTTTTGATATCCCTGCGAAGCAGAAAAAATCGCAAGCTAAACGTGCTAAAATATAAATATATTCATGAAATGTTTATAGTTCTATTCCACTCTAGATCCTGCAGAACACTAAAGAAGATATTTTGAAGAATGTTCCTAACCAAACAACATTGCCACCATTGACTTCCAATTTAAGCGCACAAAATAACATTTCTTAAAATATCTTCTTTTGTGTTCCAGACTCCTTTTCAGGACTTGAAGGTGAACAGTACTGCAATAACGCTTAAGATTGCCCTCTGGCTCCTCGGGTTCTTGACATTAGCTAACTACAGTACAGATGTCTGGCTTGTTCTGCATGAATTGTTTCAGCGTCCTTACCTGGGCTCAGTAAGCATATTAATGACACATTTGTGCTGTGGCCCCACGCTGCTCCAATTCTGTGCCAATGTGACCATGGCGCTGGCATCCAGCAGACCATAGCCGTAAGAATGGCTCACTGCCACAGAGAGAAAAAGCGGGAGAGTCAGACGCATTCACCAAGCAAATAAACCTCCGATTGGATATTTGAAATGCAATTTACCTAATCGCCCAACGCCATTGGTCCTCCAGTCATTAGTTATCAGGTGGGCGGGACGCGAGGTTCTCACCACCAGATGCTGCATATCTCTCCAGGTCAGGTTCATGCTGCGCGTGGCACAAAAAGATGAACATTTATATGAATATTACACAGTGGCGGGCTGCACACTTTTCATATTCAAATGATCATTCGCATATAATTATTCTTTTGGATACGACAGGATGTCTTTCTGAAAGAGGCGTAATTAAAGCTTCACAGAAAGTCACAGAAAATTGCAAATGGAAACGTTCCGTCCTGGGGGCCGTGCGTCATTTTGTAATTACACGGGCGATGGGGCCTTTTTCAACTAAAGACCCAAAATTGTGCTCCATGAAAAAGAAGCAATATCAGATTCAATTTATAATCGCGCTTCCGTGGTTCACATCCTGAGCTTATTAGGTTCCTCACTGGCTGTTGCTGTACATGGAAGAAACAAGTGGCTCGGGGACGTGTGCGCCCCAAAGGCTGGGCTCAAAATTGCTATTATTGCTCAACAGCGTTCTAGGGCAAAACAGATGCGGAAAAGGGCATCAAATAGATTTGGGGATGAAAATACCTCCGTTCATGTTGACATTTATAATTAGCACCTTCACAATGCTTGAAAAACAACCGTTAGCATATTTCTCAAGGTGATTAATGAGGAAGGTGATCCAATTCAGACGCTTTGCACATTTTTTGACCTCAATAAATGACTAGGCAGGCAAATCGTAATATCACACACACAATATATTTATCGGGGACCGCGGCACAGTTGTTCCCGTGATTAATAGATGTTATAGTATTATAATTCCATGTTGGCATACATGGGGAAACTACTGGTGGGGAAAAGTGTAAATAGATGTCTTTTTCCAATGATGCCCAAGGTAAAAGGCTTGATTTTGCATGTTTCTGCTGGGGTAAAGATGGTTTCAGGCCACTCTTTGTTATTTGGTTCATTTTATACACATACAAAACCCATAAATCAAGAAAGTGACATTTACTTCGATCATCACTGCAAAACATCCCAGTCTTGATATAAGTGTATTGAAATACTGATTGAAATATTGCAGGTACATAAAAAATCTCTTCCTCATAATAACAAAGAAATAGTAAAACTGTTTTTTCACTGCAGTGATTGAATCCTTCAGTATTAATAGGGTATCATGTTAGGCATGAGTGACTCCGGCAGAGGACAGTTTGTGATATAATATCTCCAGGAGAGAACACAGCCAGTGTTTTATTGAGAGATTATGAAGTGGTGTCCAATGTTGGTGTAATATCTTTTCTCAGCACGTATTTCAGCTGAAACTTTACGATTTCTCAAGTGAAAATGTGCATCATCACTCGGCAAAGACCTCTTAAACTCGCTGACCTGAACTTTTTCCTTTTTATTCAACTTTACGATTTTCCTTCCCATGGGTGATGGTTCCTAGTGACAGATATCTTTAAAAAGGACTATAAAACAGAGCTTCATTTTTTTCTGTTGAAATTTTTTATTGTAGAAACGTATTAATGGGTTTAATAAAAAATATAACATTGTCCAGTATGGACAATCCTATCCAAGATCAAGATTTTAAAAATTATTATATTAAAGTTATATGACCCTGCCGGTTAAAACCCAGCTAAATTAATTTTTTGGGATCTGCTTTTTAATACATAAAATCATTCAACACAGTGTGAGGAACATTCTGTAAGAGAAATCTTTATTACAGACTGAATAAGACCATGTCAAAGATTGAAATCTTAAAGAAATTATTAGGTAAGATCAAACTTTAATACTTGTTTTCTCTGAATTTGATATTTCTGACTTTAGCCTGGATTTCACAGGCAGGGTCACAAATGCATTTGCTTTAATAATGTATATGACATATTTTACTTTATATTTATTGTAAATAAATAATGGTAAATACTGGTTAAATACCACTTCATACAAATGAAACACTTTAATTAATCGGTAGTACAATTTAATATTAATGAAACAATGAATCTCAATTTTAAAAACAAGCTACCAAAATTTTAAGCGAAATTGTAGTTTTGCCTCACAGAGGAAAAATCAGAATCTTTATCTATCATTGATTGACCAAGTGGCTTCAATCCTGATCACCCTCATTTTTACAAATTTGACATGCTCCTATTGTTGTGGCTGTAGTGTTTACGTCTTAAATTGGGGTAAAAACTGTAATAGTATCTGGTTTGAGAGACATGAGGTTTAGAACCTGGTGTAAACTTTTCCTTTAATTGATCATTATGACTCAATGTTGTCTAGAGGTCTGTCCAGCCACGGGTCCTATTCAGCCCCGTATGAGAAATCGGCAATGGCAGGCGTCACTCGTTCTCTGTGTCTCTGCATCTCTCCTTGTGTCAGGGCAATGTCGGGGGGCTGAGAATGATGTGTGCGAGGTAATGAAGTCTAACTGACGAGGTCGGATGATTGACAGGAGCGATGGAATGTGCAGTGTGTGTGTGTGTCCGCGGAGACAGGTGTCAATGTTGTCATCACTCACTTGGCCTCCAGAGCGAGAGCGATGATTCCGGCAGCCAGGGGAGCTGATGCGGACGTGCCAGTGTGTGAGTCCGTGCACTTCTTCCTTAGGTCTGTCGTCACCTGTGGACACAAACACACGTGGACACAAAGATGTAGAGGTCAGATGTGTTACTGGTTAGAAATACACTGGTTGTATGTATGCACACACACACACTTGTTGGGAGGGTGCGTCCATCAGCCAGAGGCAACTGTCAAAGTGAGAATATGAGTTCGAGAAGGAAGGGAAAAACCTAATTCACTGCTGGCTCTGATAAAATGTGCGCGCGGGCAGACTTGTAATAAGCTGGCACCTCTCGTGCATGAGGATTTGGGGTTTTAATCAGGGGGTCTGAGACTCGGGGACGTGCCGGAGTGATTGACAACAGTCAGGATGAGAGAAGGTCCAGCCTGAGGCGACAGAACCATCACAGCACACACAAGAGAAAAACGAACACTCTTCCTCCTTGACTTTTATTCTCACTGTCACTGTAGATCTGATACAAACACGTATCCATGCGAAGATCCCACCCCACCCGTCACTGAGAATACGTTCATTTTCAAATGGAATCTGTTATTGCTTTTGTCACTGTAATGGAACGGAGGTCTCGGACGAGGGAGGTGGGAGCTATCACAGTCAAACGCTGCGAGAAATACTTGACATAAAGCAAACAACAAACACTCTGAAGCCGTCCGAAGCATCTCAGATGAGCTTCAATGAGTTGGCACGGAGATCAATCTGTGTGTGGAATCTGGAATCCCTTTTGCCAACGCGGCCTTAGCGCAGAATCAAACAGAATATGGATAACTACCCACGGCACGTTTTCCTCATTGCGGTTTGCTGAATCTACAGTGACATTGCAAACAGAACCAGTGCTGAGATTTTAAAATAGGAGATTGAACACGTGGTAAATAGAAACTACTTGATGAATCTGTACAACAGGATTTACAAACTCAAATGTAAATGATTTAAATGAGTCACCCTAATAGCACTTTTTGGATGTAAACAAAAAAGTCTGTTTACCTGTTCTGCATAAGAGCTATATTTATAACATTATGAATCATGCTTTGAGTAATTCATTATTAACATTCAGATCAGGTAATAAAACCACTGCAATCCTTTCTCGTATCACATGTATAAAAATAGCAAATCCTCCCAAAGCAACTAACAGCACAGATGTTCATCATCAAAGACGACCGTCATATCTCTCAAACCCATGAAGGGCATCTACATTTTTTTTTGGTCGTCTTTGCCTGCCCTAATTGAACAAATACAACTTAAACGCCGATAAGTGATGATAGAAATCCTTTAAAAAACTGATCTAAAGAATCTGCAATGCAGCATATTTGGTATTCAAAAATCACTGCCATCTGCAGCTTCGCTTGATCTCATTTCTTTCTTTTTTTTCAACACCCTCTTTTTTATTTCCTCTCTCGGAAGAATTGACCAGGACGGAAGCAGATGTGTGAGGCTCGCAGCATCACTTACAATGGAAAAGTTTTCGGACAGGATTTTTTTTGCCTCCCGGGGGCACGCCATTCACCGAGCTGTTTTTCTGCGAGCCCCGCAGGAAATCACAGCGACAGATGTGGAAATAATTTCATTGGTTGACACTTCATCTTCGTAGCACGTTGACGGGCCACAGCACCGCACCATCATCGCTCACTTCCCCATGCCACGGTGATGTGGTCATTTAAACCGTGCAGCAAATTTGTCAGCTACTGCTTGTTCGATCTGATAGGAACATGACATTCTTTGTGGTTGTGTGAGGATGTGACAGTCTCTCTTCATGCTGCTAGTGTCTGTAATATTACATTCTTTTCATCTATTTTTGGTTCATCTAAGTGTGGTATGTCAGTGATTGTTTCATGACAAAGAAGGCTTTTGTAAGCATCTGCCTTTATTTTGAGGAACAAACGCTTCCTATAAAACAGAAATGCTTTGAATAATCTACATTGATATTTATATGACAAAAACATATAAAACACATTTTCTGTTGCTGTCTTAAAAAGTTTTTTTTCCATGAAAAGTTAAGTAAAATTTAACTTTTGTTTTTCAATCACAAAATGATCCATGTGCCTATATGAAAAACCATACGCTTTCATGTGTTTGCACATATGAATGTAATGTGAGTGTTAAACACGTACAATCTGCTTCTCGTTGAGGTTTCCGCTGCTGTAGGTGGTGGCGAGGGTGGACGAACAGGCCTCGCTGTACCACGGTACGTTTCCATACTGCGTGGTGCTGCTGATGGAGAGAGTGTAGATGCTGTTGGTGTATCCATCACAGTTGCAGCTGTCTCGCTCACGGCCTCCGTTACCCGATGCCCACACGAAGATTGAGCCCAGCCCGCCTCGACCCTACGGCACAAACAGAATGCACATACACTCAATAATAGTCACTTAAAGGAAAAAAAGTGTTCATGATTAGCTGTATTTCGCATTATAAGGGTCTTGCTTTTAGATTCTAAACAGAAATTAAAATGACATGTGCATTCCTATCTTCAAGTATTAATCATTGAATCATTTGTGTAGCATCCATTATTGTCTGTGCACATGGACCTCATATATAATACAATAACCCACCAAAATCCAATTGAAGGAGCCAATTATGGCTGTCATGATTAATTTAAAACCAATACGTTGACCTCTGCATGCTGAAATCTGCTGTATTTTACGCTTTATTAAAATTGGTTGGACACCTGACAAAATGACACTTTTCCTTTTCTCATAAATCAGTCTCCTCTCTCGCCGCAGTGAAGCAAGTCTGCGGAATTTGATTAAAGTTTTCCTTCTATCTTCTGCCTTCCATATGGCCAATATTCACAGCTGACTGGCTCAGGATTATTGTGGCCATGAAACCGCTTGTTTGTTTGTTTGTTACCACAATCTGGTTTCAAAATTTTAAAAATGATCCAATCTGCAAAAAAGACTAAAGTGCAGAGAAAAGGACCAGGACGGACTCACACTGCTGAGACAGATGTTTATGAGAAGTGTAATTAGACTGAATTACTCGATGGAGAAATCCCTTTTACATGCTATTAAAATGATCACATGCCACGCATCAATCGCACAGAGAAATTAATGATAACACTGACAAAACATTGTCTGTGATTCCCAAAGCCATGTTAATAGTAAAACAGACGCGGTACTCATGCAGGCCTTTTAAAAAGGTCACATCTTTTGTATGTCAAACACGACACACTCTTCTTTTGCCGCGTCGAATCGGATATTAGTTTCTCGAACATGAGCAGGTGATTTACATGTAATTCCATTACAGATATTTCCTGAAATTACTCATCGAGGATAATCTGAGCTTTGCGAAAATCTGTTCTAAACGGCTGTCTGAAAGTATCACACGTGAACACGAGTTGCGTTCTGTACGAGGTCACTGAGTTGAGAAAGGAAGTAGGGGGAAGATTGCGAGCATATGGCATGAAACACTCGATGGCACGAAAACACACAGGAGCTGATTAACATTTATAAAAGGGAGCGGAATAAATAGAATATTGAAATGAGTAAATAAAATGGGTGTAGAGAGAATAGGATTTCACGTTGCATGCTCATGCGAAACTCGCCGCCACAATGTTTAAGCATAACCAGGGTGATGACATACGGTTGCTTAGATGTCACGAGTGGTTACTAATTATAAATGATTGGCTAGGCATGTTGAGCAAAAGATTCACTATTATACCGCAAAAAAAGCTCAAATTTCTCCTCCACTGTAAATCTCACGAAATGCTATGTCTGACAGCTTAGGAAACTAATAGCCCACCTCTTTTCAACAAGGCGTATAATTTGAGGTATCATTCATGGAGCACAAAACTCTCGGTGTGTGATGAGTATTCAGATGTTGCATATAAAGAATATTAATAGCGATGCCAGCCTTACAAAACAACCCTAAAAATAAAGAATGATTCCTAAAGATAATAAGGAAGAGAATATTCAAGGAACTAGAGAGCTTAATACTCACATCACAGATTGAAAAACTCAATTTCGCATTCACCGTGCGCCACGTGTGTCTGTGTGCTGAAATTCTATCAAGGAAAAAAACTGACAGGAGATAGACGCGAGTATGTGTGTCACACAAGAAAAATTACCATATCAAAAAATAAACAGTCAACAAATGCTTATCTCTCCAAAGATCTCAAATCTGAATAAATATAAGCTCTGTTGTGAAAGAGTTTGAGCTGCCTGCATAAGCTGTCTCCTATGGCATCAGAGATCTTCATAGGTGACGCTTTAAAACACTACATAGGCAACATGGATAGGCACTATAAGACTAGTGGACAAAGTAAAAGACTTAAAAGTGATAGTTGGCCTAAAAATTAAACTTGTGACATCATTTATTCACCTGAATGCCTTTAGTTCGTCAACACCCAAAATAAGATATTTTGAAGAATGCTGAGAACAGGCACACATTCAATTGCAATGGTTTTCTGTGCAACTTTTTTAAAAAAGATCTCCCTTTTCTTTCTTGTTCTCCAGTGAGTAAAGAATCTATGACAGTTTTTTTCAATATAAGGTCAACTATAACTCGATTATAAAATATGTTATAATTGTTTCAATTTTTTTTTTAAACGTAAATACAGTTTTGTTTAAAAAAATGATTGGATATTAATAAAAAAATATCGATAATCTACCCAGATCTCTTCCACCAACCACACAGTGATGACTAAAACAAGCTTAAGCAAACAAGTTATGTTTATTTGGAACAGCCCTCGCACCATGAGGACACAAATGGACGTCTTAAAATGCTGCCTACGTTGACAACCCACCAGGATTTGGAACTGAGTGTGACTTTTTCTTATCCTCAGTTCTTCAGTTCTTTGACAGAGTGGACTTCCTTATTCATTCTCTCTCCATAAACGCATTTAAACAGGTGATGACATCTACCGCTCATCACGTCCAGTCCTATTCCTCTCACAGAGGTGTTGAACAGAGCTGACAGCAACTGTGGCACATTTAGCTGATATGAGACCTGCCCGAATGACCTGACGGAAGTGCCAGACTCACCTCGGTGACCCCCTGCAGGAACGCTTCTTTGGCCAGCTTGGCAGGGCCATCCACCGTCTTCCCGTCGTCCTCGGGGCCCCAGCTGGCACTGTAAATGTGGATGTGCTGGGAGTTCAGGCTGAGAGACTGAGCCTCGACAACATCTGTTACCTCTCCGTCCAACATCCGCACACCTGCATGAAAAAAAGAGAGAGGCGGAGGAGTGTGTGGGATAATAAAGATTTCAGATGGTTTTGTAGAAACCTTGTCTGTTAATGCAGTTGATATATGTAAAGACAAAAACAAACCCTGTATTCATGTCCAGGTAAAATATGACTCACTTCCTGTCCAGAATAAAATGCTAATTGGACTTCATGTCGCTAATAAAAATCCAGGCAATGCAAAACTTGGGTGTTATTGCATTTTATTTTAGTGGTTAGAGCATGATGTGAAAAAGAGCAGAGATGCAATTAGTAAGAATGATTTTGTGGCCATTTCTGTTTTTTATTATTAATTTTAGCGAAGGGATTCGTGGTCATATCACCAACCCACAGAAACACACACATACACACACACACAACCCAGTGGCCAATTAGATCTGCAACATCTGCTGTCTCGTGTTCTTCACACATACACAGACACACAAGGACAGAATAATCTTTTTATTACAAAACCACACATACACACAAAATATATCACACCTTGCCCTCTGCCTTGATCACCATAAATTATAAAAAGTGAAATATTTCTCATACAAGACAGCATTAAAATAAAAGATGTGTAAAGCTACAATGTGTAAGGAATCCTTAAGATGTTTCCCAAGCCCAGTGAGAAAATTAGCCATAATGAATGTGTTTTATGATGAAATGCTTCAGATTAGCCACGAAGGACATAACTCAATGATCAAAGCGTTTTAATGTGAGCATTTCATGGCTTGTTAAAATGTGCACGTTCCTACTTGCCAATCATCGGATGGTGAATCCATCCCACTCACCTCCGATTTTGGCATCATAGGCCACTCCCACTCCGCAGACGCCGTTGTTTGCCGCAGCCGCGACCTCTCCTGCACACCGGGTCCCGTGCCTGGAGACAAAGAAAGACATGTTGGTTTGTCCACTGTTTGATGGCTTGCAAAGCCTTTGTGCTCCAGCACACAGGTGTGCCTCTGCCCGATTCAAATCCTGTTCACATTCAGTTCAGCTTGATTCAAATTCAGTCCACGTCCACACAGATAACGTCTCGGAGGTGAGACGCTGTGCTGTCACCACAAGTGAGGTGAAATTCTCGCAGCAATCAAACACAGATGCATTCTCTTTACCCTACAATTAAAAACTCATTAGAGCTTGCCCGAAACTGCAATAAATAAACAAACACCTAAATGACTCGCTTTCACAGGCTGATGTGGCTTGTCTCTTGTGTGTCTGAACGTTCCTAAGGCAAACCTCAAAAGCTCTGCGGTGGAGATAAGCGTGAACGTCTAAAGTAATGGCATGTGGGTTTGGGTTTGTATATGCAGCCGTTCTCTCCATTCAGTGGCATCCTATTGGAGCTCATTATTACCTCCAAACAAACCAGAGAAGAGGGGCGCAGAGACTCCAGAAGAGGACCGGAGAGCAACGGGGCATTTTAAATCACAGTCGTCATTAGGTGTGCTGTCTCACACACACACAAACATAAGTGATGCACACAACTCATGGCCATTTTCACAAATCAAAAAGTCTAGTCTCTTTTCAGCTGACACACAAATCAGACCTACACAATGTGAGAAACGACAATAGGTTTTTCCATTATGCTGTATCATGACAGCATTGTCACATTTTTCATAGTTGTGACTCATATGTGCTTGTAATAGCAATAATAAAAATGTCCACACTGCACTTAACATACACCGAATAAGACCTACAGAATATGGAAGAAATGTTTCATCATATACTGACAATTTCTGAGGAATATATGGTGAGTATTTGGTGATATTCATAATTTATAAATGCACCTTGAAGTGTATTAGAATAGAAGAGTGAGCCAAAGGAAACATACATGCCCAAATCATCAAGCTGTATTTCTCTTTGTTTTAAACACGACAAATGATTTTTAATAATACTCAAAATAAAATGAACACTCAAGTTAATTCATATAGTAAACATACAAAGGAGCATAGTGAAATATTTGAGCAATGACATGATTTAAAAATCCTTCCCCATGCTTAAATCTCAGGTAACCAACCACCAACAGACGCTTTGTGCACATTGCATGTCTTCAGCACGACATAACCGCCTCTGCTTACCGAGCAAACACCTGACATATAAAAAACTATTTGGCCCTTCAATGGGACCTATTAAGTGTCAGCGCCTTTAAAGCGCACCCAATTATACCTGAATTTATTCCTCTCTGCAGTGTTTTCTCCAAGGCATAAGGAACAACATACATTTCCTATATTCTCTCATCATTGAACGAACAAAGGCAGTGTATCCCATTCTGATACATTCCTCAAAACCTCTTAAACGCAACTGTGAATGAATGAAATTAAAACTATTTTATGTTAACAAAGCCTTTTAGTTAACCTGCCTAGAAGGTGGTGTGATTTTCCATTCTTCAAAATGAACGTAATTTAACTAGCGCATTGCCAGATTTTTTTTACAGGTGTACACATGCAGGGTCACAAATTTGAATGGCAACAAATTTCTTTAATGCTGTGCATGTAAACCCTTCATTTGCAATAACACATCATTTTCCACATTTGTCTTGTGGGAGGTGACGGTTATCATGACAAATGGCTGGGAACACCCTTATGAATAAACAATGCAGCTTTTATATCTGCTCATTTTGCGAGTCATTTACAGCTCCAGAGGAAGGTAATCTCTGCGTTCAGTACAGCAGGCTTTTATGTGCATTCATTTACATACATGTTACTGTTTCAATAGCCTTCAGTCTTGGTATCTGTGAGACCATTTATTTGAGAATAAAGAAATTTGTTTATTGGTGAGATAAACATGTTTGTTTCAATAGTTTTAAAGCTATTTAAGTGATAGTTGACCTAAAGAAACATCTTTTATTTATTCACCCTCTTTCTTTGGTCTGCTGATCACAAAAGAATATATTTTGAAGAATGTAAACAAACCACGACATACCCATTTACTTGTAATTCTATGGACACTTCTATAAATATGCATTAATAATTTTCAATAGTATGTAAATTTTTTTGGGCAAACTCTCCCTTTTATATTTATACAGAGGATGGAAACAAATTCTAATAGAGCTAAACATAAGAAAAGCTGCCGGTTAAAATATGTATAATCTGAAAAAATCAATATCTGCTTAGCCTGTTTACTGGTTATATATCTTGTCCATAAAAACACACAAAACACTGATGACACAGCTCACATCAGCACACATAGTGATTTAAACTGTCTGTTTAATCTTTTAAGTGTGCTTAATATTAACCCTGATGATGCCTAAAACGTCTGCAGTAATACATTGGACGTGTTTCGCTTCATTTGCATATCCCCATCTCTGACATTCGAGACACCCACATGCAGTCAGAAAGACAGATCATTGGCCCTCTCCTGAACTCAGGGGCTTAATGGCTATCATTATGGAGTGTTGGCACAGTTGAGTGTGAGGTCAGTTCGCATAGTGAATCTTAAAAGAAGCAATAGTACCGCACCGCAAGCTTTCTCCCTGAACATAAACAGACGTCTTGACAAAAAAATGAAGTGCCTTTCTTTCACAAAGCAGAAAACAGATCAAGGTCGGTCTTGTGGCAGCCACTCGGCCATAAAAGCCATCAAGCTACCATTCGCTCTTAAGTGTGGACAGTACAGCCTGTGCCTGTCTGTTTGCAAACGTGATTGTTTGTACTAGAAAAGTTGTGGGGAAGCAAACACGGTAGCACTAACCATAATATAATGCCATAATATAATGCATATGGAATGCTTTAAATAACATCGTTTCAAAACAATTTGACAAAAACAGAAACATAAAGGATTTTATGATACACTTAAACTTGCATCGATCAGAATGTTTACAACTGTGAGCAATATGTTTTTAAAATTTCAACTTTAAAAGCAGATTTTGCTCTTTCGGCACCCTTGCCAGATCCAATTTTAGTCTATATAAATGTGAAACCTTGTTCCGCGTGATTGGCATAGAAATGCTGTGTTCAGCTCATCTACCTCTTACAGTTCATTGAGGTACAAAAGCACTAATTCTGAATAAGGTCTCTGTGTTTTTTAAGTGCCAAGAGTCACAATGTCATGGAATATCAACAATACCTTCATATTGCTTAAGTGAGGTTTTCATTTACATCTATAGATACAATTTATTGAGAATAGTTCAATAGAAATGAAGCTTTTCACTCTGTGACAGTCACATTAAGTGACGTCTTTTCTCGCAAGGTTTATGGTATAAAAGCAATGGCAAAGGTCACGTTTGCCTCCAGTAATCTGATCTTCAGATGTCTTTGTCAACTTCAAGCGTAGAGATTTGGGTTCATTGCTTGAAATAAGTTTACACAACATTCGTGTTCCCGTCATGACCTTTTCAAAATGACATCTGTATGCATCCACACCGATATTCAATATTCATATTCGTGGTATCAGCATGTTTCGCCAGCTCTGGTTCACACACACAAAAACACACTGTATAAAATCCAAATAAACATCAAACTCTGCTGCGTTTAACATTAGACTATAGTATTACGCATATAAATTTCACTTATAATGATGAAAATTAATTCATGCACTGTAAAGAGACTAAACTTAAATACCTCAAAAATGTTAAACCTACACTTCAAAAGATTTGATCTAACTATCAGGTTGTATTTAAAAAGTATTTTAACCAAATCTGTTAAATTATGTCAATGAGTTTAAGTTATGATGCGTTAACATGGCTCCTTACTGTCCAAATGTTGTAATTTTATAATGCCTAATTCTACAAATGTATTTGAGCACCATAACATCACAACACAAGTCATGTTAATGCATCATTACTTTAACTCAGTAAAAGATAGGAACAGATTTAAACTTGATTCAGACATTTTAGAAAATGCAACTAGATGTTTAGGTTTAATCACCATCTTGTCATTTCAAACCTTTATGAACTTTGTCTTTTACAGAACACAAAAGATGTTTTAAAGAATGTGTCAGTCACCAGAATCTCTTAAAATATCTTCCATTGTATTATGCGGTAAAAAGAAAGTCAAGCAGGTGTAAAAATGACAGAAGAGTCACTATATAATGACAGAATTTAAATTTGAGCGAACTTTCAATTGAACACTATTGATGTCTATTCTGTTTATTTCCACCTCAAAATTATTTATTTTTTAGTATTATGACAATAATACTAAAAACAGGCCAGCCTAATTTTAATACAGATATGTTCTTACTATAAAAGAACAACCAGCAGGTTGGACAGGATTCTACTTTATCATCTTCTCTTTCTGTTTCATATCTATTTAGGTGCAAAATTACAAGCAATCTTTTCCAGCCTTCCCTGTGGAGACCACAACAATCTGTCTAAGCCCACCAGGGAGAGAGAGTATAGAGTGAGAATTAACTCAACACAAGTCTTCAACCCGAGCTTGCAACCATCCAACAATCTAAAAACCGGAGGCGAAATGGTGAAGATGTGTTCTAAATCTGTCCATCTCATTGTTTTTCAGTCATCTATTCATCTTATTTTATGTTTCCTTCAATTCCCCTACTCATCCATTTACAGCTCCTCTGCTCAGAGGCATAGAGCGCCCTTGAAAGCTGATGATGATTCTGTACAGTATGCTGTTGTGTAGAGTAATGGAACCTGTCCGTGTGTGGTGGAGAAGAGGAGGATCTCTATTCCTCCCTTCAATTGGCTTGGATTAAGAAGCGCTCTAAAAAGGATTAGCGCATTTTACGGCCAGCTAAACCCAGCCCTCGGGCTGAGCCTCGGTAAGCCACATGTCCTGAATGAGAAAGGGGGAGGCGTAGAGAGGGGGGAGAGCTATAAAGAGCAAAGAGAGACAGAATCCCAGATAACAGAATGAGAAGTAAAGTCTATGGAAGTCATGATGAAACCTCCGCCAACTCTTTGACATGTCTGCACATTCCAGAATTTGGAACTGCAAACCCAAAATCCATGTCATGGTTCTGAATCCAGCTTCAATTGCTTTCTCCCTCTGGCTGGCGTGGAGCCGTGTACGGTACAGGGCAGATTTCCAGCCATTCTGATGAGATTCCAAAGACCTGATGCTGGTGGAAAAGAAAGCTGACAGGTTTGGGTCACGTGGTTGAGTGGAGAGGCAGCAGTGTTATTTACAGGTCTGACTGACAGCCACCTAACGCAATTCATCTATCAGCCAAGCTATTAGAATAAAAGTGTGAAAGAGAGCGAAGGACTTTAAAAGTCTTGTTTATTGACTCCATAAAGCCAACTGGACCTGGATATTTATGCACAAAACAAAAGCTGGAGTCTTCAAGCTGACCTCAAACCAATATCAATAATTCAACGGAGTGAAACGTTTTTCAAAATAAAAATGACAATTACTTTCTTCACAGATGATTAAGCTTTTTATGTTGATTATATTTTTGTGTGGTGTTTTAAATATGCTTTAACCATGTGCTGATATACATATAAATTTAAACCATTGCTTAATATTTTCTTCATAAAACTGAAGTTTACCAAAGACTTTTAAAAATATGCAAACAGCCCCGATAATTGATGTCATAAACCTGCAACCAATCATATCCACTCATTTATTGCATTGATTCGGGCTGAATCAGTCACTGCACCACAATGTCTAGAAATGTCAGCTCTTAGTTTTACTTTCAGTTTTGCACCGTCACAGCAAGAGTTATTTTCAAGGTTTTTTGAGACAATGTGTCATTTTGATGGTCATGATTAGTTTTAAGGGAAAAATATGACACCAAACATAACTTTTAATTATTTAATAGTTCATTATTAATAATTAAGTATACATTAAAAGCTAAACACATCTTTCAAAATGCTAATATCTGCTCAAAGCATGTAAAAACAAAAGTCTACACTTGGGAAAAAGACGAAGTTGAAGTTCGTTTTTATAATTAAATTAAAATAAAGGTCAAGTTTATGTACAAGTATACTATGTTATGTACATATACTAAAAACAACATGCAAATAGCACTTGGGACTACCCACTTTCTAGTTTATAAAAGTATACTTTCCTATTTTAAGTTTAAAATAAGTATACCAATAGCACACTTCAATATACTTTGTTTATTGTGTCAGTGGGGTTGTTAACGTGATTTATGTTGTTGCTAGGGCATAGCTTGTGGGTTGCTAGTGTGTTGTGGCTGGTTGTTTACTGAGTCAAACCCTTAATGGCATCTTTATGATACTGTGGTCCTAAGATACAGCTTACATACTTCCTTCAATTTAAATTCCTAGAATTTCTTATCGCCCATTGAACCTTCTTCCAGGTGAAAACCTTAGGGTTTATGTCATAAAACCAATCCTTCCTCAACAAAACAGCATGATTTAAGCTAACATTCACATCCCGACCCAAACAACTCACACAATGCACTACTAATTATTTAACTAAATCCCCAAAAGCAAATTTGCCACTCACTTATCTAAACTACAACACAAAGAGAGAGAGAGACAGACATGCAGAGAGAGAGAAAGAGAGCGACCATTATTGTCCTTGCAGCTTTCAATCTATGCCAAGGGATGCCAAACAATTTCTGCTCCATTTGAATATGAATAGGCACTTTACTGTCCAATCGTCATTGGCATAGAGTGCTATCTAAATGAAGCAAACCCAGAAAATTTGTTTAAAAGCCTTGTTTCCTAAAGATGCGGAGGATCTGTGAAATGTACGAGTTCACGATCACAGCAGGTGTATTCAACTGTTGCTGTGAAAATAAAGACATACCGCCCTTCTCGACCCTCTTAAGTTTCTGATTCAATATCTTACATTAGACAATAAACAAGGCCGGGCTTTCAGATCACTTGCTGTACAGAGTCGTTTCAAATAAATGAAGGCAGCATTTGCAGATAAAGATTATGAAGTAAACAAACTCTGTAAAGACAAATCAGAAAACTCTGTCTCTTTCTTGTTAGCTTCTTTCTCTCTCTGTGATCTATTTTCAAATTGTTTCCTGGTGCAAAGCTCTGCAAATATTTAGCAGAACTGCAGCTGTCTGCGGATCACAGCATCGTTTTTAGCACCTGGAGATTTCCTGTAGGAAAGAAAAACTGCCAATGAGATCTTTCATGTTTCAATTTCCTATCTTCGCTTACAATATATATTTGTAATATACAAAAAATTTATTTTGTGAATTCTAATAAAAACTTTTGAGTTAATCAGATCTATTTAATTTTTTACTTATATAAACACATAATTTAAACACCATATTTACATAATTTCAAAGCTTTTAAATGTACTCTTTTGTGTGTTTCATGTAACAACACAGTAACAGTTCTTGAGTTTACCCAGATCAAAAATGTAAATACAAATGCAAACATTTTTAATACAAATAAGATCTAACCATGTTATGTAACTGTATATCTCTATACATTTACTGTATGTAAACAACTGTTTCATTTTATTTATATTTAATGAGCATCTGATGCAAACATGAAAGCATCATAAGATTCTTAAGCAGCCCAACGTCCAATTTAGCTTGTTAATGTTGACAAAAATGTGAGAATAGTTATTTTATACAATAAAATTTAAGCAAGACTGTAGCAACACAATGAGAGCTTTTCTAAAAAAGGTAGACAACCCCTCATCTTTACAAAGCCCAAGAAAATGAGGCGTTCTTTTATTCTAGTATAACCACTAATGCATGTCAATATACAGGCTATACAAAAAATGTGTTAATGCTAACCTGCCAACACTGGTATCATCTCCCATTTAATCACAATGAAAATATTTGATAACTTAGCCACGTGCTCCACTCAATATCCATGGCGGTGATTCCTCTCAAGATCAGATTTTACAAAGGACTCCAAAAATCAATTTGCTTTTAATAAAAGAGTGAGATTTCTCAGCCTATTTATTTATACTACAACATATAATTTTGCTGCAAATCCATATCATTCATCGCTCTTTGCACCACATCCATGTACAAGGAAAAATTCCCTCCTCAGTTCAGTTTTCCTAGACTGCCTCACCATTTCTGGCTATTGACACAGACAAGCATTTTACCTCTCATTTCACGGACTCAAACCGATTCAATTCAGAATAATGGTTTTGACAGTAGATGTGCCATGCTTTCTGATCGCCGGGTTGCCGAGGTGTGGCAGACCCAACGGGAATGGATTTCCCTTCTCTTTTTCACATTCAGCTGATTGATCTAAATATGCATTTGCCTGGGTGCCAGAAGGGTACGAATGCTTGTTAGTACTTCGCTGTTGCCGTGGAACGGCGGTCACACTTTAAGCAGTTGCTGTGAGTTTAAGCAGAAGTGAAAACTGAAACTTCAACACGCCAATAGCAGAGGCGCTAAGGCAAGACTGATGGTGTTAACACATTCGTTAAAGAAGATTTCCGTCCGTAGCTCTGTAAGCTGTACTGTTCTGAGTTCAGAGACTTCCTTTTGCATCCTGCCGCTGTGAGATTCACACTGGAATCAAAACCAAGAAAGGCAGGCGTTTTGTCTGGAGACCTGGAGATTTGAGGCAAATCCCCAGACAATCTAGCCGTGTAGCTATGGGCTGCTTGGAAATTTCAATCTGAAAGAGAGGGGGAAACTGTCCAGGAGTTAAAAAGAAAGCTCCATTCGTTATAGCCGACCTTATGATGCTTAATGCAATCAGTGAAAGGCCACAAATAGATGAGGGTCTATTCAAGAGAAAGGGTAAAAATTCAGATGTCTTCGATGTGGTGAATTCAATCAGAGCTTATTCATGAACAGAGAGGAAAAGAAAATACAGCGAGATTCTCAATCTCGGAAGCATCTAAATAGGCCAGTGCACGATGGTCCTTCAAAAATCCATAATGGTGAAGAAAACGCTATGGAGAGATGGAAGGGGGGGCACTGATCTCATAATTTCTAGCGCTGCCGTAGGCGACTGATTACTGCAACATGATGGTCTGACAGATAAAACTACGACAAAGAGTGATACAGACTGAATTAAACAGTGGGAGGAAGCTCTCTCTCGGGGAAGCCGAAGGCACGTCGGAACACCGTGCAGTTATGAGATTTTCTATAAAATGCATTTTTCATGAGAGTATTTAGGAGCCATTCAGTGCGCATCTCTGAGCAGGAGGTGCTCCGCAGACTGCATTAAACCACGACGCGGCTCCAAACCATATTTTTCTCCTAACAACATGCTAAGCGTCGCGGTAACTGTCAGTACATCGCAGCTTAAATCAAGCAAGCTAAAGAGCAGAGAAGCTGTGTCAGAACTTCCAGGGTACACATCTTATAATAGTCCAGCGATGGCGTAAATAAAGATGCTGGCTCTCAAGCTTGTCTACCTGCAGGAACCTCCACAATATTTACAATCAAAGAGCTTCTGCAATTTGCCATTTCTGTTGCCTGCAACGCTACCATAGATGGACTGATTTGAACAGTGAGGAGAGAGAAGAAAGATGAGATGGAAAGGGATTGTTACCTGTTGTCATTCAGCTGTGTGTATCTGGGCTGAGGGTCTGGATCTCTGTCATTCACATCATAACTGGCATCTGGATCCTTGAAATAAAGCATAAAAAGGAAGGGCTGTATTTTGACACTCAACATTCAGTTTCCCTTGCATTGCTGGAATGCACAATGACTGTATTTCAAAACCTTGTGAGCTTGCTACCGATACAGAACTTTTCATAGATACAAAGAGACATTATTTTTTCAACCGACTAGTCTGTCTCTATCACAAGTACACTATCAGTTCTTAATATAAGTACAGTAGTGTGTGAAGGTCAGGAGTTTCATTGGTCGGATGGTTTGTGTAAGTATTTACATCATTTGCAGTAGTGAGTTGACATTTCTAAACAATAATTTTGTCATTATTTGTAACAATCCAGTGAGAATGGTTAAACACAGTGCTGGGAAGAGATTTTATACAGTACTGTAGCTTTGCTGGATGATATCTTGAAGCATCTTGAAGACATTAACACAGGTCTTCTAGATTGAATCTTTTTAGTCAGTTTTTTCTCTCTTTTTATCATTTAAAAATAGATGAAATAGATGATGACACCAGATCTCTTCATGGAGCATTGGAAATTGTCACATTTGTGCATACAAATCTCACTGGATTTTAACAAAAATAACAAAATTAATGTTTAGAAATGTAAAATCATATTCTCTTATAACACATAAATTTGAATGTTTATTGGCGTGAAAATGCTGATGTGCCACTTTTGCACAGTACTGTATACTGTATATATATACTGTATTTAAAATTATGGCATTACAACCAAAGCATTGCAAGAGTCAAATTGAAATTTATTGTTGAAGACGGCTCACATAGTTGGTGGAGATATCAGGGTGATCTTTTTCGATGCCGTCATCCAGTATGGTCACAACCACTCCTCTTCCTGTAAATCCCTGAGCCCAGGCCTCCCTCACATTCAGGTCTCCACGACTGGGATTGAGCTGCAAGGTAAACCATATTTCACTAGACATATTTCACAATCATTTCCACAGTAGATGGCCAAGCTGTGAGGAAACATTCTGGAGAGGGAAATTATTCCTCAGTGCTTTTATAAATTCACACCCTAAAGCAAGAAATGGGAAATGTTGGATTGGTGAAGCTCTTGTGTGTGGCAAAGAAGCACAGGACAGGGGACACTGTGTAAAACATGAAGCCCCCAAGGTGTTTTGATGGGGTAAGTTAACCAAGTCACACACAATTTGACCAGCACATCCCGGTAGGGGACGACCCACCTGCAAAACTACACACACACACAGATATTCAATCCTTTTTAAGAAGGAAGGTCCGGCAACAGGAGCTAAACCACATGAAAGATGACCGTTCACTCACTGCTCCACACATTTTTCTCTTCCAAATTGGAGCGTGTCACCAGGGCAATCCCAAATAAGTGTTATCCTTTTTCCCCAACAGCATTTCCCCAAACAACAAAACTATTTCTCACTTCTCTTTTGCTCTTTAAATGTGTTTGTCTTTCGGCGTTTCATTTAATCACTCTTTCCCTTTCCCTACTGCCACAACGCCACTGCTAAATACTTTCGAGTATACTTAGGACTATAAAATGTAAATGTGGAAATTGGGTGGTGAAACACGATAAAGAACTTCCATTTGCGCGGATAGCAGGCCCTTTAACAACCTTATCTCCTCTGACAAAAAGACACACACATTAAAACAAACCCACAGAATTGAGTCACTCGTCCTCCGTGCGGCTTCTTCAGTGTAAACAACTTAAAAAGCATTCATTCCTTTGTCAACAATAATACAACCTCCATTCTTCACTATAAAACCAGCAGTGTTGTGTGTGTGGGATGTTTAAAAGGGGCGTTGTACAAGATGAAACGTTAACGGATTAGTATGTTAATGCATGACGACAGCTCTCGCGTTTGCGTGAAACTCTTTGGTCATTCAGTTCACATATTAATGTGTTTTGAACTTGAAGTGCGATGGATGAATACGGAATTAAACGTTAAAAAGGGGCTGCATCCAAACACACACTCTGTTAAACCCATGGGACTACACACATGGAACTACACACATAATTCAATTATTTGTATTTTTTTGTACTCTCTGTTAAAGCATTTTGAGAAAATGGGAAAAAATGTATCATACACAGCAAGACAGGAAACATTTGATAAAAAATAAATATTCAGAGCTTCATTGAATGTCTCGCACTTAATTCTGTTTACATCTCAGAACGCATATCTGTTTGGGGATTTAGCTTAGGAAATGAAGAGAATGTTCACAGATAAAGGGCAGATGGCTGTAAAATCACTTAATATACTTTTACATTCCTAACAACTGCAAAATAAACAAACACAGATGCTGTTCACGTACCAGGTACCACTGCTGAGGGAATTTGGGATCTGTAGGTTCGATATGAACGTCTCTCTTGTGTCGTCGTTTGGCAATCTGCTGCTCTGTCCAAATCACCTAAACATACACACACACACCAGAGATAAGAACAAACACAATGTTACATGTTAAACATTTACAAACCGATTTCTCCATCATGAACTAGCATGGAAGTTTTTTTCTCTCGCTGCAAAAATAGAAAATTTCACACGGATCTGCACAGTTAATTCAATCTGTTGAATTATTGCACTTCAGTTATTTCTTTGTTTGATTTTAAGGTTTGCGTGTTCACGTTCCCTGCATGTTATTGTGTGATGTTTGTCAAACCTATATAAAATTAAAGCATTCAGTTTTGTAAACAATGATATGAATGGAGTATTTGTGGCATGCTTCTCCTTGAGAGTTTAACAACATAGTTTTTATTTCTGTTTACAATTTTATCTCTCTAGCTATTGTTGTAATGACATCCTGTGTTCCTTTGTCTCATTTTTCATTTTTTCATTTTTCAAAGAATCCTCACTCAAAGGCATAGTTCACCCTAAAATGAAAATTCTATCATCATTTGTCATTTCAAACCTGTATGACTGTCATTCTTCTGCGGAGCACAAAAGACTATAGTAAGAGAACAGCAGTGGCTCCTTTTCAATTTGATTGTATGGACACTAAACCAATGCAAGTGAATGGGTTCTAGTTACCAACATTCTTCAAAATATCTTATGTTGCCTTATGCAGAAGAAAGACAGTTATACAGATTGGAAAGAGGATCAGTAAATGATGACAGATGTTTTATTTTTGTGGGACCTATCATACAAATAAGCCTGTGCTAGACTGGAGTTCTGCAGTTGTGTTTTAATAAAAAAACGTGATTTTCCAAACAAAAAAAACAGGAAACAGAACTTACATTTATTATAACCTAAAGGTATTCGAAAGCAAGGGGTAAAATCTAATAAGGTAGAGATGTATGGACACCTCAAATGCATTCTCTGCAAAACAATTGTTTATAATGAACTCAAAGGTCCACGGGGCTCCTGCTTCCTATACAGAAATCATTTTTCACTTCATGGGGGACATCCAGAGGGCCTTAAGATGATCTTGTTCTCATTATCTTAACTCTCCCTCCTGCTTATTCCTTTTGGCCTTCAAATTCAAAGTTTTCTGTGTAACAAACAAGCCGAATCTGCAGAAAATGAACCATGTGAACATTTATTGCATCTGCAAAAGCCATGTTTATATAATTACATGTGCATGAATTTAGTTTTTCTTTTATTTAGGTATCCGTGGGAAGAAAATGGACCGTCTCTAATGGATGGA
Source organism: Triplophysa yarkandensis (assembly GCA_033220385.1). Taxonomy (NCBI): domain Eukaryota; kingdom Metazoa; phylum Chordata; class Actinopteri; order Cypriniformes; family Nemacheilidae; genus Triplophysa; species Triplophysa yarkandensis. Next base: position 5,067,942 of record CM065677.1, on the reverse strand, counting down.
TTGGTATACTGGTGGTAATACTAGAAGTGAAACACTGTGTCTGTGTTTTATATTTTTTATGTCAAAATCTATATCGCTTTTCAACAATATATACTGTATTTCATATTCATGCATTAGATGTCAGCTTCAAAAGTCAGCAGCATGCAAAAACACATAATGCAACTTCCATAATTAACAATATATATATATATATATGTCTTCCATTTGATAATGTCTCTATATGCTGTATTTCAAAGTGCACCAGCAAAACAATTAGCTCCTTTCAGAGCATAGAAATGCGGTTCGTGATTTATTCTCTTCTCAGAAGGAAGCTTTCAAAGCACATGTTCTTTCAAAAAAGACGTGGGTGATTCACACAATAACCACACACACCCCCACACACTCCAAATCCTTTGAGCAAATCGTCCTTATTGCCCTTGTTTTTCTGTAATGCACGGGGCTAAATTTATCCAGAACGCCGCAACTGTGCAGCAAGGCCGGGTCAGATTTTGAAGAATTCGTTTTCCTGTTTCTGTCATGTCTTGCTGGCCTTCGTTTCGCGGAAAACTAAAAAAAAAAAAACAAGCTCACTTTCCGAGCGAATGAAATTGTGGCAAGTGAGCAAAAGAGGTGACCTGCATTACATTTCATGTATTCTGTTAGGAAACATCGCTGAAGGGAATGTGCTGCCTTCAGACATCTGCTTCTTTAGCATAAACTGCACTGACCTCGGAATGCAAAGCGGGCGGCGTGTTGTGTATGTGTGTACCCTGCACTAAATTTAAACTCGCAACAACAACGCCTGACCCGATGCCATACAGAATGGATCCTGAGCTGATCCATTTTTATATAATTACAACCCTGATGCTGTTAGCCCTGCATAAATAGAGGCAAGAACGCTGGGGAGAAAAAATCTGGCTTGCATTTTCCACTGTTGTCTTTCTGCCTCTGTCTTTGCTTTCCCCTGTCACAGATCTGTTTGTAGTAATCCGGTGTCTTTTGCGGTGTCTGGTGGGCAGGTGGGGTCTGGGAGGGCATCGGTATTAGGCGTGAAGTTGGATCTCTGGAGAGTGTGGTGGGTTTTAACTAGCGGCTGAAGCTTCAGAGAGTGAAGATAAGAGGCTTGTCAGTGGGAGATCTATGGAAGCCTGCAGCAATCGGCCCAAATATGCAGTCGCTCGGGACGGCTCTGCTGCTCTCAGATAACTTATCGGCTGAGCCAGGGTCTTACACTTTAGTACCCACAAACACATGCGCACAACCATCAAATCCTCCAGAACCTACATGTAAATTCCTAATTCACAGCTTAGGACCAACTACACTTCCTGTCTGATTCATCCTCCCCTCCATATGTTTTTGTAAATTTTTGTGAGCATGTGGCTCAACATTACCTGTGGCTCGGTGTGCAGTCGGACGCGAACTCCACGATGGCTGGACAAACATCTTTTCACCACACCCCTATGCTGGAAATGATAGTAGTCCCCGAACACCTGTGGTGACACAGACAAAGAGAGGTGAAATATTAGAGTGCTGTTTCCAAAAGAGCCCCGGTTCTACCCAAGGTCATCTGGTCTTCCACTCCAGTGGGAAACACACTCATTAACTCCAGCACCTGCACACAGACCCGGCCATCTCTCTTTCCAGCTCACCAAGCACAAGCCGCGTGAATTTATCTCCCGCAGTCCTAATAAAATTTGTGCCACTGATCCAAAAACACATCTCAGGTGGACATTCCCACAGAGAGAAACATGATGAAAGAATGATTTCTTTCATAACAACCAAACACATGCATGCTGACACACGTGAAGCATTTTATTTGAATTTCATGTGTTCCTTGGTAGAAGACTCACAGCAGGGCAAAGTCGCACATCAAAAGGGTTAAGTATAGAATGTATGGCGCTGAGCATAAGTGGGCTGGAGATGAAAAGAGAGCACGAGAAAGATCTGACTCCTGCTTCCATTAATTTTGATCCAGGCAAGCTGTGATTTTGTTGTCATGTGTTTCGGCTCTATAAACCAGCACATAAAAAGCAGACATTTCACTGCTTCTGGACTGCAACATGCCACACACAAATGTGTGGGTAGACACAGCGCTCTGCTGGGCGGTTCACAGCTCTGTTTTTTGGGCTTTTGTGTGGTTGTGTGTGCGCGAGAAAGAATATTTGGACAGAATCATGCTTCTATCATTCCTCATCTTTTGTTTTTCCCAGCAGAACACGCACACACAAACTTACAGAAATGTCACCTATTCTGAAAGCATTCCCGCAGGTGACGTCATTGGAGGAGTGCTTCATGGAATGGATTCGGCACAGTATAGTGTCTCCTTTCTTTAAAATGACGATCATTTATCAAAAAGCATCCCTGCTGGGCTTCTTTTCCCCTGACACTTTATTGCAGACAGTCTCTCTGCTTCCTATGCAGCCTCTGTCTCCTTTTACTCAATATCCCCTCTGACTGTCTTCTTGTGATCAATAGCACGACCTCTACTGCCATCATCCACCTGTCCGACGTTTCCGAGAGGTCTGGTTTCAGTGACAATCTATCAAACCTGTAATTTTGAAGCAGACTCTGTTATTAGCTGGCTTGTATAAAGGTTTGAGTTTAGGCGCTACAGTGCAGGATCAGCGAGGCTTAAAATGCGAGGACTTTATTTAATTTAAATTTGTTCCATTACAGTTTGACGCTAGTATGTTAAGCAAACACTGCAATAAGCTTAAAAATACACAGTGGGTAAAGTAATCCTGTTTCGGTTATACTGCACAATTTTTGATTGACGCTTTTCAATATTGAAAAAAATTTGTACGTTTCTCAACTTGATTTTTTTGATGGGCTCAGTGCAATGCATTATGGGATTGCCCTCCTATAAGAATAAATTATGCCTTACAATGTGGCCAAAACCTTTTTTAGTCAAAAAAATTATCACGGACTGCTCATATTTTCCAAGATATTAAAGTCAGAGATTTTAATATGAACAAATCTGTCATCAAATTCTGAAAAGACCAAAGTATATGAACAATGCCATCCACTTTCATTTTTATTGCTCCAAACTCTTATTGCATGTCAAACAGTGTTTGCTTTTGCTGCAACATCATCAACACTGCCGCAAAATAAATTACATTTGATCTGAATTGTGAAAGGCAGTCTGCATCGAATGTCTAGAGATAAGAAGACAGAAACCATAAAATAATACCAAGGCAATAAATAGACAAAATGCATTTACATTGTGTTGCGTTTACTTTACAAACATGTTATTCAATTTACAAACGCTTAAATGAGCTGCTGCTTATGATAAATCTGTCAGATTCCAAAAGAGTTATTAGCAACTATTACTCAGAGCGGTTGCCATCAGATGAGTCAAAATACCAACACGTTCTTTTCATTCCCTTTCTGCCTTTCCAATTTTGTTATGCTCTTTGAATCACTAGTCTTTCACTTACTCGGATTTTAATATAAGCCTCGGTGTATAGGCTTGTTTGTGAGTTCAAACCTGCAGGTCAAAGCTCAAGAAAGTAATGGTAAAAAATGAAGAAGAAAGCTAAAACCGGCTTAAAAAACCTTGATCTATAGCAGAAGAGAAAGAGAACATCATTTCGCTTTTTGGCCTGATTGTATAATTCAGGCCAGAGATCTGAAAGAAATAATTTACTGTTCCCTGTGACTCTGTGTTCATCTGGACATGACACATACTGAGAGATGGTAAGGATGCTTTAAATGGATCTATTAAAGCACAGCAAACTCTGATGGGAGTTTATGGTCTGCTAGCTTTTGATGCTTCCCTATAGTCCCTGAACCCTTTTCTAAACTGCACATCATTTCATGTCTCTCTCTTTTAAACATCTGCACTCACTAAAAAAATTTTAAACGAACATTCTAAAGATCATCAACAACATCTAGTATATGTAGTTCTAGAATCAGTGCTAGAGTCTGAAAACCTATACACAAACACACACACAAAACCGACCCCTCTGGAAAATGACAGATTTTTCTAAGCGATGTTCTGCGCTTTTATACTTATGACCTCCATTAAAAAGCATACATTTTAAGTTTATGTTTTCGAGCACTTTTAAAGCATTTGATGCACGTTTAATGTCATTCAAGGTTTCTTACAGTAGTAATTTAGTTTAATATGACTTTTTACATTTCCTCTAACCCTTATAGTGTTAGATGATTTTAAATGGCCACTGTTATCATTGGATAGCTTCTAACCTTGTCTAGAACAGATCACAATGTGTTTAAAAGGATATTTCACCCAAAAACAAACTACTCACTTTTTAATATTTCGAAACCTTTTTAAATGTATGAAATGCATCGCTTGGTTGAACACAGAGAAAGATACTTGGAAGAAGACGCAGTTCTTGGAACCCACTGACTACTTTAGTAAGAAGAATTACAATGGTAATCAAAAGTGCCCTAGCAGCTGTCCTTCATTCTTCGAAATTTCTCATTTTGTGTTCAAAAGACAATATATATTTTCTACTATTGTAGTCAAATAGATCTGGGATCTATTTGTATACAATGATTTTTCCCAAAACGTATGTAATATAGGTAATGCATGATGCATATATTTAAGCCAATGATGTCTCTATGTCTAATAAACTTGTTTCAAACTAAATTCATTTAAAAAAGAAATTCTCAAACTTACACCTCTAGCTTTTGCAAACTTTCCAGACTCTAGATATTAAAAATACAGCCTTTTCTTTTATCTAGAAACAATTAAATATGTTTTTAAATCGACGAGGGCTGTACTTTATGCCTCTAAATAGCAGCTCAAGGGAGTTTCTAACCTGGCAACTGAATAAACAGGCCTTAAAGGGGACTTTTGCAGTGTGCATCAAACCAACTCTTCACCAACTTTTCCGTGTTTTGGGTGTGCAATTTGAAGCTAAGGCTACTGTCTGCCAGTCTGAAAATACACCTACAATTTACAGGCACACATAAGAAGACACATTAAAAAACACAGCAAGGAACCTTGTTTACTTAAAAAGAAATTAAATAGAGAAGGAGATAAGAGGGTATTGCAAAAAGTTTAATTAGTTTTACTTGTGGGTTTGCCTTATTACACAGGCAACATTTCTCGAAATTGAATTCAACATTTTTAAACCCACAAGCCTTCCGTTTAACTATTCTACATTTTTCCTCATCTTAAAATTGATTTCCAGATGAGGAGCCACATGTTCAGTCAAAGTTCAAATGTTTTCATTGCATTAGACAACGTTTATATAATCAGCCCTCAAATGGAATGCAGCGTCTCATTCAAAAAAACATGCGACAGCTATTGATCATGTGACTGGCTGCATCATCAGTACAGTTGCATTATGGGTTTACATAATACACGGGTCAATACAAATCAATTTTTTATAATTGGCAGAGCAGTGAATGGCAATGAATAGATTGACGTTAGATGTAGGAACATGTACAAAAAGAAGTCTGAGAAATGATCAAAACAGCCTTTGATGCCCCACTGGGCCCGCAGTAAGCGATGGAGCTGCTGACGTTGGGCTATTGATGTTTCACAGCTAAATTAAATTCAGAAAAGGTGGCACACCTTAGGAATACAAAAATGTTCAACAAATGACCTCAATCAATAGGAATCTTATCAAGGTTCCTTCTTACAACCTTGGTTTTTAATGAATAAAGGAAGTCAAGACCTGGGTAAGGATGGATTTTGTTTGGCTTTTATTCTTTCAACACAAAACTGCATTATTGCAGAATGCTGAAGAAGAATGTGGATATAATGCAACAATCACGTTAAAGTTCACCCAAAAAATGTAAATCTTTTCCTTTCAAACCCATATGACTTTCTTTCGTCTGCAGAACAAAAAATAAGATATTTTAAAGAATGCTGGGAAGTGGATCCTATTCATTTTGCATTAATTTGGTGCATATACAATAGCGGTGAATGGCTACCACTGCCGGTAGATCACCAACTTTCTTCAAAATTTCTTTATTATGCTCTGCCTGTGTTCTTTCAATGTTTATATCAAATATGTTAATTAGTGTGTTTTTTAAAGATCCCTGCAGTAAAACAGCTTTGAATACAGCATATTGACTATATAATCCATCCCACCCCTAAGATACAGATAAAATGTGAATCCCAACTATTGACAAGTTTTTACTGACAATAGATGCACTTTACTATAGCTTGAGGGTTGATGTTTAAGTCTCTTTCGTATTTGCATTTGCGTTTCTTTGAAGTAACAGTATGTGTAAATTACTGTATGCATGTGTATGTAAGAGTAAACCTGAAAGACTGTGACAGCAGTTACCTTCAAAAGGCAGGCTGAATGTTAAGTTTTAAAACTCCCAGTGGGCTGAAAAATGCGTCTGCTAAATTAGTATACACTGCATAATTCCTCCGGCCTGACGATGCATAGAATATGAATCTGCTGGCAGGGTTTCTTACGTTTTTTTCCCTTGAACGCAAACTTATAGATCTGAGAGCAGTTCTATAGTGTCTGACAGATTTGACAGAGCAGCATTTCTGTCCAACATTACAGTCAAGAGGGACAGCCTTAGTCTAACAAGGATAAAACAGCATTTGATTCGACCTTATTCAACCGAGAAGTTTTTCTTTGATAATATTTTTTTTCATACAGAATGAACAAAACAGAGAACGAGGGGGAGAGATAAAGGATGGCGGAAAATGAAAGCAGATTGGTGTGTATCAGCCGTGGCCATGTACTAACATTCTGCGAACAGTTTTCATTGTTTCTAGATGAATGTCAATGACAGGGCACTTTAAAAACGAAAAACAGAGCATATGAATTACAACATATATTTACATCCTCCAGACACAACAGAAGGATCTGAGGTCATTTAATGCGACTATACCGAAAAAGCACAGATGGGTTTTCTTTTTTCTTTTTTCTTTAAACATATTTATTTAGCTAGGGATATGCTTTATCATCTGGAATGATAAACAATGACATTTGGTGGCTATACAGAAACTGATGCATATGTATGTGGAATGGAATCATGTGTTAAGTTTTTAGACTTAGTAAATGATCCAATACAACTCGGTAGGTTTAATGAATTTACAGTGCCGGTGGGACACAGCAGAGCAATAAACCAAACAAAACATGCTATTAAATTGTTAAACTGGTTAGGAAAAGTTGTGATAGGGGAGTGTGTTCCAATTACTTTATGTTCAGGAAAAAATAATGTACAGCTTATTAAAAACTGCATTCTCTGTGGGGTGAAACTGACCCTTGTTAACACTTGCAGGCTTTCTAGTGCTTGTTCTAAATTAAATTCAGGCAATTATGTCTAAAAAGCACTGGATAGTGTTCTTTAGGGTCAGATACATTAAACTAAAAAATAAATATCTAATTTTTGAGAAAAAGAGCAGTTAATTTACACGTTTATGCCTGAAAAGATGCTTTATTTGAAACTCCATTGAAGCTACCACTGTCACTGCTATCTTAATATATGAGCTAAAGTAAAAACTGATCCAAATATTTGTTTATATCGCCGATTCCCAAATACCGGATCTTTCTCTCTATACCTCTTCCTTTGTTCCTCCATAAAACATCAGTTCATTTCAACAGAAGCCTTTCTGTTGGCTCATACTGCTTGCAATTCCAAAAAGCTTTTACTGAGTGATAGTACTTTTTGTTTTTCGTTCTCTCTCCCTCTCTATTGCAAAAACACAACATAACCTCTACTTTTCTTTTATACAGTCCATAAGCTTTTTTCCTTTACTCCAATTGTTTTTCATTTCTGTTCCCATACACGCACACCGACTTTAGTCTACATCCCCATAGACTGTGAGTCAACACACACAATGCACGCATCCCTCCGCCAGTCTATTTTCTTCCACAGTTTCCTCTCTGTTCATCCATCCCCAAAACTCACTTGTCTCAGTGTGAAAAGAATAAAACAGACAGGCCTGCCGTGTCACTACAGCTAAATTCTCGTTGGATAATGAGCTCCCGGGAAGCATAAAAAAATGAGGCCATCATGAAACGTCACGTCAGCTTTTACCCTCTCCTGACCCCAGATCGGATGATTGGAGGTAGCCTACAGTATCAAGACTCAATTCCATTTTGCCTAATTATCTGTGTCATTTTATGCTATAAGGTCATTGGGAAAGCTTGATTGGTTACCCATAATAGTGACCCCAAATCCACAATGTCACTGAATGTTCTGACATGATTGTTACAGTACGAACGCTTGTGAATAACGAATAGAAATATAACCGGTGATGAAATTGGAGAGCTCAATGCAAATCACTCACCGCTGAGAATTCACGATAGAGAGGTTTGTAGAGATTGTAGAGTTAATTTATGACTAAAAATGTGTTTTGACTAGGAATTGGGAAATTATTCAGAATGATACGAGGAATAATTAAAATTTATAGCCGTGGAATATGACTAGGGATGTAAAAGAACTGGTACTTCTCCATACTAAAATTATATTGCTAAAAATGTCTTGATACCAGTTAACTCGATATGAAGATACCTGAAAAACAAGCAAGATAATAGAAAAATACTTCATAAAATACAAATATTTGTAGTAGTATCTGCAATCGGACATAAAGTTAGATCTTAAATAATGTGCAAAGGCCTATGTAAAGTAGGTAAGTATTTAACATTATATTGTAGTACATTTTATTAAAAAGTAAATGCTTAACATTATAACATATTAAGATTTAACAAACAAACCAATAAACAAAACAAGTAAAGGAATTACATATATTTTTACAAAGATTTTCTGCTTCCTGGATATACTCTCAACCATCAAAAAAAAAAAATCCACTCCAAGGCCATAAGTATCATCCAAGGTCATGCGCAACACCTCACAATCAAGTGAAAATGACTTACTGAAACTAAAATCAGTGACAGAATGAGAATGTGAGAATGAGAGAGCAGAAAAGATGCAGTCAGTCCGTTGCCGATGGGGAAAAGGGTCATTACCTTAGAAAGGAAGACAGAACTAATGACACGGAGAAAAATAATCCAAGTTCCGGCACACACACCTATGCAAACACGCGAGTACACACCGACATGATCATTAGCACTCAGATGTGAGGAAGGTTTGGATGCGAGCAAACACGTGTGCATACATGGGCGCTAAACTTGTATTATTCATAAGATGCCGTTATTACTGTCATTAAAAAGCGCTTTTGATTCATTGAAATGATCAGGACAACGGTGAGATCTTCACTGTCTCCTGAACCCCTGCTGAAAGGGTTGACCGAACTTATCTGGAACAACTCATTATATCAAGCAATTCTACCATTAGTGATTTCCACATGAAAGGACCACGGCGTACAATAGCATCACTCCAAAAAGATAATCGAGGCTTTTAACGCTCATCAACAGGTTTGTCCTGATAATATTAAAGGACGCATTGAAGGACGAATTGATAAACAACGCACTTTGGCGAGAGTGCATTCATTCATACTGGCCTTGTCCCAAATGATGCTCTTCATTGGGAGTGTCATGGCCTTCGTGGCACATGTGCATTAGATCCACAAAACCTCTTTGTGGTTTTATTCGAAGCAGTACTCAACAACAACCCTTGTAATACCTTGGTGCATGCAACCTCATCCTAACCCCGTCCAACCATTTAAAGCTGCGGAAAATGCCTCACCAAACATCCTAGATAATGATGACATATTTCCATTAAACTTGAAATATTACTTAAGTACAGTCAGCTCAGGGATGGGTTTTTGTTTATAAACCTTGGAAAATATCTCTTTGTTCCACTGAGAAACATGTTGCTCAACAAAACCATGCCCCTGTTTTCATATGACATGGAATCATACATCTACTGCTTGCAATAGCATTTTAGATTAAGGTACAACTTCCCTTCCCTAATACGACACCATAAGACTGATGTCTACACTGACTCCAGATCAGCACTAACAGGATTTCGCTGTTCCCTTGAGCAGGTCAGGTTTGCAATAAAGAGATGAGGAGATGCTAAGTTATACTGACTGGATCACAGCACCATTTTTCATTTCATGAGGCAATTTCTTCCCGCTTTCACTCTCTCTCTCTTATACAACCTTAAGGCTGACAGACAAAGACTTTATTCCATTCTGATGTTGATTAACAAGGTCTGTAGTTACAGTGCTGTACTGCTCTTTTAAAACTAAACCAGCGGTTCTCAAACTTTTCCAAGGACCACTTAATCAAAACAATGTTCCCTCTAATTTTCATAATCACGTTTACAGAAATTAATAATCAGCACTGGGTAAATTGACATCCATTTAATTGCAAGATTAGGGTCTCAGCAACATGATGTCATGATTAATATTAATTCTGCTGTAAATCGTGGGTCTGCAACACCCTCAACAGCGTTGTAAGCTGTTTTCAGATGTGGGAAAGGGCTTCAAAAATCACAAATGCCAATAAAAAGTTTACTCTGTGAAAGCGCAAATATACATTTCTGCATTTGTCAGATCCTTTTATTCAACTAACATTTTCTCACTATTTTCACATTTCAGATCAGCATGCAAACACAAAAGAAGAATATTTTGAAAAATGGTGGTTTAAGAAAAATGTTGGTCCCATTGATTTTGGTTTTGTGTTCCTAAAATTAAAGCCAAAGGGGACTAATAGCTTTTCGTTAGCAACATTCAAAATATCTACATAGATTTGGAACTAAGAAAGACAGTAAATGATGACAGAATGACAGAACACTTTAAAAGTTGTGTTTAAGAGATCTTGTTGACATACTACTTTACATCGCTTGTGCTATTCACTTAAACGCATAAAACTTTAGTAAAAAAAATATTCTGCAGCAGAGCCATTACCTGTTCAAAGCTTTTTCTTGGAATCATGTCTGAATTAACTATTCTCTGAATCATTATCTACACTAGGTGGTAATGACAGTGATTTCATCCCCTGTGTGCTTCACCATCTGAAATGAGAGCTTAAAAAATAAATTGATGTCCATCAGATGTCCGTGACTGAAGGTTAATAAAGCCTGCCGCTTAACCATGGAATTTTGATTTGTGTGAGTAAGTATGCGATTAAAAGAAACCTTAATGTTTTGTTTCAAACCTGTGGACTAAGGGCTTCCACGAAGAGGTTAACTAGATTGAAGGCTTTCAAATCATGTTTCCCAAAAGAGTGATGCCAGTTATTATATGAATCCTTTTTTAATAAATGGTCAGCCTTATGCCATTGAGGTGGCGACTCTAATTAAGATGATGACAGCAAAGTCTGCTCCTCTACATTATATTAATGATGTCAGATTATTGAAATGACTTGTTAATGAACTCCGCAGAGAATAAGTATGAAACCATTCTATTTCAACCTCACTTTTCTCCAAAACATCTCTAAGCGGTCAGTGGCTGACTTTCTCCCATTGGTGAGACATGTTTATAAGCATATAAACATTCAAAAAGAAAAACCTCAAGGTTGCAGACATCAATCTCTCAGTAGACCAGCTAGCAAAGATGAAATGCTTCCCTGTGTATGTGTGGGAATGATATAGAGAGAGGACCACATCCTTCTCAGTTTGGTGTTTGCCATTTCAAAGGTATTTTTTAGTAAGGAGAAGAGGGTTTCATCCGTTCTGTCGCCCTCTTTCAACCAGACTCTCTTTTTACTCCCTCTGTGGACCTGCAGAAAACAAGCTTACCATGAAAGAGTTAGGGAAGTCTGTCTTGCCCCAGTTATGTTTGTACAACCCGTCCTGGACTTTTGAAAGCAACCGGGTTGGTGTTATCAACGCAGTACACACAGAAACCCATATAACAACACATTCACTTAAAAGTGTAACAGTTAGATATTTGCATTATCTGAAGATGAAGAAGGTGTTGCTATGCAGTTGCAAAGACTTTATGATGGATGGACCGACATCTGAAACATCCTCAATCTGAGCAACAATCTGAGAACAACCAGCACTGAGCGATAAACCTAAGTCATAAATCAGACCTCAGAGCTCCATTTAAAGCTAACTGCCTTTTAAAACAATCTGTGGGACACTTAAAGGCGAAAAGCCCATGAGATTTCCAGGTATGTGGCATTTGAAAAACTGTAAATATCCATTATGTTTCTGAACGAGTGCAGATAAAACACAAGATCAACTATTAACAGATGCCCCTAGTCCACATAATGTTTTCAAAGTTATAGCGATTATTGCCTTTATTTAAAATGCAATCCCTCCGTTGTGCATTGACCCAAAAAGTATCTCCCTCCCTAATTTCTATGGGGGCTTTTTAGCAACAAAAAACAAGAAATCTTCCCTAAGCTTCAGTGCTTTTCACTTATATTACAGCAGATGTAATAACCATAATAACCAGACAGTGCATTTTTAAGTCTTTCTTTTGCTGTGAAATGCCCTGTAGTTTAAAGACGACAGTTCTGGAGGGATTTCTCACATGGCTGAGCTGTAATAAGACTGAAAACATCCTCTAACGCTTCATGTTTCTATGGAGACTTCCTCTATCATAAATGTACGGCTGACAGTCTTTTCAAGAAGAGCCTTGAAAGACGAGTTTCTGTATATTCGAAGAGAATACGATTGCATTTATCAGCCCAGAAAAACTGTGTGCATGGACGGATGAGGGACTTGTTTCCTTTGCAAGCTCTGGCAGAGATTCTCTAAAGTGAGATCACTGTACCATGAACAAGCGCCCACGATCAAAAGCAGCTTGGGGCATTTTCTCTTACCACTGCTGTTGTACCCCAGAGTAAATCCCCCAGGGTTGTTTCCTTGCGAATGTGCGCAATATGCATTGAGTTCTCTCTTATGTTCTCTTGATATTATTAGATTTTTAATATTTGAATTATGAATATTTTATAATTGGCTGTTATAAACATTTGGTTCGAAAATTTAAATACACGGGGAATACCGCAATGGTTTTAATGAAATATTTAATTATATATTAAGCTTCCTAAAGACTGAAGCAGTTTCAAGCCTGATCATTTGTAAGTATGAGAGAACCAAGATATTTCTATAGCATTTATAATTTAAACCCCAGGAGCAAAAAATGCTATAATGCTAGGAATTTTTCAGAATAGTGTTTTTCCATGATTCATTTACTATGTAGCACCAAGGCCACATTCAACTTTTTTTAGTCTCTTGAAATTTAATTTACACTGTAAAATGCTACTACACATGATGTATTATTTACACTTACAACATATTCACTGAATTAAAACTACTATTTATTCAGTAAAGCATTTTACAAATCAAAGATTTTGGATTTTTGAGTAAAGCAGATTTTTAATTCATTTAAAATTTCATACATACATTATATTTTTTCCTATACCAAACCATTCCTTTGTTTAAGCACGCTGATGAAATAGGTTGAAAAAGAGCTGAAAAACAGACAATTTCATAGTGTGATATAAATAAATAAAAGAAAAACTAAATTAAAATGCACAGCAAAAAGGGAAAAAGGACCAAGCAGTGATTGTGAAAGGAAAGAAAAGAGTGAAAGAGCTCTATGGAGAACAGCAGCAGTAGGGGAGTAATTATTTAGCCGTCTCCTGCGATGAACTGTACTACAATGGCAGAACACTACCCTATAATCAGGCATTATTCACTTCACATTGTTAACCCAGTATATATCCACCATGTGTGCATCTGTGCGCGTGTTGTCTAAATAACAAGCCTGGGATACACAAATCCGTCACAGAAGACAAATGGTATCCCATAAGCTCCAGACAGGGCGCAGTGCCACTGCATCTGAAACCAAAAACGGACGTGCAAAAATTTGCGGAACAGGATGCGCTCTAGCTAGCCTAAGCAGTGGAACAGCTTATTATAAATTCCTGCTTCAAACTTTTTTTTTAAGAAGGGGGAAGGATGTAGTGTGCCATGGCACAGCTTATCACCACATCCGTCATTTTAATGGAGGGAAAAAGGATGGAGAGAGGCTCTTCCTCAAGGGAAAGGACACTCAGATAAATGTTGATTGTCCAGTGTCAAAGGAACGTTATTAGTCATGTGGAAATGGACTTCTGCACGGTTAAAGAATGAATTGAAATGCAATTCAACTTCACTCCAGGATTTCTGGGCATATTTTCTAAAATTAACTGAATTGCCTGCTGATTCGGAATACAATCTGTGGAGATGGTTATATTGAAATGCTTTTGACCATTGAGACAGTCCCAAGACTAAAACAACAACAGAGAACAAAAATGGTTTGATAACACCCCATGATGTAAATTAAAGGTATAGTTTCTAATCAAGAAAATTATGCATGAACCTTTGTAGTCTATACTGTATTATTGTAATTTTGGAGCCGAGGAAACTATTTAGAAAACCAATTGCTCTTGTTAAACAAGAACGCAAAAACGGGGATGGGCAAAGAGACATATTTTGAATCGACCAGTTGTTTGTTTAAACAGGAAAGCCTAATTAGGCACTTTAACAGTCAATATAAGGATGTGAAAAGTTAGTAATTGTCTCGATTTGTTAAAGATGGTGAATTTGTTACAAAAGCCTTGAGGTACAGAATCAATGTAGAAACGTAACTTAGGCTTCAGCACACATATTATATTTTTCCTAACTCTTCAAGAAATTCATTGCAGACATGGGATACATTTTTTTTTTAAGTTTACAACCTGAGACCATTTGAACCCGTCGATGGACAACAACAGTAGCATGTGAGGCAAGAGTTGTCCCTATTGGCTGATTAAAAAAAGCACTTTGATGTCCTTATGAATATTCATTAACCTCCCTCATCTACGGTGTGACTCACTCACCCATAACAGCTCTATCTGTGCCCTGAATTATGGGAATAACGATACCACAGAGAACAATGAGAGACATTCATCTCCTTTTATTGGCGAACACTAGGACAGAAAGACCACGTAATAGAATGAGTGAAGATGAGCGAAAGACAGTGACGAATGGCTTGATGGATATTTCTTCTAATAAACAGTTCTACTTGCAACCGAGTAAAAACACTAACAAATAAGACCAAGCAGATCATAAATAAAAAAGGGAAGATGATTGATATTAAGCGCTGTTGATACAATCTTTGCTCCTTTTTGCTCTGTGTTTAGGGAATATTCTTTGAAGAAGTTCATGAATTTTTAGAGTCATCAAAATGCATGCATTCTTTTTCAAGATGAATTGGAACTCTGTACACTGTCAGAAATAAATCTACGCATCTTCTTGATCAGAACATCCTTCGATGATGATGACGTACAGGAGCTTTGGGTTGCTGCATCATTTATGGGAAATAAACTTCAGGACCATATGATGAATCTGGGTTTCACCAAAAAAGAAATGCTAAATCCATTTCACACTACACATGACCCTTGGTTGAACAATATTTCACATTGTGTAGGGCGGACCCAAAAAACTATACAAAGAAATGATTTCAAGGAAGCTAGTGCCCAAATCAATACACGCTCATACCAACATACATAGCTTAAGAGCAATCTCTCTCTGTCTTTCCTACACATTGACTCTCTCATTTTCTGTGTCAGACTGAGCGTGCCCCACTTGATATTTCACATTCCACCATCTCTGCTGATCTTATCAATCTCCCATCGACCGCATGCAGAACTTCAGACAGTTCTGTCTCCAGCTGCTAGATAGATACTCCTCTTCTCAAGAGTCGACAAGGCTGCAGACTTGGAAAAAAAACTTTCTTTTTCAAGTGCTTTGTAACTTAAGTTTCTCTTGTGTGCTTCTGGCTACACAAAAAAAAGATGTTCTCTAAAGATTAGAGGAAAGCCTGCCTTAGGCTGATGAATAATTAGTTAAAATAAAATGACTTTTTCTCTATGAGAGGTAATACATTATAAACAGTGGTCACATGCCATTGCACATCTTATTTTAATCTAATCTATTCAGGTGGATTGCGCTGGTTAATAAAACAAGATGTTAACACATTTCTTTCTGATGAAAAACCCTTCATTATATATTTATATGTCATCTCTCAAATATAAATAATCAGCTCTTGTAATCAGCTGGAAACCAAGAGCAAAATAGGCAAGCGTAAATGCAGTATGTAAGCTCCGGGACACTGAACCAAATCAAAGCATGCTTTCTCACAAACCATCTAACAGATAGCACAATCCAGTATTCTCCTCTATTACTACTCTGCCAAGTTAGATCAAATGTGCAGAGACAATGCAGGAGACTAAGGGCCAGTCACACAGTCAATCGTTCTTGTGTTAAAAAACAACTAGAGAGAGCAAAGCAGTAAAAAAAAGAATGTGTATTTTCAGCCACACTGACTGCCATATAGTATCACCTCTATAATCACCGACCATACTCAATGCTTAAGCCGAAAAGGACTTTTAACATAATATGGTCGTAACAGCTACTTACTTTAACAGTAGAATATGTGCATGTCTGAATTTGGTGTCCATCAGAATAGATATGTTCCCTGCAGAGCTGTTCCATCAATGTGCCTTCCTCATACAATATAATAGACTTACGAGGGAATGTGAACACTGTCCAACTTGTCTACCTCTCCAGTCTTCTTAAAATAATGATTTCTGAAAAGCTGGCAGAGTGAAAACCTTTGAACAAAAAGAGAGAGAAGTATTTTGGCAGCAGACAGACCGAAAGTAAGTTATTTCGTTTTTAAAGAGGTAGAAAAGAAACAGGCTGTCAGGCCGGGAGTGCTCATGAATCTGGGAGCTCTTAATTGGAGATCCGTAAATGTGAATTATGAAAGCGTAGGAAGGGTGTTCTCCGAGGACTTCTGATTAGTTAATATGAAAGGAAAGCAGGTGGAGTCTGGGTGAAGTCAGGAACAACTATATTTTACCTTAATCTTTGTCATGCAATAATAAGCATCCCTATACTTCATACAATAAAGGTAAACCGTCCCTGTAACCCATTTATTTCCTTCATAAAATTAATAAATAATAAATGAAATATTATTTAGCAAGAGATATGCTATGTGTATATTCGATGAAAGATTACTAAGACTTTGGAGTAAGATGTTCTTACTTATTAGGGTAAATCCAACATTATATACGATATATAAAGTGAAATATTATAAATAAACATTTAAAATATGTCTATCAGAGTATGCTAAGATATATAAAAAATTGAAATTGAATAATTCCCTATGGTTCAGGTAATGTTGATTGTATGATCCTAAAGGGATACAATTACCATTTATTTATTCAGTAGCAATATTCATCTGTGATAAAGAAAGATCTAAATCATATAATAATATATATAAACATTTACAAAAATAAAATATCAATATAAATTCCTCTTTTCATTTCTTTAAGATTTTGTGGGGTCCCCTTAGAACCTAGGACCCCAGTTCAAAACCCCTTGGGCTATGTCATTTAATCATTTTAAAATAGCTAAATAAATGCAGATTAAGACGGCTTTTTAAAAAATAAACAAACAAAGAAATGGATGCAAGCTTTGACAGAAATACACCAAAAATGGTGGTCGACAGTTTAAGTCATCCTTACATGAACTTTCCTATAGATTTCCACTGTTAATGCACAACTGTCTGCTATTTGCCTGTTTTAATAAGCAATTCGTCCAAATTATTGTTTGTGCTAATCGACTGCATGCCAGAATAACAATTCTCCTAATTTAAACTCTTATCATTTTCCCCTTGGGACATAAAATGCTTTCTCAATAGGTTGTAATTAGTTTGATAATATCAGCTTCGCAGTGCATGTATCAACCACTACCTAATCAAAAACATGCGTGAGTCATTTATAAAACGTAGAACCTTTGCGACATTCAAAAAGATTCGAAAAAAGTTCACTTCAGTCCTTCGGTACAGAATTATTGTTCCCTTTTGGGTCTTACGTGCACTGTTGCCTTCAGCTGTTAGACAAACACTGAGGATAAGCATGGGTGGAAAAATACACAAGGGGCGCTTGGCGGTTATTGCTACCCGCAGAACCCTGAAAGTGAAGACCTGCTCTGTGTCCCCTATCGTCAGGAACAGTCTGATTCAAAACAAACAAAAAAATGACACCCAGGCGATGTGGCAAATGCAATCAGCCCACAATACACCAGCCACCATTTCTCCCCACCAGCAGCTCTAAAAGCAGAGAGGCCTTTGAGAGGTGCGCTTGGCGATGGGAGCAATCACGAGTGTTTTTGTGTGCAGACGGGGAGAGGTGAGGACACATGCGTCACTGAAGTGTGCTGATCAGCTGTCTGCTAAGCCACTTTTTTCACATGCGCAAGCAGAGCATTAACGATGAGAATCGCAAAAACAACACCAACTGCAGGCAAGACAAAGAAAGCTGTTGAAATCCTGTTGAAAGCCACACAAATGCTAAGATCCTGTTCCAAATCTTAATTCCCATCCTTTTTCTCCTCGAAAACAATGCACTCTGCTAGGGATGCATGGCCAGAATTACATCACATATGGCTCTATGACTGCAATGTGTTCTAGCAAATAAAAATACTTCATAGAAAAAAAAAATATAGAAACCAATCTTAAGCCAAGTCCAATAGGATAAACCTGGAAGCGAATACTCACCCTCCTGTCATTTTAAAATTCCACTGTAAATAAATTATTCATATGGGCTTTGAAAATATTAAAAAAATGTACCCTTGTATCAATTAAAGTCTTTAAAACGTTACATATATTATTTTTGTGGAAAACATGATAATAATTGATTAAAAATATAACATTTCATTTATAAATTTTAAGTTCATGAAAAATTTTTTTTACGAATATTAATTGCATCATAATCCAATATTTTTGTGAATTCTAAAATAAATATTTGAGAGGGATTTATTCACATTTTTATAAATGTTTTTTATTAATGACTTTCTTTCTTCTGCAAATAACAAATTATTTCGGATCCATTCACTTGCAATGATGTTGTCCCCATGTAATAGATATAAATGGGTGCCCGAGCTGTTTGATTACCAACAATCTTCCAAATATTGGCTTTTATGTTCATACAGCCCTTAAAAAATGACCGAATTTTCCATTTTGAATAAACTATCACTTTTAAATAACATTTTACAAAAGCTCCAGCCAAAAAAAGCGAATCACTTTGGATTAAAACATCTGCTAAATATGTGCTTTTAAGACAGTCTGTGGATTCTGCATATGGGGCAACACCGTGCTAATGCTAAACCTACAGCATATGGCTTCAAATCATTTTCCCTCTTTTCCGCTGAATAGGTTGAACAGCTGTTCACAACTCTCAGGTTGAGGATTCATTTTAGTAAAATCCTCCCTATACTCATCCACTTCAATTCTAGTGATGAGCGGCTCATTCCTCGTTCCAGATTCCCCATCTGAACTTCCATGTCCTCAGGTGCGCTCATTATAACGCTTGAAGAGAAGGTGGCAGGTGTGTGGACAGTGGGGGGCCCTTGAAATGTGTGGTAGTCAGTAAGTTGAGAAAGCTTACGGACTACTCTTGTGTGATGTACTTTGAATCGGTACATCCGTGCAAGCAGCATCTCTTAAATTGGTGTTGGAAATGACAAGGAGCAGGTCAAGACTTACTTAGATTAACTCTGCAATTACCTGCTCAGCAGGAGCGCTGGGGGGTTTGACTTGAGTTATCACTTGGGTTTGGTAAAATGGAAAAAAGCAGGCATGAGAGACATTGACACACACACAATGTTCACATGTTCAGTGACATTCAGAGCCTTCAGCCAAAGGGTCTATGCGTCTCACTTTCCCCCCGGGTCTCCTTCTCCATCCTCCATCTCTTCAGAGAAACTTCCTGTCGCTCTGAGGGATGACAGCTCAAGCAACATGACATTTAAGTCCTGCACTCCCTGCTTTTATCTTCACCTATCCATCCATTTTTTATCTTCACCTATCTATCCATGGTTTCGGCTCGTTCTGTGAACGAGCCGAAACCATCTCTGTGGGATTCGGCCTGGCAATCAAGTAATTATGGGCTTGGATAAATGTCTCACACGTCCCATCGTTCCCTGTGGAGAGTGACGGCGCTTTCAGAAATAAATAAGGCACTTTCTGTCACTTGGAATGGGGCAGAGCGCAGTGAGTCATTGGTTGACCTGATGTCCCTTTTGTCTTCCTAAATCACTATTTCAGGCTATTCAGCACTCAGGATGAATTAAGACACTATGGATCAAAAAAACAGTTTGCTCTTCTGCAATATGTGCCCTCGCTGAAGCAAAGTGACAAGTGTTAAATCTTCTCAGCTTTAAAGACTATAAAGTTTATGTTTGTATTTCCTAAAGTCAAAGACATATAGATAAAAACACAAAATGAACATGTGTTTAAAGTGAAAGGCCAAAACTATAATATCACTCCTTCTTGCAATGATTTCATTTCAATGTTAAAGGGTTTCAGGTGGAACGTAGTGACGGCACTCTGGATTAGCGTGCCGCGCCTCCTTACCAAGAGACCTGCATCTCAAAGCTCCTGGCTCAAGTCACAGTTTCTGAGCAGAAAAAATAACATCAAATACAGAGACATGAAGACGAGAGAAAGTACCATATTGCATCAAAAATTCAACTCGGAACACAGGGATCCTTCAAGGACTTTCACAATCTGCCTGAGAGTCTGAAATGAATAATGAAAAATCAATCCTCCGTGCAGGGTGTGAAAGTGTCCTGTGTTTGACTGACAGGTCAGTCAGGCATAAATCAATTGGAGATGCAGGAAGAGCTTGTTCATTATGCCAAACTAATGAATGGCAAGAATTCTGAGCATACACAGGATGTGCACACACAAATATCAAGTCTATTGTGATCCATGGAAGGATGATATGAGAAAGTTCCCAAGCTGTTTAAATAAACTTAAAGGTCACAAAAAAATAACTAAGCAATTTTAAAACTGGAAAAGGAATTACATCGGAATTCAGAAACATACTTCATACAAAGGACATTCAATTATAATAAATGTCGGCCTGTTTTCTTAGAATTTTCATGTTTTCTGGTCACAAACCATTGAATGATCTTTAACAGACTGAATCTTACAGATGCTTAAGGCATTTTTATAGCGGAAACTGGCTTAGAAAAAAAGTATATGAATCGGAGCATGAAGTTACACCATATGAATTAAACACGTTTGTTTTATTCCCGACACGGAACGAACTAAAGAATAAAACTAAATTAGCTAATATTGCTTCTCTGCAGCTTGTTATCCTGTCAGTAATGGATGTCTGAGATGTGTGTATCAGGATCACTGGTTTGTATCAGTGGAAAATGAGTTCATTTGTTAAGCTCTGTCAGTTTACATTAGCAAGGAAACTCTTAAATCCGGAAAAGAAAAAGCAGGAAGCAAACAAACAAAGAACACACAATATCACAAAAATCAACAGCTAGCACATGGAAACCAACCTGACCAGCTTAAGCTAAGATTTCCAGTTTTTCAAGCAGGCATTATATTTTCTGTTAATGTGTTTGTTGAATCTGATTTACAGTAGGGCAAATGTAAAGAGGAGAGAGGAGAAGCTTTATTTTGGCAGCTATTTCTTCTCCTGTCCTCCCACACATGTGCTATTCACAGACTACTCATAGCGAGCTCAGAGGGCACTGCACTCACAGGGATTAATTCACATACAATAATGCTTCAGATAGCTGTCAGATACATTCCTGCTTTTCGTCTTTCAGCTCAGCGTTTAATTCCATAACAACAGAAGCGGGAACATCTGGCGAGACGAACAATGCCATGCGGGCATCCGGGAAAGAATACAACATAAGCTGAAATTAATTTCTCCAATCGCATCAGACACATCTCCGTCTTAATGAATTGAATAGTGACAGACACAAGAGACTGCAACTCGACAGGCATCTACAAGGACTCGTTCAAGAGACTTTTGTGTATATGCGGGGGTTTGTGATTGCAAACGTGCCTCTCTCCAGTGTAAAGCGGAATTGCTTGACGGCTGAAAGGTAAATGATGCTTTCAAATCCTCATTCTGCATTATCTCCATATACACCAATGTGGCCGTACAAGGGAGAAATAAAAAAAGAACTGATCCCACTTACTCTCCCGTGACTGATGAAACCGTGTTTGCGTGCGATTCTTTCTGCCTCCTCAGCCCCCCCTTCGATGTGGACGGCCCACGTGTTGGTGTAGACGCCCCGGTCAGCAGTCGCGTGGACCTCAGCATACTCAAGGACCAAAAACGCCCCCAGCAGAAGCAGCAGGGTCCAGCGACCCTCCATGAACAGGAGCGCTTAGTCTCAGAGCCCTCTGGTCTTCTGGTTTTCCTGGGTTTCTAACACATCTGTGGTCTATTCTATGTCGTGAATTCAGCGCTGTGATGACCTAGAGGAGATAAGACAGGGTGTCAGCAAAGAAATACTAGCGCACTGAGGCCTTTCTTCTTCTATAAGGCTCAGGTTAGCTGAACATAACCGTGCTGTCAGAAAGCATTCGCAGAGAGACCAAGGCAAGCCATAAATTTTCATGACGGTGACTTCAATGCTATTGATAGCTTTACTCTAGGAAAAATACTGGGATACAAACAACACTTAATGGGACAAGGAGGCTGTGCAGCTCACATCATGTATCTACTTGTTATATGTTTGTCATAAGTCTGCAAGTACATATAATCCAGATCCCTCCACATCTCGCACAGTACTGCAAAGAACATTTTTAAGACAACAATCAAGGTCACAGAAATATTGTTTTGTATAAAGACGCTGTTCGAGCATTGCATCATTTGTCAGAGAAGCAATGCAAAACAAAGTATGGGAGTCCCGAGAGAGTTGTGCATCTCCATAGAGACAGCTCAGTTTTGCTGATTGTGTCATTTCAAAGTTTGGCTCATGGTTTAATGTACAACCTCAAACACCCCAAGCACAAACCATAAACAAAATTAGTCAAATGCATTTTAAAGGACACACCGCTTCAAACTCTTGCTGAATTCCATGTCTGTGAAATATGAAATTGAGAAATGTGGCTGTGAAGTAAAAATTCAAGGTATTATAATTACAGAGTCATTCTGCATAATGCCCTTAAAAAAGGTTTCAAAAGACAGAATGCCATTAGCGAAACTAGTCCATAGTGTGTGACGGCTACAATGCCGTTTTTAGCATTTAAATAGCAAAGCGTGGTGGAAAGGAGCGAGAATTTTGGTAAAAGGCCTGCTGAAGAAACAAACAAATTGTCACGTCTAAATTCTGCATTACAGAGCTCATTAAGGGCTGGCACAGTGCAGTGAGCTGGAGAGAAAAGCGAAGACAACCATGTGTGTCTTTCTGATGGAACCAATGAGAGTCACACCTCCACAAGAAAGAGAGAGAGAGAGGAGGACAGAGAGTAATGTATATACACTTTAACACAGCTGTTCACCACACTGTAGCTGCCAGACAACAATGTAATTTCTAAACTCAAATCTGTGGAATTAATTATTTCATCTTAATAATAAATTTTATTATAAATGAATGTCTCATTTTCACAAAACATTTCACAAAAATCTATTTTCAAGATCTAAATTACATTTGACCGATAATAAAAGTTCTTATAACCATGAGACGTTTCAGCATTGCTATTTAAGTTAACCATCTCTCTATTCATTTGCAGTTCTTGACAAGACTAATTTAATAATGCAGTCTCTCCTAAAAGCTTTTTGTAATGTATAAATGTCAGAGGTAATGAAGGGTTTGCCTTTAAAACACTACATTCGCAAGATGCGCCTGTCAATGTCTATTATGACACATGAGTGACAGCTTCTCCTCTTGTATTTTCTCCTTATTAGATCTCAGAATCAGTCTGTCTTTTATAAGGAGGAAACAAAGCTTAAGAACACTTTAGGGCTTGGGATAATCTATGCCGTTATCTTAACCGAGTTTTATAATAATTTAGAAACATAGCTAGAACTGAAAGACGCATCACAGAGCATTTTAAGTTATCTGCAAAAGCCTGGGCTTGGGAGACAGGTCAAATGAAAGTCATTCAAATTGAGCGTTGGCAAGAGCGAATTCAGAGGTGACCTTTTTTTGAGGGTTTGGTGGAGGTCAACTATCATTCGACATCCTGTCCTTCAAACAAACTGTTTTTCAAATTTAATGACTCTGAGCCATCATTAAAGTCCAAATGGAAAAAGATGATCTAGCTCTCGCCACGGATCTAACAGATTGTTCGCTCGCGAAAGGCGCCATCCTGGGTGACGCTATCCTGGCAAGGAGAGCCAAATTTTTATGCCGTGTTCTCTAGGGAAGAGAGAAGAGTAATTACTATGCCTTAATAACTCCTCATCAAACACAACTACAACTACTAAAGCTTTAATGACCCATGATGGCTTAGAAAGGGCAGGAACCGAAAAGCTTAATCACTCATTAGAAAGCGAAGACAGCAGACATATACACTCTTCTTATCATTCCTTCTGTTATCCTGTTTCTTGACAAGACAAGATATAGAAAATGACCACACTGCCTGTTCGTAGCAGCCTTAAGGCAAAAACCAATTGAATAGTGAAACCTGACAACCAAACCAAAGTTTCAGGACACCTATAATGCAGAAAAGCCAAACAAAGAAAGAAATAACATGAATGGCAAAAAATCTGAGAGTCTTCTCACGGTGGTTCACATTCCCCAGGTGAAAACATATTTCTGATCATGATCACGTATAGTCATGAATTTTATGAGAGACACGGGAGATCAGACAGGTCTTTTAAATTCACTGGGCTGAAAAGAGGGGTATATGATCATGCCAGGTTGTTCTTTGTTGTTCTTCCATTTACTGTACTGTACACATTAAATATTTCATTAGTTTTCATTGGATTTACACGGTGGACACTGGCGTGTCATAAACCTGTCAAACTGAAATCCTTCAATGCATGTGAAGGCAAAAACAGTTTCCATCTGGAAGTAACAAAACCGTACAAGTAACACTATGTTACTTTTTATTCCTGTTGTAAAAGTATACACAACA
This sequence comes from Triplophysa yarkandensis, assembly GCA_033220385.1. Taxonomy (NCBI): domain Eukaryota; kingdom Metazoa; phylum Chordata; class Actinopteri; order Cypriniformes; family Nemacheilidae; genus Triplophysa; species Triplophysa yarkandensis. The sequence continues at coordinate 5,043,218 of CM065677.1, read as the reverse complement.
CATTTTTATTCCTCACAAATACCTTTGTGGAAAGCAGAAAATTCTTGTCTACCTTATGTAGCCATATTATCTAACGTAAACATTATCTCAAATTAGAAGGGATATTATAAACAATGCAACATAAAACAAATACACTGTAAACTCAATTATTAAGTATGAACAGTTGAAGAAAATATAAAAAAATATGCTTAATTGGTGCGAATTGAAATAGCCAATCTTAGCATGAAAATATTGAGTTTCACTTTAAATTTGTAAAGCATTATTCTTATTTTTTGTTTATGAATTTTCATAGCCTAGTGAGGGCTATTTTTAGGATTGTCACATACATAACAAATATTTATTTATCTTTTTAAAATAGAAAACTTGTTCATAGACTGATATGTCTCTAATGTTTAACACTATCAACAAGGGTTCTGTATAATAATAACAACAATTAGTTTAGTTTACCGGATATCAATTACATTTTTATTACATGTCCTTAATGAAAAATGTCACATACATAACACAACATTTTGTTCAAAACCAGACACATAAAAATATAATAATTATTTACTGTTCTACAGAGAGAGATATCCATTTGCCATTTATTGGATATTTTTGATTTTGGTTTCTACATTTTAATTCACATAAATCAAAAAAAGTTTGTTGTCTCCCAAAATTGTTGTCCATTTTTCTGTCACATCCATAACAAATATTTATTTATCTTTTTAAAAATAGAAAACTTGTGCAAAGACTGATATATCTCTAATGTTTAACACTATCAACATGTGTTCTGTATAATACTAACAATTAGTTTAGTTTAACTAACTTGCATTAACTGTCCTTAACCCAAAATGTCACATACATAACACAACATTTATTCATCTTTTTAAAAACAGAAAACTTGTGCATAGACTGACATATCTCTAATGTTTAAACACTATGTGTTTTATATCATGTAAACATTAGGTTTAGTTTACATATTCACAGTTATATTCTGTATTTTAATGTCACGTCCATCACGCTGGAGTTGACCATAAACATTACATCAGAAGAGTCTGAACAACAACGCGTCATACGCTCAAATTAAGCGACATTTAAATGTTCAAATGTGAAGAGCTGCGATTTACCTCAGACAGGAGACCGTTAACCGTTAACCGTTAACCGACGCAACTGTCATTGCGCTCCCGAACCTCGAGCTCTCATCCCGGTGTCAGGTCCTCTCATCCCGGGAAGTAAAGTAAAGTCGCTGGGAAGGGATTGTGTGACGTAGAGAGAGAGAGAGAGAGAGAGAGAGAGAGAGAGCGAGAGAGAGAGAGAGAGAGAGAGCAGATCGATGAAACTTTCATCAGCACGCGTCTTCCTGTTGTCCTTTGTTTTCATTATTTATGATTCTTTTATCTGTGAAGCTGAATTGTAAATCATAACTAATGACGTAATAAAAGCCTGTTGTGTGACGTTTCATCTCCGGCGTTTGTTTTGGGTTCGGTGGGGTGTGTGTTACACCCGTGGAGAAATCCGGGCTCCTACAATTCCCAGGAAGTACGTCATGGAATGCACGTGCACGAGGTCTGTGATGCACTTGCTCCATCTGCAGGATTTCTAACATCAGTGGGATCAAAACTCACAATTCTTACACTTATAATAAACAAAAAGAGCATTTACATTTACATTTACATTTAGTCATTTAGCAGACGCTTTTATCCAAAGCGACTTACAAAAGCGGCAAATAGCCGATACAAAGAGCAGGGTGTTATATGCACTCATCTCAATAATGAAAATCTGGAATCACTCTGAATGCTCCAAGATATTTTGGGCAATTCCATGCACCCATGGAATATTTAGGTGCTGACCCGTTCCTCTTCCAACATGAAATCCGTGCACAAAGCAAGATCCACGAAGACACGGATGAGAGTCTGGTGTGGATGAACTTCACTGTCCTGCTCCTCGAGCCGACAGAACACCTGGAGATGAAGACTGAGAGCCGGGCCTTGTCGTCCAACATCGGCGTGTGACCTCACAAATGCTCCTCTGGTCCAAAATTCCCATGAGGACACTCCTAAACCTTATGGACAGCCTTACCAGAAGAGATGAAGCCGGGTGGACCGACATTATATTGAACCCTATGGATTAGAGGATGTCACTAAAGTTCATATGCAGGTCATACTTTTGGGAATATAGTGTATGAAGGTGCCTTCATCATCCAACTTTGTCTCCACATTTGAAACCATCACAAATATTTGTGATTTATCGTCTTTCCTAATTATTGTGATGAAGACATGCTCATAAACTTGAAGTGACGACACATCAAATGTCTGCTCAGCATCGTATTCAGGACCAAGGACAGCAGCATCTTTTAAGGGATAGTTTACCTACAGAAGAAAATGTTCTAGTCCTTCACTCATCCTCTTGTCATTTTAAACCCCTATGACTTATAATGCCAAACACAAATATATATTTTGAAGAATGTTGGAAGTGTCTGAATCAAATGTGTGATGTTGATCCTATTCAGGACCAAGGAGAGCAGCATGAATAAAGGGATAGTTCACACAAAAAATAAAGTCGTGCGTCATTTACTGCCCTCCTGCCATTTCATACCTGTATGACTCTTCACAAAAGAGGATATTTTGAAGAATGTTTGGAACTGGCACCCTTTACATTGGTTTTGTGTATATTAAAAAGAAGTAAATCTGTGCCACTGCGTGGTTCCTAACATTTTGCAAAATATCTTCTTTTGCATTCTTCGGAAAAAAGTCATAGATGTTTGATATGACAAAAAGGTGAGTAAATAATGACACTTTACAGCAGTTATTTAGATTTTAGGGTACATCCTGTTCAAAGAAAAGAAAAGGCCACACGCAACCTTTACAGTTTTTAATTTAAACATAAAGTAAACCAATATTTTGTCAATATTTGTACTTTAAATCAAGTTAGAATTTTTAAGGCAAAATTTTCCTGGTGGTCTTCTCTTATTAGAACCAGCTCTACACCTTTAGTTTGTCTCTGGGGCCATAACAAAAACCTTTGGAAAGCAAATACCCTTAAATGCCAATATTGAACTTTACATAATATCTAAAAAAGGATGAAAAATCTTTGCAGCAAACTAAAATGAATAAAGATTCAAATTAAAATGTGTAGAATATGAAGCATTCAGTAATGCTGACAGAAGATATGTCCAGGTGAATACATAAGGTTAATTTGTAAAGCGTAACCCAGTTGTCTACCTCAATGTCATTATGTAGTCTATAATGAACCAATTGAGGAATTAAGAAATTAAAATAAACACATTATGGTAAATGACTTTCCCCTAGGGCGAAATGTAGAAGATGCTTTTATCTAAAGAATAATTACAGAACAATCCACCTGGAGCAATCTCCTGGGCACCGAAACACCCTTAAATTGTACCTGATGGACCACACCAACCCTCTCATGTGTAAACTAAAACAATCTCACACTGGTATGATACAGAACCAATTATTGTTTAGTTGGGTCAGTCGTGGTCTGGTGATTAGAAAGTTGGACTTGAAAGATTGCGGGTTTGAATCCCAGTTCCAGCAGACAATGACTGAAGTGTCCTTAAGTAAGACATCTTACCCGTTTACTTTGCAGTGATGATTGGCTACTGTATAATACTCTAAGTCGTATTACGTAAATAAAAAGGTGAATTTAACCAAAGTGAGAAATGATCATTAGAAGGTCAGTCGTGGTGTGGTGGTTAGAGAGCAGGACTTATAAGTGGAGGTTGTGGGTTCAAATTCCAGGGCCAGCAGACAATGACCGAAGTGTCGTTGAGCAAGAAATCTTACCCCTGTTTGTTCTACAGTGATAATTGTAAGTTGCTATGGATGAAAGAGTCTGCCAAATGAATTAATGTAAATGTACATTGAGAAAACAAAGAAACAAACAAAAAAAACATACAACTTCAGTATAAGATAATTAAAAGATTTATTCTTCTTATGGCACACCGTCAAGAAATGTACAGCAAATAATAAAAAAAGTTTTTCTTATATGTGTCAATGCAAAAAAGTTTTACTTATATAATTTTTCTTATAAAGTTTTTCTTATATTTTTCAATGAAAAAAAGGGTTTCTTATATTTCTCGAGGAGAAAAAAGTTTTTCTCATATTTGTCAATGCAAAAAAATTTTTCTTATATAGTTTTTCTTAAAATTTTCAATGAAAAAAAGGGTTTCTTATATTTCTCGAGGAGAAAAAAAGTTTTCTCATATTTGTCAATGAAAAAAAGTTTTTCTTATATCTGTCAATGAAAAAAAGTGTTTCTTATATTTGTCAATGCAATTTTTTTTTTATATCCGTCAATGAAAAAAAGTTTTTCTTATATTTGTCCATGCAAAAAAAGTTTTTCTTATATTTGTCAATGCAAAATAAAGTTTTTCTTATATTTGTCAATGCAAAAAAAAGTTTTTCTTATATCTGTTAATTAAAAAAAGTTTTTCTTATATTTGCAATGAAAAAATAGTTTTTCTTATATCTGTTGATGAAAAAAAAGTTTTTCTTATATTTGTCCATGAAATAAAAGTTTTTCTTATATTTGTCAATGCAAAAAAAAGTTTTTCTTATATTTGTCAATGCAAAAAAAAGTTTTTCTCATATTTGTCAATGCAAAAAAGTTTTTCTTATATAGTTTTTCTTAAAATTTTCAATGAAAAAAAGGGTTTCTTATATTTCTCGAGGAGAAAAAAAGTTTTCTCATATTTGTCAATGAAAAAAAGTTTTTCTTATATCTGTCAATGAAAAAAAGTGTTTCTTATATTTGTCAATGCAATTTTTTTTTTATATCCGTCAATGAAAAAAAGTTTTTCTTATATTTGTCCATGCAAAAAAAGTTTTTCTTATATTTGTCAATGCAAAATAAAGTTTTTCTTATATTTGTCCATGCAAAAAAAGTTTTTCTTATATTTGTCAATGCAAAAAAAAGTTTTTCTTATATCTGTTAATTAAAAAAAGTTTTTCTTATATTTGCAATGAAAAAATAGTTTTTCTTATATCTGTTGATGAAAAAAAAGTTTTTCTTATATCTGTTGATGAAATAAAAGTTTTCTTATATTTGTACATGAAATAAAAGTTTTTCTTATATTTGTCAATGCAAAAAAAAGTTTTTCTTATATCTGTTAATGCAAAAAAGTTTTCCTAATATTTGTCGATGCAAATAAGTTTTTATAATATTTGTCAATGCAAAAAAGTTTTCCTAATATTTGTCAATGCAAAAAAGTTTTTATAATATTTGTCAATGCAAAAAAGTTTTCCTAATATTTGTCAATGCAAAAAAGTTTTTATAATATTTGTCAATGCAAAAAAAGTTTTTCGTAAAAAAATAGATTTTATTTTTTATAGTAAAATGTTTATTTAAACATCCACATCTGCCAGTTAATTATATCAGATGAGTAAAAAAATCGCACTAAAATTCTTTAAATAACAATACAATAGTTAAAACACATCTCAGCCCCCCCCGGCTCTGTTCTCCCGTCTGCTTCAGCGCATGCGCAGCGCCGTTCTTTGTTGTCACGGTCCAAATTTATCCCGGAATAAGGACAGCACGCATGTGCCGTGACCCCGGATGTGTCTAGCCCGGAGAAAAGAACAAAAGCGACGAACATGTACGAGGCTTCCTGCTGAACACTAAGTGACGTATGCACGAGCGTCCGTATGAAAAACTACAAGAACCGCGATGCATTTAATCCACGTGTACGGTAAAAAGTACGAGCGCGGCAGCAACTGGTCCGAACCAGAAGTGCTCGAACTCCTGCAGATCTGGTCTGACGTGACGGTCCAGACCGAGCTGGTGACGTGCCTCCGGAACCAGCATGTGTTCAACCGGATCGCGAACACCCTTCGGCAGAAAGGCATCAACCGCACCGGCGATCAATGCCGGGAGAAGATCAAGAAACTGAAGCTCGAGTACAAGCAGAAGACGCTGAGATCCGCGCGGTATTACGACCTCATGGAGAGAGCCCAAAGCAACCGAACCGCCGCGTCGTCCGGAACCTTCCCCGTGTGGCGCGGTCCCGTCCCGACCGGGGCTCAAGAAGCCGCGGTGGGGTCAGAGGTCGCGGGCACCACGCCCACTGCGGCTGACATGCTGGAGGTCAAGACGGAGGTGCTGAGCTCGGACGAGGATGCCCCCGGAGCCCCAGAGATTCTGTATGAGTTTGGACCAGTTGATGATGAGGAGGAGGATGAGGGTGATGAGGGTCACAACAAGCAGGAACACGCTGTCATGGATGGGGGTCAGGGGAACACTCACATGGTGTGTTCCCCATCAGGTATAGTGAACAGATGGGGTGCACATCTAAGGGTTTCTGTTGCAGGCACTCAAGGAGTCATGGATGGGATTTCATGTGCCGGGTTACATCCCACCTGGACCTGTTGGATCCAATCTGTGGAGGATAAATACAAATATAATTAGGGAAATAGACGATGCCGGCCTAAACACAGAGGAATGTATTTTAGAGTTGTAAAGGGATGTATTGGAGACTATAATTGTGCCTGCTTATGAAATTATAATCACATGTTTTCCCCAATGTTGACGTCACTCTTTAACACGGTTTAGTTGACAATAGTCTATCTTCTTGACGATTAACTCGATAACACATGCTTTTAAAAGTCCACAAGGTAGGATGAATACATAACAACATGATATATCATTTAGAGTTAATCAGTTGGTAGATGCTTTTATTCAAAGTGACTCACAAGTGTTATGCAGTTGCCAAATACCACTGTCTTACTTAAGGACACTTCAGTCGTTGTCTGCTGACACTGGGTGTCGAACCCTCAATCTTCTGCTCACAAGCACAACGCTCTAACCACCAGACCACAACTGACACATAAGTGAAAGTGACGTGACATAAAGCCAAGTATGGTAACCCATACTCACAATTCATGCTCTGCATTTAACCTATCCAAAGTGCGCACACACACACATAGTAGTGGACACACACACACACACACACACACACACACACACACACTAGTGAATACACATACAGTAGTGAACACACTCACCGTAGTGCATACACACGCAGCAGTGAACACACACACAGCAGTGAATACACACACAGCAGTGCACATACATACCAACCGTGAATACACACACAGCAGTGCACATACATACCAACCGTGAACACACACACAGCAGTAAACACACACCAACTGTGAACACATACACACACACACACACACTGTCGTGAATACACACACTAACACAGTAGTGAATACCCATACAGTAGTGAACACACACACACACACACACACACACAGCAGTGAACACACACACACACATCAGTGAACACACACACAACTGCAAGGTTCGGTGGGCACCTAAGTCATGTTAGTGCCGGTCCGAGACTTGAACCCACAACCCCAGGGTTATGAGTCAAACTCTCTAACCACTAGGCCATGACTTCCATTAAATTTAAAATGACGACAAAGTAAGATAAATATAAAACAAATTAAAATACAAATAATTTAATATCGATAATCAATTATGAATAATTGCACAGCCCGTGTGATGAATTGTGGGATGTTGACTGGAATAATGCCCAAAATAAAAAAAGCTATTGGTTTTGGTTGGAATTTTATTTTGTGTGATGGTTTCTATAGGGCAGAAGATCCACACAGAATATTATGCCATAAAACACAATTTATTTACATTGTTTCAATTAAATCCATTAGAAGTTCAAAACTTAAAACCTTCAATTAGTTATCATTTCAAGTCTATATTAAATTTTTTACAATATTATAGTCTTAAGAGTGCATTACATTACTGAGTTGCACAGTCTTACCGTTTCCAGGTGCTATTTTCTGGCATTTGTGTTCAGTGTAGCGGCATGAAAGTATTAATGCCCTACTCATGCCAGCTGAAATGATATTCATTGTTTTTTTAGTTGGTGCTGGCATGATTCTGTCATTCTGTTTTCTGCTCCACAGATGTTACTTGTGGCAAAACTGCCATGCCACCTGAAGCTCTACATTGCAAGATAATTTGACTGTATTATAAAAGCGTGTTTATGCTTTCAACATTTCAACACAATCCTGTTCTAACCCTCTTCTCTATCATCACAGAATGTAGTGACCAGAATATGACTGGCTCTTCCGGTGCGGGTGTATCCCCGGCAACGGCTCCCATGGCGATCAGAGATGGAGGTAGCCATGGCGACCAAGGCGGCCGTGGTGCCTCGTTCCTTCAGAGGAAGCGTCGCAGGGTGGGACGGAGCAGCAACGGGGTGTTGTCGAACGCTCTGGCAGGGTATCTCAGCTGGCAACAGACAGCCGAGGAACGCTTCCTCGCTCTGGAGGAGGCGAGGTTACGTCAGGAGGCGCGGGCTGAGGAGAGGAGGGAGCAGCAGGAAGAAAGACGGGCGAAACAAGAGAGAGAACACGAGTTTCGTTTGATGTCCATGTTGAGTAGAGTTCTGGGTTCAAAGCAACCACTTGAGGACCAAAATGCATCTACCAGCGGGGCACCTGTCATCAACCCTCTGCTTTCGCCCGGTTCCTTGCAAACCTTGTTTCCGGAGCAGTCATGTGAAAGTGTGAAAGCACCACCGTTACCCAGCATGCTTTTGGCCGATCAGACACCAAAGTGCAGTCCGTACCTGTCCCGTCGCGGTAACAGCATGCGAATGCAACAGGGATTCTTGCAGGAAGGCTACGCACAGTATCATGCCAACCGACACGATGAGAATACAAACCCAAATGTTAGTGTCTCAGATTTTTTTGTTTTAGATTTTTCTTAATGCAATCCTTTTTTTATATTTAAAGGAATAGTCTCCCAAAAACAAAAGTTCTAATTGATTAATTAATCTCTTGTTATTTCAAACCTTTATGGCTTTCTTTCTAATGATGAACGCAATGAAGGTATTTTGAAGAATGTTGGTCTTTATTGCATTGGGTTTGCAGAAGTTTTTTATGTCCAACAACATTAAGAAAGTCGTAAAGGATTAATAAGACAAAGAGGGTGAATAAAAAGAGTAGATTTCGATTCATTTACTTATCAGTTTGTGTATCGTATGTCCTCTAAATAGTGATTTCTTTTCATTATTTTCAATCACTATGTTTTGACTCATTTTAACCATTCTTAAAAAACTAATTGAAATACCTTGAGATAAATTCTGTCATTCACCACCACAAGCGGTTGCTTAAATAATAAGAAATCCAAGTCAACAACCCAAAAACAGTCCTTTTTTAACTTCACCCTGATGAATCATTTTATTTGCTCAAAGTAACCGCGGTCATGTCCCCACATAATAGACCTCTGATAAACACAGAATCTGTTTTGTTTTAAGCAGTGTACTTTGCTAGATTCTAAATAAAAGGTCCTTTGAGACCATCCGGATATTTCGTTGCAAATCTGTGCTGCGTTTCTCATTTGAAAACACTTAAGAAGTGCTCTTTTCTGTTTATCTAGCATCTGCCGTGCTGTAATTTTCTGTGGTTTTATTTCTGTTGTATTTCAGGGCATCATCAACATGGGCACCAGTGAAAACAAACTATGCTTTGACCTCCTGCACAAACGGGTGAGAGAAGGGATATTTGTTTAAGATTCATAAGTGGAGAGCCTTTGGATAAAATAAACCTATAAACAATCTGTTTAGAGAGAGCACTGTTTATAATACAAGTAAATACATTTTGTACTATTTGTACTTTCGACATGAATGAGAATTTTTCGATTTAAACGTCATACATATTGCAGTAGATGTTACATGTGATTTATTGATTTCCACAACAGCTGACACAGCCGGACATGCTTCACATAGAGACGCATTTCTTACAATATCCCGACTGGAAAGGCCACAGCTTGTAAGCCAACTTGAATTTCATTTAAGCATGTTTGGTACTGTATTTGAGACATTCTTAAAAAGAGAATGTTAAATCGTTCTTTCATTTCACAGTATTGATAATTTTTCTATATTCATTTTATCCTCAGTGTAAGAGAGGAAGTTGCCAGGTTCCTTTCGGATTATAGCGGTTCTCCAAATCCTCTGAAAGCTGAGAATGTAAGTTTTTAATCATCAAATCTTTATGTTTTGATGATGTTTATCCCTGGTGTGCATGCTTTTATATGTCTGTTGTTTTACAGGTTGTAGTTATGAATGGTTGTAGCTCCGTCTTCTCGGTTTTGGCAGCTGTGCTCTGCGACCCAGAAGGTATGAGACCATCTGGCCGCTGCATAATACATCAACAAGCATGTGTCAAACATACTATGAATCTGCTACACATAACCTGTAAATTTATACGGATCTTTTCCTATTTTGGGATGATTGAATAGCTGGAATTTGTGTGTTTTGTAGATTACATTCTCATTCCCTCCCCGTTTTATGGGGTTATAAAAGAGGATGTGGGATTGTACAGCAGTGCCAAACTCCGCCATGTGCCGCTCGACAGTCAGGTGCTTACATTTTGTTTTGGTTGTGTTGTAAATTGAAGGGTTGCTGGTAATCAACAAGCAGAGAGTTTAGTTATTTGTGCGCTCATAAAAGTTAAGTGAAAAAGAATTTGACTTGTTTTTTATTATTTTATGTTTTTTAAGGGATGGATCACCCAGATTTTAAAATTGTGTCATCGTTTAGTCACCCATGTCAAGACCGGTATCTTTCTTTCTCATGCAGAACAGGAATGAAGATATTTTGAAGAATGTTGGTAATTGGTCATTGTTTTTTTTTGTCACACAAAAGACGTAAATGGGTGCCGTTTGATTACCAACAATCTGCAAAATATCTTTTGTTCTTCAAAAGGAAGAAAGTCACAAAGGTCTGAAAAGAAAAGGGGGTGGTGAAATTACAAAATCGTTATTTTTGGGTGAACATTTTAAATCACTTTTGTTCACAAGTTGATTAAAAATCGTGAACAAATACGCTTTTTAAGGACTTAGCACATAATGCATTCTTTAAGTATTTTTTGTAAGGATAGTTTGGCATTATCAGTTTATGGCTGCTTTGATGTGGTTTTTCTGTCTGTTTATCATGAGTGTTTTTTTCTATTTGTGTATGTTGGTTCAGGCCACAGGAAGTGATGACAGACCATTCCAGCTCACTGTCGATAAACTTGAGAATTCTCACAAAGAGGCGAAACGAGAGGTTATTAATAGTCACTTTTTAACTGTGTTTAATTATTTTTGTAGAACACATTTAAAAGAAAATTTTGATATCTAAATATAAATGAGTGTTATTTGACGATTTCATTTAGTTTATGTTCAAGAATGTTGCTTGATATTATTTAAACAATGTATTAATAGTAGTCAACACACACACACACACACACACACACACACACACACACACACACACACACACACACACACACACACACAGCAGTGCACATACATACCAACAATGAACACACACACACGAAAGTGTTTTTGAATAAAAACACTTTATCAGTATATATTTGTTTTTGTCTTACAGGGATTAAATGTCAAAGCACTTATTTTACTAAACCCCCACAATCCACTGGGAGAAGTATATTCTTCTGAAGAAATGACCAGCTTTCTAAACTTTGCCAAAACGTGAGTTTAAACACACCCTGCTAAAACATCGAACCGTCTCTTTAAGAAATGCGCGATAATCAAATATTTTCTTACGCATAATTAAGTTTCCCATTACAGACAAGAGAAATGACGTGTGTATTGAAGATGTTTCCCCTCGGCAGCACTCGTGTACCCATTCTTTCTCCATTTCTCTCTTGTGCGCTTCAGGCACCAGCTTCATGTGATTGTGGATGAGATTTACATGCTCTCCGTGTTCAACGACACAGACGCGTTTCGCAGCGTCCTCAGTTTCGAAGGGTGAGAGACTCGCACGCAAACACACTTATTTGCTTAGTTTAGTTCTAAATGGACTAACATGCCCGAAGCCGAAATGGAAAAGAACGACAGGTTGTTATTCGTCATGGAAAATTAACAGCGGCCCTGTCTCGCGTGTTCAATGAAACTTAATGAATCTCATTCATCTTCCACGTATTTGTATGTATGTGACGATTTAATTATAATAGATTGAGTGTAAATTCATTATAAACTGCACGGATGTTTCAACAGGTTGCCAGATCCGCAAAGAACCCATGTCTTGTGGGGTGTCAGTAAGGTAAGACCGGATAAATTACATGGTCAGTCTTAAGGATTTGGATGGATTTATGCATTATTATTTCGTGCATGTGTAGGACTTTGCTATGTCAGGGGTGCGAGTGGGTTTGGTCTACACGGAGAACAGAGATGTGGTTCAGGCTTTGGATAAGCTGGCCTCCTTCCACGGAGTCCCGGGACCCACACAGTACCAGGTTGCCCAACTGCTCAGAGACAGAGGTTTGTAAACCGTCATTATTTAAAACAAAAATATTTGGAGAAATTGCACTTTTGCTATATGTTTTTCCAACCAGTGCCTCTGTATTAAGATGCATGAAAGTTTAGAAATTACATAATTCGCTTTTTTTTCCAGACTGGCTGAATAAAGAGTTCCTCCCCGAGAACAAACGGAGACTGAGAGAAGCTCACAGCTTCCTGACAAAAGAGCTGAAGCTGTTGGGAATTCCATTCCTGAACAGAAATGCAGGGTTTTTTATCTGGGCTGATCTCAGCAAGGTGAAACGCAAGAACACAAATTCTATCATCATTTACTCGTCCTCTTGATATTTCACAAAAGAAGATATTTTGAAGAATGGCACCACATGCGATGGTTTTATGTCCGTACAATAGAAGTTTCCGTTCAGTTTGGAACATTATTCAAAATATCTTCTTTGGTGTTCTGCAATTGAAAAATGTCATGCAGGTTTAAATTGACCAAAGGATGAGCATATCACTTTTAAGACTTTTAAGATTGAATGTTTCCTTATGTAGTATCTGAAGAAGAAGACATTTGAAGAGGAGTTGGCCGTCTGGAGTTGTTTCATCAAGCACAAGGTTCTCATCAGCTGTGGTCAGGCCTTCAACTGTGTGTCACCGGGATGGTTTCGGATCATATTCACCGATCAACAGCACAAACTCAAGCTAGGTGTGTGTTTGTTTGGAGCTTCAGGACACATCTGGACCTTCATTAACTTTATATCCCTGTTCTTTAGGTATGCAGAGGATCCGAAAAGCACTGGAAGAACTTCAGGTTTCCGCATTAGACGAGCTGACAGGATGTGATTCAGGGAGGAAGGAGGATATTGGAAACATAAATCATAAGTCCATAGACACGTCAGAAATCCAACAGCCAATCGACACAAGTTGTGTCAAGACAGAGCCAGTCTCGTTGGCTGATGAAGACTTTGTATTTCCGAACGGCCAATCAGCAGACAGCTCAGAGAGTCTGGGCTCGTTGATCGGTACTCTGCGCCAGCAGATCCACGCGTCTGATTGGCTGGAGAAAAACAAGCCTGAACTAGCAGCTGGAGAGGACCCAACACGGTTGGATGTTTTTACAGATCTGCTGAATAGAGCAAGGAAGTAGTTCGGTATGATGCAATGTCACGATGTGTTTCCTTGAGTCTAAAAAAGACACTCAGGATCCTTACAATTGTAAATGGATTGTGGACTCTGTCTTGAATCCCAACAGCTGTGTATCAAAATCTTTTAATGAAAGTTGTTTATTGATAAAAACAATATGACCTGGGCGATTACATGCATTCAAGACGACTCCTTTACTTTTATACTTCTTGATTCAGTTCTTTTAACTGTTTTAAAGCAGTCGTGTCAAACAATCAATTGTCGCCTAGTCTTTAAAAAAGAGTTTTGTTTTGTATTCTAAATCTCAAAATTTTTACTAAAACTTAAAGGGGATGTATACATAAATACGAAAATTCTCTCATTAGTAACCCTCTTGTCATGACGTTCTTGCTCGAAACATAAAAGGAGATATTTGGAAGAATGTGTCAACCTAACAGCAATTAACTTGCATAGGTTTAGCGCTCATAAAATGGAAATGAATTGGTGCGGCTGCTGTCCGGTTAGCCACATTTAAAAAAATGTCTTCTTTTATGACATGTGGAAAGGTCTGAAATGAAAAGATGGTGCAAGTTTTCATTTCAAGGTGAACTTTCACTTAAGGGTTGAAACTTAATTGATATCGCTGAACTTGGCTGTATTGTGGTGAAAAAACTAAATGTAATGAGCGAAGTTTACCTTGAACAAGATGTTTTTTATATTTAGGTCTATTTTTGGTCCGTTCAACAGCAAATTGTTAAATCCGTCACGATATAAAAGTTTTATAAACGTTATAATCTTTAATAGATCTTATAGAAAACTGAAAGATGCAGTGTCAAATATTTTATACGCTAGAGACAAAAAGATGGTGACTATTTTGGCAAGAAAAAAAACAGTTTTTAATTGAAAAAATCCTTAATATGTTTTGAGTTATGCGATAAAAAAGATGCAGTTTTGATAAAAATGTGGTTTATTTTTTGGGTTAAATGTTTAACCTGTTCCACAAATGCCTTGTTTTTGACACCCATATGCAAATTATCTTGACTTCAGTTTAGTCCTGTGAACGTTTTGAGATATTTCCGTGCTGGTCGAGTTTTTAAGGCCTCTAAACATTAAAATGTTATATGTTCCATTTTAATTTCCCAGTGGTGTCATTTGTGTTCTGTGATCTTGCTTCTGATAGATTTTCCTTTATGCCATGACCCGAGATCATCTCACGTTGTCTAAACAAGCATCTGTTTCAATCATGAGACGACATCAAAACAGATCTCAGATCTGTGCCAGAGTGTGAGCGACAGGAAGTAACCATTTTCAGGGTTTCCTGTGAGCCCACCTTGCAGTGGGGAAGGCTTTTTCTTTCCTTTGGTTTTTAGCCGTTACCATGACGACACCGCAGCAACCTTCTGTGATGCATCCCCGCAGTGAAACCAAAACAAATATCACTTCTTAAAGGGACGGTTCTCCCTTAATATATTTATGTAACCTCATGTGGTTTAAAATCTTTATTTGAGTCTTTTGACAAAAAAAAAAAAGAAATTGTGAGATATCTCTCTGTTTTTGTTTATATAATAGAAGTCAATGGGGTCCAGTGTTGTCGGGTTACCAACATTCTACATAATATCTTCTTTCGTGTCGAGCAGAAAAAAAAACCTACGTTTTTGTAATGACATTAGGGGTAGTAACTTGAAATATGACCTGAAGTTATTTTTTAAGTACATTATTTGTGTTAATTCAATGGAAGTAATTGTTGTCCTGTGTAGTTTGGTTGCTAACATAGTTCAAAATATCTTCTTTTGTGTTGTGCAGAAAAGACCAGTGTTTAAGGTGGCAATGACATAGGGGTTAGTACCTTTAAATATAACAGGAAGTTCATTTCAAGCTAATTTTTCATTGTTTTTTTAAATGGAAGTGCGGGTGTCCAGTGTTGTTCTTTTTGTCAACATTCTTCAAAATATCTCCTTTTGTGTTTTGCTGAAGAAAGTCATACAGTTTTGTGAAGACATAAGAGTGAGCTCCTTTGGGTTAATATGTTAATTTAACTGTTCATGTTTATTCAACAGAAGTCGATAGGTTCCAGTGTCGTGACTTACAATCTTCAAAATATCTTCTCTGGTGCAAAAGTCATGCAGGTTTGAAATGACATGAGAATGAGTAAATAATGAACACATTTCATATATGGGTGAACTGTCCCTTTAGTTTAAGGGTTTCTAGGGGAATTTAACTTGTGTGTGTGTGTGTGTGTGTGTGTGTGTGTGTGTGTGTGTGTGTGTGTGTGTGTCTTTGTGTGAGTGTCTTTGTGTTTGTATGAGCTCGGGGGAGTTTCCTTTTTGTGTGGGTCTCCACCGTGGGTAGAGGGAAATCTTTACAGTGTGAAAGAAGTGAGATAGATGCGTCTGTATGTCCTCGAGCTAACCTTACTGTTGTGATTCACTCGATATTTCAGTGTGGTCGTGTGACTACGATCTGTCAATGAAGGTTTGACCGACGCTTCAAAGTTTTACACCAGTAAAGGTAAGAAAACCATGCAGAATGATTTTGTTTCTAAAGTAATAACCCAATGTTAATGGCTTAAAACATGATTGTTTCTTCAACCTGTGACGTATAATGAAGATATGAACTTACATACACATGTCCATCAGAAGGATGAAGGGACCAGAACTGGTCGACTCGAGGAGTCGTTTTCGATTTGCTGAATCCTGCATTGGATTGATGGGTTGTCTGTGCATCAACTATGCCATCTGGACCTCTCGGTGGCTGGACAATAGAGGATTGTGGTTTTCTGGGAACGAGACCAGCTCAGATGACAACTGGACAACTGACGACATCTCCAAAGGTGATATAGGATTCCTCTGATTTCTCTGAAACAAATCAAAAATATTTCGGTAGATGGAAACTTGCCATTGAATTCTTGGGAATTTCTCAAGTATTGAACTAAATGTGAAATATATATAGTCAGAAAATGAACTGTGAGTTCCTGTTATGTTTTGACTTTTGTATATCTCAGAAATATAACAAATATAACCAGAGGTTCTGATGGGAACTGAAAGCTTAAGAGGAATTTTGAAACGTTTTGCAAGTTTTGACCTGCGCCTGTAGGCCGACGCAGACCAAATGAGAGAGAGAACGATTCAGCGTGGCGTAGAAATTCCTAAACGTCAGATGTCTCAACAGTTGTTTTAACTTCAAATGTCATATTGTGATTTAGGGTTTGTGTTGGAGGGGTTTCTGAGGTCAGGTGGGCTGTAGCTGACGGGTCTCGACATGCTGCGTATTTTGCATGTTTTATTAGTTGTAGCCTGTCTGGTTTTCCCCTGCGTTTTTTGCTGTAGAAATGTACACGAAGATGATTTCCTTTACACTACAATAAATACAAGGACATAACATGTCATATTCAAAAACAATATTCTTCCTTCATGATGCACTCACTGAAAGGAAATGAAAATTCTGTCCTCTGTTTGTGATGCTCTTGTCATTCGAAACCTGCATGTGAGTCATCTTGGGGGGACAAATGAAGTTATTTTGAGAAGTGTCTTTTGTTTTGATGTTTTGGGATGCCCTGTTTAAATACTGACAATTTACAAAATGTCTTCTTTTGTGTGGTGCAAAATCTTATACATTTGTACATATCCGGACAAAAGTTTTGGGACACTTCTCATTAATAAAAAAGGTATTTGCTGAAATGTCCCAAAAATTTTTTAAATAGACAAAAAGTCAGCAATGTTTAATGAATGACTTTGGCTGAGTGTTGAAAAAATAGCAGCCAATAAGAGCGCAGAATTGATGGAGAATCCTTTAAAATTCTTTACAATTCATTTTAGCATGAAACCCTAAGAAGCTGCTTGAAATAACGACAAGAAAAATTTCTCCAAATTCCAGATAAAGGACGACTTAACTGAAGAGAATCAATTTATTGAATTATAATCTAATTATAAATATAATCAAATAATTTTTGAGTTCCCATTGTTTTATGTTTTATTTTATTTTTCATTGTTATTTTTTATACATTTTTTGGGATAAACGTTTTTTTATTATTCTAAAATATTGAAAAAATGTGATTGTCTGAAACCTTTCTTCTAGTGTATTGAAGTTTAATTTCTTCAAGTGTAACCTGAAGTATATGTATTGAGTTATTTAAGTATTAGTTATTTAAGTTATTTAAGTTATTTGGTTCCTCTCTCCTTCAAACAGCTCTGGAAGCTGAACGGGTCTTTGCCATAGTCTCATTTCTCATGTCTGTGAGTTCTGGAATCCTGTGTTTCATGTTTGCCCTCTGTTGGACATCTCAGACTGTGCGTTCTTACTCAAACACCCGCTCTCTGCTGATGGCGGGCCAGGCTCTTGACCCCACCACCCTCCTGTTTTTCACACTAGTACCTACAGGTCAGTACTTCAGCATCATAGCTTACCCTGTTCTTTCCCACTCCTCAAGATCAAATTAATCCATCCTTATTTTATTTGCTCTACAGGGTTTTTCTTCTTTCTGACCTGGACTCTTTTCACCCATCAACACATCGGTGACATCCGGGAGGACATCACTCGACTCGGGCCCTCTTATTGGCTGGGTGTCGTCGGATGGGGTTTGCTTTTGGCCGTGCTGCCTGTGATGTTCCTGGTGGAGAAGTTTGTGGTTCCAGACATATTGCCAGACCTCATCAAGTCTGTGAATATATGGTGGAGGGCTCCGGAGCTTGCATATGTGAGATCTTTAAGTGAAGGTGGCCATCGTTCAGAGCACAAGTCTCATGATTACAGGAGGTATATGTCCGTTCCTTAAAAACGATGGAGAGAGATCCAAATTCAGAAGTTTGCGCTCTTATACATTTTTATGATAAATAAAATGATGGATGGCTCCGGTGTAATTTTGTTGCCTTTAAGTCTACCAGAAGTTAAGTTTGATCAACATAAGGTTTGTTTCATATTTTGCTGCTGAAATGGAATTTGTCAGCCCAAATTCCCATAACGTCTTACCTTTGTCATTCTTCTGAAGTTGATCTTTGAACATCTGTGCAGAATAACTGCTGTCCATGAATATTACCATCTGTAGCACATGAACATCATGATGAAATAACACAAGACATTTCAAATGACCACCATTTCAATTTCATTGTAAAGATCTGTCATTTAATATATGTATATAAATATATATAATACCTCTGTAAATGTAAATATTTATTGAGTGCATACCTTTGAGAAGTTTTCTTTTTTAGTCATGTCCTCAATTACTTGATTAAATTCTTTTGCTCGAAGCTATAAAAAATTATGGAGTTAATGGAGTCAAAAGGTTTTCATATGTTTACATTCAGAATTATAAATTTACAAAAATAGTACATTTTTTAAACAGTTCAACACAGTGTAAACTTAAATTCTGCTGATATATATATAGTGCAGATGTACAATATAATACTTTCTGTCTCTCTATGCTACAGTTTATATTTTTTGTGCTTCCATTGTGTGTGTGTGTGTGTGTGTGTGTGTGTGTGTGTGTGTGTGTGTGTCTCTGTCTGTCTGTCTGTCTGTCTGTCTGTCTGTCTGTCTGTCTGTCTGTCTGTGTGTGTGTGTGTGTCTGTCTGTCTGTCTGTCTGTCTGTCTGTCTGTCTGTCTGTCTGTCTGTCTGTCTGTCTGTGTATGTGTGTGTGTGTCTGTGTGTGAGTGTGTCTGTCTGTCTGTCTGTCTGTCTGTCTGTCTGTCTGTGTGTGTGTGTGTCTGTGTGTCTGTGTGTGTGTGTCTGTCTGTGTGTGTGTGTGTCTGTCTGTGTGTGTGTGTCTGTGTGTCTGTGTGTGTCTGTGTGTCTGTGTCACCTTTATTTATATAGCGCTTTAGACAAAATACATTGCATCAAAGCAGCTTAACAACAATAATTAGTGAACAGTGTGTCATAATGCTTAATTCAGGGGATGTTATCTCTGTTCAGTTTAATGGTGTCTGTGCATTCATTTTCAATTCGTTGGTGTCTTTGTTCACTTTAAAAAATTTCTGTGCGTTCAAATTCAATCAAATCAACGATATCGTTGTAAATGAGGGGACCCCAACTAAGCAAGCCAGAGGCGACAGTGGCAAGGGAACCATAACTCCAACGGTGACAGAAATGGAGAAAAAAACCTTGGGAGAAACCAGGTTCAGTTGGGGGGCCAGTTCTCCTCTGACCAGACGAATCCCTCAGTTCAATTCCAGGCTGCAGCAGAATGAAGAAGACACATCTGTGTGCTGTGGTCGTATCCTGATGATCGTCAAAGACGAGGTCTTCGCAGGGGATTGGTATCCGTGGTGTTCTTGTACTGGACTTCGCTTTGTTTGAGGGCTGTAGAGGAATTTTCTAGTTCCGGACCCAGCATCTGGTCCAGAGAAGAATCATCTGCCTCCTGTGGTCACATCCTGATGGTCATCTGAAGCACGGTCTTCCGAGGGATCTGCATCTGGTGTTCTAGTTGTCCTGGTCTCCGCTGTCCTTCCGGGTCCTAGGGGTCCTTTCCCCAAAATCTGGTCTGGATACGCACTGGATCCTGTTGACTGCAATGCCATCTGATCTGGATACGGGCTGGATCTGGTGGCTCCGAAGAGCTCGGAAGGACAAACAGACCAATATTAGCGTAGATGCCATTCTACTAAAGTTATAGCAGATATATGGTGTAGTGTGGAGAGTGTTCTCGGTTCCGGATTTCTTACATAAATGCAACCTAAGAATCCTTTAACGGATTTGAATATTAGAAGCATATTAGTATTTATGTGTAAGCCAGGTTAAAGAGATGGGTTTTTAATCTAGATTTAAACTGCAAGGGTGTATCTGCCAACCGAACTCTATTAGGTAAGTTATTCCATAGTTTAGGCGCTAAGTGGGAAAAGGATCTGCCACCAGCAGTTGATTTTGAAATTCTAGGTATTATCAAATTTCCTGAGTTTTGAGAACGTAGTGAACGCATAGGATTATAATGTAACAGGAGCTCTTTCAAATACTGAGGTGCTAAACCATTCAAGGCTTTGTAAGTAATAAGCAAGATTTTAAAATCTATACGATGTTTGACAGGGAGCCAGTGCAATGTTGACAGGACCGGAGTAATGTGGTCGTACTTCCTGGTTCTTGTCAGAACTCTTGCTGCAGCATTTTGGACTAACTGTAATTTGTTTACTAAGCGTGCAGAACAAGCACCTAATAAAGCATTGCAGTAATCCAACCTTGAGGTCATAAATGCATGGATTAACATTTCTGCATTTGATATTGAGAGCATGGGCCGTAATTTAGATATATTTTTGAGGTGGAAAAATGCGCTTTTACAAATGCTCGATACGTGGCTTTCTAAGGAGAGATTTTAATCAAAAAAGTGTGTGTGTGTGTGTTTACTGTGTGTGTGTGTATGTGTGTTTACTGTGTGTGTGTGTGTGTGTGTGTGTGTGTGTGTGTGTGTGTGTGTGTGTGTGTGTGTGTGTGTGTGTGTGTGTGTGTGTGTGTGTGTGTGTGTGTGTGTGTGTGTGTGTGTGTGTGTTACTGTATGTGTGTGTGTGTGTGTGTGTGTGTGTGTGTGTGTGTGTGTGTGTGTGTTTACTGTGTGTGT
Source organism: Triplophysa yarkandensis (assembly GCA_033220385.1). Taxonomy (NCBI): domain Eukaryota; kingdom Metazoa; phylum Chordata; class Actinopteri; order Cypriniformes; family Nemacheilidae; genus Triplophysa; species Triplophysa yarkandensis. Next base: position 5,022,279 of record CM065677.1, on the reverse strand, counting down.
GTGTGTGTGTGTGTGTGTGTGTGTGTGTGTGTGTGTGTGTGTGTGTGTGTGTGTGTGTGTGTGTGTGTGTTTACTGTGTGTGTGTTTACTGTGTGTGTGTGTTTACTGTGTGTGTGTGTGTGTGTGTGTGTGTGTGTGTGTGTGTGTTTACTGTGTGTGTGTGTGTGTGTGTGTTTACTGTGTGTGTGTTTACTGTGTGTGTGTGTGTGTGTGTGTGTGTGTGTGTTTACTGTGTGTGTGTGTGTGTGTGTGTGTGTGTGTGTGTGTGTGTGTGTGTGTGTTTACTGTGTGTGTGTGTGTGTGTGTGTGTGTGTGTGTGTGTGTGTGTGTGTGTGTGTGTGTGTGTGTGTGTGTGTGTGTGTGTGTGTGTGTGTGTTTACTGTGTGTGTTTACTGTGTGTGTGTGTGTGTGTGTGTGTGTGTGTGTGTGTGTGTGTGTGTGTGTGTGTGTGTGTTTACTGTGTGTGTGTGTTTACTGTGTGTGTGTGTGTGTGTGTGTGTGTGTGTGTGTGTTTACTGTGTGTGTGTGTGTGTGTGTGTGTGTGTGTGTGTGTGTGTGTGTGTGTGTGTGTGTGTGTGTGTGTGTGTTTACTGTGTGTGTGTGTGTTTACTGTGTGTGTGTGTGTGTGTGTGTGTGTGTGTGTGTGTGTGTGTGTGTGTGTGTGTGTGTGTTTACTGTCTGTGTGTGTTTACTGTTTGTGTGTGTGTGTGTGTGTGTGTGTGTGTGTGTGTGTTTACTGTGTGTGTGTGTTTACTGTGTGTGTGTGTGTGTGTGTGTGTGTGTGTGTGTGTGTGTGTGTGTGTGTGTGTGTGTGTGTGTGTTTACCGTGTGAGTGTTTGTTTGTGTTTACCGTGTGTCTGTTTGTTTGTGTTTACCGTGTGTGTGTGTGTGTGTGTGTGTGTGTGTTTACTGTGTGTGTATGTGTGTGTGTTTACTGTGTGTGTGTGTTTACTGTGTGTGTGTGTGTGTGTGTGTGTGTGTGTTTACTGTCTGTGTGTGTTTACTGTTTGTATGTGTGTGTGTGTGTGTGTGTGTGTGTGTGTGTGTGTGTGTGTGTGTGTGTGTGTGTGTGTGTGTGTGTGTGTGTGTTTACTGTGTGTGTGTGTGTGTGTGTGTGTTAACTGTGTGTGTGTGTTTACTGTGTGTGTGTGTGTGTGTGTGTGTGTGTGTGTGTGTGTGTGTGTGTGTGTGTGCGTGCGTGTGTGTGTGTGTGTTTACCGTGTGTGTGTGTTTACCGTGTGAGTGTTTGTTTGTGTTTACCGTGTGTCTGTTTGTTTGTGTTTACCGTGTGTGTGTGTGTGTGTGTGTGTGTGTGTTTGTTTACCGTGTGTGTGTGTGTGTGTGTGTGTGTGTGTGTGTGTGTTTACCGTGTGTGTGTGTTTACCGTGTGAGTGTTTGTTTGTGTTTACCGTGTGTGTGTGTGTGTGTGTGTGTGTGTGTGTGTGTGTGTGTGTGTGTGTGTGTGTGTGTGTGTGTGTTTACTGTGTGTGTGTGTGTGTGTGTGTGTTTACTGTGTGTGTGTGTGTGTGTGTGTTTACTGTGTGAGTGTTTGTTTGTGTTTACTGTGTGTGTGTGTGTGTGTGTGTGCGTGTGTGTGTGTGTGTTACACGAGTAAATACGGAAATAAATATTTGTTTTATTTATGCACACATTTATATTTGTATTGATTTATTTACGCTAACAACAGTAATGATTTATGTAAAGAACATACAGCAGTTTTAAAACATATAAAACATATTCACTGCAATAATAAAATTAAAAGTGTTAATAAATATGAGTGTTGGTGCTTGTCACGTGATTCGCGTATGATCTGTGTATGGCCCTTTAAGGAACACTTTGATGACGTAACAGAGAAGTCGTTATAAAGCCCGCGCGCGCAGCGAGAGAAGATTCATTCGGTGATTGCTCGTCGTCGGACAAACAACTTTTAATCATGAACTCCCAGAAGAAAAATTGCGTTTCCCGCGCGGGAAAAGTGTTGAAGGATTTCTTCTTAAATCCTGTTGTGATCGACTGCAAAGATCCCAACTGTAAGTGCAAAAGATTGGAGCAACCTAAAGCTAGAAAAGCCCAGAAGATCTCTAAGAAACCAGAGATGTTCTTCACAGGTAACAACAAACTTCTCTCTTTATATTCAACACATGATCCATTATTATATTTATACAACTAATTATATTCATGCTTTTATTCTTTTCATATAGCAAAGTCAACTGTTGAGACACAGGTAAATATCTTTTCTTTACTTTGATATCAAATGATAATATAAAATATATTTCACATCTAATAACAACAAATATTATATAATATATGTTTCATTGGCCTTGATATTGCTTATATTACACGTTAAATACTAATAGAAAGTCAGTTATATCAGTGTATAACACAGGTTTATATATATGTGTATGTGTGTATATATGTGTTTGTGTGTGTATATGTGTGTATATATGTGTTTGTGTGTGTATATGTGTGTATATATATGTTTGTGTGTGTATATGTGTGTATATGTGTGTATATGTGTGTATATATGTGTTTGTGTGTATATGTGTGTATATATGTGTATATATGTGTATATGTGTATATGTGAGTGTTTATTTTGTATATTTTGTCTTTAGATTCCTCTTACCAAAAGGGAAAAGTGTAAAAAATGGGCCAAGGCCATAAAAGATTTCTTTTGTGAGCCGCTGGTGGTAGATTGTCTTGACCCGAACTGTTCCTGTCATAAAACTGATCAGAAAGAGGAACCGGAGGCGTTCATCTCAGGTAAAACTAATAAAATCAATAATGTATATCAATATCAATGAAATGTGAATAATATCAATTCTGTCCATCAAGAACAATATGTGCATTTATTAACTTGATATTATTGTTTTCTTATAGCAAAGTCAAGCGTTGTGACACTCATGGAGAGTGACACACCAAACTATGAGCAGGTAAATGTTCTTTATCAAATTAAAATATAGAATTAACTTCCATATTCCATACACCTACCACCAACAACAACAGTTTAAATCTTGACCTGTTGAGTCAAGGATTAATAAAGCCTTTTAAATAACAATGTTGGGTAATATAACAATAGCAGAAATATTTGTATAAAACATTATAAGTATAACTGTGTATAAATGACGCTTTTTCTGATTGGTTTTCTTTAGATTCCTCTTCCCAAAAGGGAAATGTGTGAAAACTGGGCCGAGGCCATAAAGACGGATGCACAGGAAGAACCAGAGGCGTTCATCTCAGGTAAAACACTTCTCCATATGTGAATAATATCAATTCTGTCCATCAAGAACAATATGTGCATTTATTAACTTGATATTATTCTTTTCTTATAGCAAAGTCAAGCCTCATGGAGATAAACATACAAGACAATGAGCAGGTAAATGTCCTTTTTATTATCAAATTACACAAAACAACACTGACCAACAACAAATAATATATATTGATGTGTGGATGTAAGTTAATAATATTGACTGATATTACTATTAAGCATTAATACTAATATAAGAGGTGTTTTTGTCAGTGTATGGCATGGGTATATATTGTTTATTTTGTATATTCTGTCTTATTCTTTTTGATTAGATTTCTACAATAACAAAGGTCAAAAGAATGCTCATGGATAAGGCAACAGCTTTACATTCCTATCTTTTCGACCCTGTGTATTTTCCATCCTGGCCCTAAGTCTAAGGAATCTGGGAATCCATACCTCGATATGATGGAGAGCGACACGCACTACACACTTTTTGCACTTCTTACACACTTTATATATGTAGCTTTGTAGCATTGTTTAGTATAGAATGTTTAATTAATTTAGGTTAGTAGGTTATAGTATTACTCTCAATAAAGTAATAATTTAAAAGTTAAAATAGTTAAATCAATTTTTAAATAAAAAAAAATTAGTTTTAATAACTTGTCCTGTGTCACTTTATCAATGCTTTTGTGTAAATAAACTTATTTATGAACTTACACTATATTGTGTTCCTTGTCTACTACACATCATATACACAGTGAGATTGTCCCATATACTGTACCTAAACGGTCTTTACAGGAGGCTGGCATAATTCATTTCTCACAATTTTTTTGAAACCACATATGCCTAAAATATTAAAAAACCCTTCAGTTCTATGAAGATTTTATTCCCTTCAAGAATAGAGTAGTTATTGGTGACTTGGTTGAAAGTAATGAGTAATGTTTGTGTGTTTATAAAATAATGAGAGAACAGATTATATTTGCTTATATCATAATGGCTGGATATTTATTTGGAAAGAAACATTTAGTTGTTAAAAGCTGGTGAAAGATGTCTGGTATTGTGAAACTTTCAAAGTATAAAACATTGGTTAAGTTAAATTTAAAAAATGAACTTACTGAAATAAAATGTTAAGTGTACATTGGTCTTTCAGCTCATGTCATGTAAATAAAAATAGCTTGTGAATGGTCGGGATGCAAGAAAGCATGACCCCCTAAAATTAAAACTATGATGTTTAGTTTTGAGAAAGATTTGTGTAAAATCTTCTGCCAAACACCCATCCTAAACCATAAACATCTACAGATATCTTCTAAAGGTCTATATGACTTCTTACAAAAGACGTCTTCGAGATGTCTTGTTGACGAAAAGGAAGACATCACATAGATTTCTGACAGTTTGCCTGCTTTTCGAGTTACTTTAGTCTTTGTAACACAAATAATCATGTGTTACAGTATGCATTTATCATTAATCTAACATTAAACCATACATTAAAATATGTGCAAACTTTTGATCATGACCTTGGTGTTGCTACCATCATTCTATAAGCTAGAAGAAATCATATGTTTTAGTTATTTCACAGTATGAGATTCATAGATTTATAGATTAAAAAAATTAAAAACATGTTTTCAAGAACCTGTTCATTCACTGACTGATGACTGAAACAAGACACTGTATTTAATCATCTCTTTGATTGAATGGCCTGTTCAGACTCATTGTGCCCAAAAGCACATGATGACATCACACATGGGTTACAAGGTCAGGATTTGTGTCTAAGGTAAAATTTAGAAAATCAGTTAGATACCGTCCATCAGTCTCATGAAAAAACCTCACGATGTGAGTCTTCTGCTTCAAGACGTTAATGGTCTCCTCCAACTCCATCTTTCCCTTAAACAAAACACAACACAACTGAGATCTGAAGCCCATTTAATGAACACAACAAGCAAACTTCAGTTGCTACACGAGTCATAGTATATATCAAATGCCCAAAAGTCAAATTGCAGAAGAGATTTGAACATGAGAGAAGAAGTTCAGATGAAATGAGTAAACGGGTTTAAGATTAGATGGAAACATCTGCTCACTCTTCCTCACAGGTGTTAGCATGTCTGTTCCAAAAGTGTCTGTAGATGTGATTGTGGAACGAGAAGCGATATGCAAACAACTGGAAGTAAAATAAATCCTGCCATTGAAGTTCTCGTAGAGAAACTTCATCTGGACCATTCATGTTGCTTCACCTGACAGATTATCGGCATCTCTCTGGGTTCATGCGTGTTCTTCATGTGCAACAGAAACACAGAGTCGCTCTGAAAGTTCAGCTCAAAGATCTTACACACAGCTGTACAAAACACGCAACACAATGAGTCTGAACAGGCCATTCAGTCAAAGAGATGAAGATCACTTACTGTATGATGCTGTGATGCCATGGACACTCTGCAGATGACACCGAAGCTGACACTGTGTTTGAAAGCAGTATTCTGTTCAGATTTCCGTCTTGATGATCTTTCTGAACATGACATTTCACATGTTTCAGAAGAATGCTAAAAATAATAAAGCATTCTCAACATGCACAATCATTTCTGCTGCAAAAGGATGCAAATACAGCCGTTATCTAACAACAGAACAGTTCTATATTCATGCACATTTATGAGGATATGGACAGTCATGACTACTGAAATCATTTGGTGAATCACCAAATACTGACCTGATGTTATTCTTCAGTTGTTCATCACAAAGCATTTGGGAAAAGCATTTGAAGCTTAAAGGTTTTCCTGGGTCACACACAGATGCTTCATAGTGGAGCTCATCCACAAACAACAGGACACTGGACTGAGATTCTGAACACTCGCTCTTCATGATGAACACATTATCAGGCGTTAATAAGGCGATCACACCATAACACTTCTCGATGATGACGGTAATGTGGACTCACTAAGAAACCAACTATATACTTCAATGAGAATTAAAAAAAATCCAACATTAAAACCATTCAACTGAAAGAAACAAAAATCAAATATTCATTTTTGCTAATTAATTCAGAACAAATGTGACATTACTAAACTTATCTTTACATGTTTCACATTAATAAGCATGTCAATAAAAATTTATAAATAGTTTCTTACTTGCTTGCTTTCAGTCACAAAGGAGAAAAATAGTTTAACTGACCGTTTACTTTCAGATAATTTAACTCTTTAACACATGAGTGTCAGATCTCATGACTGACACCTAGATTGACAGTTTGTATTGTCTGTATATTTAAGTGGTTAAGGAAACTGTTGAAGATGGACTCAGATGATCAGACTTTAGATTAGGGATGTCAATTTAGACAAATTCACTTAATTGATTAACATTTCAATTAATGACCAATTAATGACCAATTAATCATTAACATGTTTAATATATTGAGCCTATGCAATGGTATGGACGCATGAGGGTGCGTTGACAGGCACGCAAAACAAGCTTCCATACCTGAATAAAAAGGTTTTTAAGTTGAAATGAAAGCCTGTAGCACTGTTAATAAATAATATATGGACACATTAATGCAGATGTTCACTCTGAAGACATAAACAAATTTATACAGAATCATTGTGTGCATCTGTTTAAGTAACTGTTCTTCAGTTATTATGAGCATGTTATTTTCTTACTAAATATGCATAGAAATCCGACTTCATGGATGCAATTGCAGACAACATATATAGATTTAAAAAAAGTGCATTTTGCTCTATATTGTCTATAACGCATTACAACCTTTGGTCATAAATTTTTATTTTTATTTATTTTATTATTTATCTTTATTTTATTTTTAAAAGAATAATATTTGTTCATCATTATTAAACGGTTAGCTCCATTCCTCAACTCTGATTGGTCAGCAGCTGTGTTTTATTCATGATAAGGATCAGCTATGACCGTATTTCTGAGCCCCCTAAGCAATGATTTCTCTTATTGAAAACTTAATGCAAATTAATATATAGTTAAACATCCAACATTTCGCGTGGTTATCTTTTTATAAAAGCAATAATGTATGTAAGGCCGAGCTTTATTGTGAATAAATCATGGCTGAGGGAGCTTCGCATCGTACCTAACACCACCAATCAGCCGTGATTTATTTACAATAAAGCACTGTCTTTCAGACATTATTGCTAAATTTAGTCTTAAAGAACAAAACAGAAGCCTACACTGACAAACTTGATATATGAAACAGAATGTTTAGTGACAAAATAAAAGAAACGCAAAGATCTTGAGATTTTTCTCTCACTTTAAACAGTTTGTGGTTTATTTTTATCAAACTGGTCGACAATAACAAAATCATAACACTACTTTTAATAAAGTAATGAAACGTTTGTACCTTAAGCTTTTCTCAGCTGGGACCTGTCAATCATCACATCTCAGCGGCTGTGTTCCAAACTCCTGCGTCCATTAACTGTTTTATCTTTAATACTTAAATTCACTTTATTAATAACACAAATAATAAAGTAAACTTAATTATATATTGTCCCAAGTTCGGATGTTGCACAGTATTCATTTTTAAAATAAACAGCTAAACAGTTTGCTATTTGTGGCCGTGTTTGTCAGGATTTGGTTGCAGAAGAACCCAGATGAAGGCAGACGAGTGGATTTAACACAAAGACTTTAATAAACCAACAAAAAACACCCACAATGGGGGAAACCATGACAGAAAATGACAACACAAACTTCCCACAAGGGAGCAAGAACAAAACAAGGGAGAAGCGGGCATTGTATACAATAGAAAACAAACCATCACAGAACAGCAAACACAAGAGCACTATATAGGGAACATAAGGAGTGATAATGACATGTGGGCAGGTGTTAGGAATGAAACAATGATGGGAAGATAGACAGGTCAAAAGGGGGCGGGGCCAGGAGATGAGACAAGAGAGCACATGGCATGTCATAACAAACAACACCATGTGAAACTGGCAAAAAACACAGGTCTGCCATGACAGTGTTAAGTTAACATTATGCCAAGTGGTCACAAACAAAACAATGCATTGGAAACAAGTTCTTTTGTGTTAGTTGCAGTGCACTTTGCAATAAGCTATTTAATAAAAGTTAACATTGACTGTATAAGAAAGCTTTTACATTTACATTTACATTTAGTCATTTAGCAGACGCTTTTATCCAAAGCGACTTACAATAGTCGAGGAGACAATGAAGCGGTAAATAGCCGATACAACAATAGATGAACAAGTGCTACAACAATGCTATCGAGTTACACAGAGAGCGAAGTTACAAAAGATTTTTTTTGTTTTTTTTTGATAGAGTGAGTAGTTAGAAAAGAAGTGAGTTAGTGAGTTAGGTGTAGCCGGAAAAGATGAGTTTTTAGGAGTTTTTTAAAGATAGAGACCGAGTCTGACAAGCGTGAAGCCAGAGGCAGATCGTTCCACCATCGAGGGACTGAAGCAGAGAACGTTCGAGAGAGAGAACGTTCTCTTTTAATCTCTAACATACAAACCCCATCAACAAACAAAATAAAAGAAGAATTCAAACTGCAATAAGCGTTCTTCTGTATTAAATGTATTTAGTAGCAAAGACTGACCGCACTACTGACTTTCACTTAATAATGGACTCTTTCTTTGTCGTTTGATATAAAAGGCATTTTTATTTTTTAAAATAATTAATATTGAGAAATAATAAAGGTCAAAATTTGTCAACTCACTTTGTTAAAAATGAATCATGAATTGTGACCAATGGTATGTGAGATCAGTATGGTGAATGACATCGAATCATGATGTGTAAAGTTTCTTACATTATTTGTCAATATTGTATTTAAATGATTATTTACATTGTTTAACAATAATTGTGTAAGTGTACTTTATCAATTTTTGCTTTCATTCGTTGTATTCATTATAGATTTTAAAATATGAACTTTGGTCATTTAAACTCTTAAAACTCTTAATATGTAGCTACTTGAAATGTCTGAGTTTTAGGTACTTGTTTTATTTTGAACGTTTATTCATTTTTAGTTGAGAACTGTTAAATTAAAGTAATTTAATTAATGTAAAGCTACCGAGGTTATAAAAGACAATTCTTGGCGTGTTTGGCACAGATGTTTCACAACTGGTCAAACAAAGAATGTTTTTCCAACGCAGCATCAAGTGTAAGTTTTGATAGGAAACTGGGACATCATCCGGACTAAGGAGAACAAGGACAACCCAAGTTTTTATCAGCGCTAAGTTCAGAAGTCTGCATCTCTAATGGTATTGGGGTTGCATTAATGCGTGTGGCATGGGCAACTTACACATCTGGAAAGGCACCATCAATGCTGAAAGGTATATCCAAGATCTAGAACATCCAGACATCGTCTCTTTCAGGAAAGACCTTGCATTTTCCAGCATGACAATGACAGACCACATACTGCATCAATTACAACATCATGGCTGCATAAAAGAAGGCAGTCCAATTCTTTAACCTTAGAACCAGGGGCGCAACTATCCAGTGTTAGAGGGGTATGCAGCAAAACTTTTGCCCCCCCACTTCTAAATAAATAAGTGTGCCGGACATCATCATGTATGGGTTTGAAATAATAAATGTTTATTTTAAAGTATATCAGACTGCCACTGTAAGCCTATGGTATATATGTACGCATGTGTACACATTCATATATATATATATTAACAATGTCATCATAGCCTTTCCGGCTACACCTAATTCACTAGGAGTACCTTCTCTTCTACCCTACTCACTCTATCTTATAAAAAAAAACTTTTATAACTTCTCTCTCTGTGTAACTTTTGTTGTAGGACATGTTCACCTATTGTTGTATCGGCTATTTATCGCTTCATTGTCTCCTTGACTATTGAAAGTCGCTTTGGATAAAAGCGTCTGCTAAATGCCTAAATGTAAATGTAAATGTAAATAATAAAAAGTTACAAACAGGACTCAGTGAATAGGTTGGTAAACAGAACTTAGTTTGAGGTGGTCTAACTAAGGCTACGTTCACACTGCAGGCTGAAACGACCCAATTCTGATTTTTAGTTGTAGTTTATTTGTAGTAACACTAACTGCAACCATGGAAGTTTGATAGGAATAGTAGGCTACAGTGCTTTTAAGTAACACTACGTCAGTCTTATTTTGACATTATGAATACAATTGGTGCCTTAATCGGAACCAAAATAAACCTTTGTTTATTACTATACTACAATATTACATTTCATTTTGTCCAAGGAGCCGTTTTGTTTTATATGCTCCTAAGAAGAGTCACATAAAGCTCCATAATTGCTCAAAGTAAAAAAATATCATACTTTATAATGTTGTTTTTAATAATAATAATAAAAAAATAATAATTCAAGGAAATTTCTCTGGCATTTCTTTATTTTTGTTTTATCAAAAATGTACCGAACCATGACACAAGTGTATTGTATCGAACCGTGAATTTTGTGACCCTTTACACCCATACTTTTTCCATATTAATAATATTAAGAAATGAACCTGTTAGTATCACTTCCACCTAATGTTAGATCTGTTACCTTCCCCTGTCTTTCCTGATCCACCATCCTCACACCTGAAGGAAATAAACTCACTGTTAAATATAGCAGCCTAAATTCAACTTTTAATCAGCCTAGTGCTGCTAAAATTATATTAACATTTTGGATTATAAAAAGTACAAATATGCTACTGCTAATGATAAAACAAATCTAATTGTTTCCATGATAAACCAGCCTTATTGCATAAGTAATGTTTTCCAGCTTCTAGTCTTTTACTATGCATGCTTCCTTATATTAAACAGTTGTTCTTTTACTTTAATAAAATTGAGATATGTCATGCAAGGGATTGGTACCAAAGGGTTTAACCAAAATCTAAATGCAGATATCAGCAACATTATTTTGCAAGAAATTAGTGAACACTTGTCAGTCAACATTAATATTTGCAGGCCTCCAAGTTTGCTAGCAAATATGTGCATGATTCCACAATAAACCAGAGATATTAAAATCGTTTTCCAGACTCTTGTCATTTATTGTACATGCTACCTTATATGTTTCAGTTTTCAGCTCAGCAAACCTCAGATTTATATATTCTACATATTCTACATATTCTACATATTCTACATATTCTGTCTGCTATATTCCCAGTCTGTTCCTAGTCTGTTAACATGAATAAAGTATTTGCAAGCCTCCAAGTATAGACGTCACATTTACACTGTTGTCTTTCACCATCCACTTGTTTAGCTGCTGTCCTTTTCACTCTTTCTTTTTCTATTTTTAGACCCCGATAGTTTTTTTGATTGATCCATCTTTTCAAGCTTCAATTACAACTGCTGCTCACTCAGCGCTCACGGCGCCCCGCCCACTCGTGATATTATCCTTCTATGTTTAAATTCTATAATGAATCTGATGAGGGCACCGGCGCCTACTCTAACCTGTTAGTCCTCTACAATTTATGTAACTTTTATTATTAAAACAAACTAACCATCGCTTCAGCGCCCCCCATGGTGCTGCGCCCCTATGGGCCGCATATAGCGCATACCCACTTTTTGCGCCACTGCTTAGAACACATTTCCTATGGACAGAATCCCCCACCTGAGCTTTAGATCTCTGCAGCTCGTCCAGAGTCATCATGAGCCTCTTAGCTGCATTTCTGACCAGCGCTCTACTTGTTCGGCCTGTGAGTTTAGGTGGACGGCCTTGTCTTGGTAGGTTTACAGTTGTGCCACACTCCTTCCATTTCTGAATGATCGCTTGAACAGTGTTCCGTGGGATGTTCAAGGCTTGGGAAATCTTTTTGTATCCTAAACCTGCTTTAATTTCTCAATAACTTTACAACTGACCTGTCTGGTGTGTTCTTTGGACTTCTTGATGTTGTTGTCTCAATATTCTCTTAGAAAACCTCGGTGGACTTCATATGGCAGCTGTATTTGTTCTGACATTAGATTACACACTTGTGCACTCTATTTAGTCATTGGCACTCATCAGGCAATGGACAACTGACTGCACTCTGACCAAAGAGGGCTGAATAATTACGCACACCCCACTTTTCAGTTCTTTATTTGTAAGAAGTATTTGGAATCATGTATGATTTTCGTTCCACTTCTCACGTGTACACCACTTTGTATCGGTCTTTCACGTGGAATTCCAATAAAATTGATTCATGTTTGTGGCTCTAATGTGACAAAATGTGAAAAAGTTCAAGGGGACCGAATACTTTTGCAAGCCACGGTTAGTAAATAGAATCTCATTTTCTACTGAATCCATAGAAAAAAGGCTCTACAGCTATTTTTGGTGTTTGTAAATAGTATCCATCTTTTGTTAACACTTTAAACAACATTTTGGTTGCTATAAAGCAACATTTGTTTTTGTTGTGGATAATAAAAATAAATATTCTTATACATTTTTATGATAAATAAAATGATGGATGGCTCCGGTGTAATTTTGTTGCCTTTAAGTCTACCAGAAGTTAAGTTTGATCAACATAAGGTTTGTTTCATATTTTGCTGCTGAAATGGAATTTGTCAGCCCAAATTCCCATAACGTCTTACCTTTGTCATTCTTCTGAAGTTGATCTTTTAACATCTGTGCAGAATAACTGCTGTCCATGAATATCACCATCTGTAGCACATGAACATCATGATGAAATAACACAAGACATTTCAAATGACCACCATTTCAATTTCATTGTATATATATATAATACCTCTGTAAATGTCAATGTCAATGCCACCTTTATTTATATAGCGCTTTAGACAAAATACATTGCATCAAAGCAGCTTAACAACAATAATTAGTAAACAGTGTGTCATAATGCTTAATTCAGGGGATGTTATCTCTGTTCAGTTTAATGGTGTCTGTGCATTCATTTTCAATTCATTGGTGTCTTTGTTCACTTTAAAAAATGTCTGTGTGTTAAAATTCAATCAAATCAACGATATCGTTGTAAATGAGGGGAACTCAACTAAGCAAGCCAGAGGCGACAGTGGCAAGGGAACCATAACTCCAACGGTGACAGAAATGGAGAAAAAAACCTTGGGAGAAACCAGGCTCAGTTGGGGGGCCAGTTCTCCTCTGACCAGACGAATCCCTCAGTTCAATTCCAGGCTGCAGCAGAATGAAGAAGACACATCTGTGTGCTGTGGTCGTATCCTGATGATCGTCAAAGACGAGGTCTTCGCAGGGGATTGGTATCCGTGGTGTTCTTGTACTGGACTTCGCTTTGTTTGAGGGCTGTAGAGGGATTTTCTAGTTCCGGACCCAGCATCTGGTCCAGAGAAGAATCATCTGTCTCCTGTGGTCACATCCTGATGGTCATCTGAAGCACGGTCTTCCGAGGGATCTGCATCTGGTGTTCTAGTTGTCCTGGTCTCCGCTGTCCTTCCGGGTCCTAGGGGTCCTTTCCCCAAAATCTGGTCTGGATACGCACTGGATCCTGTTGACTGCAATGCCATCTGATCTGGATACGGGCTGGATCTGGTGGCTCCGAAGAGCTCGGAAGGACAAACAGACCAATATTAGCGTAGATGCCATTCTACTAAAGTTATAGCAGATATATGGTGTAGTGTGGAGAGTGTTCTCGGTTCCGGATTTCTTACATAAATGCAGCCTAAGAATCCTTTAACGGATTTGAATATTAGAAGCATATTAGTATTTATGTGTAAGCCAGGTTAAAGAGATGGGTTTTTAATCTAGATTTAAACTGCAAGGGTGTATCTGCCAACCGAACTCTATTAGGTAAGTTATTCCATAGTTTAGGCGCTAAGTGGGAAAAGGATCTGCCACCAGCAGTTGATTTTGAAATTCTAGGTATTATCAAATTTCCTGAGTTTTGAGAACGTAGTGAACGCATAGG
>CM065677.1:4995747-5003247 GCA_033220385.1 Triplophysa yarkandensis | reverse complement strand
ATGAGAGAACAGATTATATTTGTTTATATCATAATGGCTGGATATTTTTATTTGAAAAGAAACATTTAGTTGTTAAAAGCTGGTGAAAGATGTCTGGTATTGTGAAACTTTCAAAGTATAAAACATCGGTTAAGTTAAATTTAAACAATGAACTTACTGAAATGTTAAGTGTACATTGGTCTTTCAGCTCATGTCATGTAAATAAAAATAGCTTGTGAATGGTCGGGATGCAAGAAAGCATGACCCCCTAAAATTAAAACTATGATGTTTAGTTTCGAGAAAGATTTGTGTAAAATCTGCCAAACACCCATTCTAAACCATAAACATCTACAGATATCTTCTAAAAGTCTATATGACTTCTTACAAAAGACGTCTTCGAGATGTCTTGTTGACGAAAAGGAAGACATAACATAGATTTCTGACAGTTTGCCTGCTTTTTGAGTTACTTTAGTCTTTGTAACACACAAATAATCATGTGTTACAGTATGCATTTATCATTAATCTAACATTAAACCATACATTAAAATATGTGCAAACTTTCGATCATGACCTTGGTGTTGCTACCATCATTCTATAAGCTAGAAGAAATCATATGTTTTAGTTATTTCACAGTATGAGATTCATAGATTTATAGATTAAAAAAATTCAAAACGAGTTTTCAAGAACTTGTTCATTCCCTGACTGATGACTGAAACAAGACACTGTATTTAATCATCTCTTTGATTGAATGGCCTGTTCAGACTCATTGTGCCCAAAAGCACATGATGACATCACACACGGGTTACAAGGTCAGGATTTGTGTCTAAGGTAAAATTTAGAAAATCAGTTAGATACCGTCCATCAGTCTCATGAAAAAACCTCACGATGTGAGTCTTCTGCTTCAAGACGTTAATGGTCTCCTCCAACTCCATCTTTCCCTTAAACAAAACACAACACAACTGAGATCTGAAGCCCATTTAATGAACACAACAAACAAACTTCAGTTGCTACACGAGTCATAGTATACATCAAATGCCCAAAAGTCAAATTGCAGAAGAGATTTGAACATGAGAGAAGAAGTTCAGATGAAATGAGTAAACGGGTTTAAGATTAGATGGAAACATCTGCTCACTCTTCCTCACAGGTGTTAGCATGTCTGTTCCAAAAGTGTCTGTAGATGTGATTGTGGAACGAGAAGCGATATGCAAACAACTGGAAGTAAAATAAATCCTGCCATTGAAGTTCTCGTAGAGAAACTTCATCTGGACCATTCATGTTGCTTCACCTGACAGATTATCGGCATCTCTCTGGGTTCATGCGTGTTCTTCATGTGCAACAGAAACACAGAGTCGCTCTGAAAGTTCAGCTCAAAGATCTTACACACAGCTGTACAAAACACGCAACACAATGAGTCTGAACAGGCCATTCAGTCAAAGAGATGAAGATCACTTACTGTATGATGCTGTGATGCCATGGACACTCTGCAGATGACACCGAAGCTGACACTGTGTTTGAAAGCAGTATTCTGTTCAGATTTCCGTCTTGATGATCTTTCTGAACATGACATTTCACATGTTTCAGAAGAATGCTAAAAATAATAAAGCATTCTCAACATGCACAATCATTTCTGCTGCAAAAGGATGCAAATACAGCCGTTATCTAACAACAGAACAGTTCTATATTCATGCACATTTATGAGGATATGGACAGTCATGACTACTGAAATCATTTGGTGAATCACCAAATACTGACCTGATGTTATTCTTCAGTTGTTCATCACAAAGCATTTGGGAAAAGCATTTGAAGCTTAAAGGTTTTCCTGGGTCACACACAGATGCTTCATAGTGGAGCTCATCCACAAACAACAGGACACTGGACTGAGATTCTGAACACTCGCTCTTCATGATGAACACATTATCAGGCGTTAATAAGGCGATCACACCATAACACTTCTCGATGATGACGGTAATGTGGACTCACTAAGAAACCAACTATATACTTCAATGAGAATTAAAAAAAATTCAACATTAAAACCATTCAACTGAAAGAAACAAAAATCAAATATTCATTTTTGCTAATTAATTCAGAACAAATGTGACATTACTAAACTTATCTTTACATGTTTCACATTAATAAGCATGTCAATAAAAATTTATAAATAGTTTCTTACTTGCTTGCTTTCAGTCACAAAGGAGAAAAATAGTTTAACTGACCGTTTACTTTCAGATAATTTAACTCTTTAACACATGAGTGTCAGATCTCATGACTGACACCTAGATTGACAGTTTGTATTGTCTGTATATTTAAGTGGTTAAGGAAACTGTTGAAGATGGACTCAGATGATCAGACTTTAGATTAGGGATGTCAATTTAGACAAATTCACTTAATTGATTAACATTTCAATTAATGACCAATTAATCATTAACATGTTTAATATATTGAGCCTATGCAATGGTATGGACGCATGAGGGTGCGTTGACAGGCACGCAAAACAAGCTTCCATACCTGAATAAAAAGGTTTTTAAGTTTAAATGAAAGCCTGTAGCACTGTTAATAAATAATATATGGACACATTAATGCAGATGTTCACTCTGAAGACATAAACAAATTTATACAGAATCATTGTGTGCATCTGTTTAAGTAACTGTTCTTCAGTTATTATGAGCATGTTATTTTCTTACTAAATATGCATAGAAATCCGACTTCATGGATGCAATTGCAGACAACATATATAGATTTAAAAAAAGTGCATTTTGCTCTATATTGTCTATAACGCATTACAACCTTTGGTCATAAATTTTTATTTTGATTTATTTTATTATTTATCTTTATTTTATTTTTAAAAGAATAATATTTGTTCATCATTATTAAACGGTTAGCTCCATTCCTCAACTCTGATTGGTCAGCAGCTGTGTTTTATTCATGATAAGGATCAGCTATGACCGTATTTCTGAGCCCCCTAAGCAATGATTTCTCTTATTGAAAACTTAATGCAAATTAATATATAGTTAAACATCCAACATTTCGCGTGGTTATCTTTTTATAAAAGCAATAATGTACGTAAGACCGGGCTTTATTGTGAATAAATCATGGCTGAGGGAGCTTCGCATCGTACCTAACACCACCAATCAGCCGTGATTTATTTACAATAAAGCACTGTCTTTCAGACATTATTGCTAAATTTAGTCTTAAAGAACAAAACAGAAGCCTACACTGACAAACTTGATATATGAAACAGAATGTTTAGTGACAAAATAAAAGAAACGCAAAGATCTTGAGATTTTTCTCTCACTTTAAACAGTTTGTGGTTTATTTTTATCAAACTGGTCGACAATAACAAAATCATAACACTTCTTTTAATAAAGTAATGAAACGTTTGTACCTTAAGCTTTTCTCAGCTGGGACCTGTCAATCATCACATCTCAGCGGCTGTGTTCCAAACTCCTGCGTCCATTAACTGTTTTATCTTTAATACTTAAATTCACTTTATTAATAACACAAATAATAAAGTAAACTTAATTATATATTGTCCCAAGTTCGGATGTTGCACAGTATTCATTTTTAAAATAAACAGCTAAACAGTTTGCTATTTGTGGCCGTGTTTGTCAGGATTTGGTTGCAGAAGAACCCAGATGAAGGCAGACGAGTAGATTTAACACAAAGACTTTAATAAACCAACAAAAAACACCCACAATGGGGGAAACCATGACAGAAAATGACAACACAAACTTCCCACAAGGGAGCAAGAACAAAACAAGGGAGAAGCGGGCATTGTATACAATAGAAAACAAACCATCACAGAACAGCAAACACAAGAGCACTATATAGGGAACATAAGGAGTGATAATGACATGTGGGCAGGTGTTAGGAATGAAACAATGATGGGAAGATAGACAGGTCAAAAGGGGGCGGGGCCAGGAGATGAGACAAGAGAGCACATGGCATGTCATAACAAACAACACCATGTGAAACTGGCAAAAAACACAGGTCTGCCATGACAGTGTTAAGTTAACATTATGCCAAGTGGTCACAAACAAAACAATGCATTGGAAACAAGTTCTTTTGTGTTAGTTGCAGTGCACTTTGCAATAAGCTATTTAATAAAAGTTAACATTGACTGTATAAGAAAGCTTTTACATTTACATTTACATTTAGTCATTTAGCAGACGCTTTTATCCAAAGCGACTTACAATAGTCGAGGAGACAATGAAGCGGTAAATAGCCGATACAACAATAGATGAACAAGTGCTACAACAATGCTATCGAGTTACACAGAGAGCGAAGTTACAAAAGATTTTTTTTTTTTTTTTTTGATAGAGTGAGTAGTTAGAAAAGAAGTGAGTTAGTGAGTTAGGTGTAGCCGGAAAAGATGAGTTTTTAGGAGTTTTTTAAAGATAGAGACCGAGTCTGACAAGCGTGAAGCCAGAGGCAGATCGTTCCACCATCGAGGGACTGAAGCAGAGAACGTTCGAGAGAGAGAACGTTCTCTTTTAATCTCTAACATACAAACCCCATCAACAAACAAAATAAAAGAAGAATTCAAACTGCAATAAGCGTTCTTCTGTATTTAATGTATTTAGTAGCAAAGACTGACCGCACTACTGACTTTCACTTAATAATGGACTCTTTCTTTGTCGTTTGATATAAAAGGCATTTTTATTTTTTAAAATAATTAATATTGAGAAATAATAAAGGTCAAAATTTGTCAACTCACTTTGTTAAAAATGAATCATGAATTGTGACCAATGGTATGTGAGATCAGTATGGTGAATGACATCGAATCATGATGTGTAAAGTTTCTTACATTATTTGTCAATATTGTATTTAAATGATTATTTACATTGTTTAACAATAATTGTGTAAGTGTACTTTATCAATTTTTGCTTTCATTCGTTGTATTCATTATAGATTTTAAAATATGAACTTTGGTCATTTAAACTCTTAAAACTCTTAATATGTAGCTACTTGAAATGTCTGAGTTTTAGGTACTTGTTTTATTTTGAACGTTTATTCATTTTTAGTTGAGAACTGTTAAATTAAAGTAATTTAATTAATGTAAAGCTACCGACAGTAGACAATTCTTGGCGTGTTTGGCACAGATGTTTCACAACTGGTCAAACAAAGAATGTTTTTCCAACGCAGCATCAAGTGTAAGTTTTGATAGGAAACTGGGACATCATCCGGACTAAAGAGAACAAGGACAACCCAAGTTTTTATCAGCGCTCAGTTCAGAAGTCTGCATCTCTAATGGTATGGGGTTGCATTAATGCGTGTGGCATGGGCAACTTACACATCTGGAAAGGCACCATCAATGCTGAAAGATATATCCAAGATCTAGAACATCCAGACATCGTCTCTTTCAGGAAAGACCTTGCATTTTCCAGCATGACAATGACAGACCACATACTGCATCAATTACAACATCATGGCTGCATAAAAGAAGGCAGTCCAATTCTTTAACCTTAGAACCAGGGGCGCAACTATCCAGTGTTAGAGGGGTATGCAGCAAAACTTTTGCCCCCCCCACTTCTAAATAAATAAGTGTGCCGGACATCATCATGTATGGGTTTGAAATAATAAATGTTTATTTTAAAGTATATCAGACTGCCACTGTAAGCCTATGGTATATATGTACGCATGTGTACACATTCATATATATATATATTAACAATGTCATCATAGCCTTTCCGGCTACACCTAACTCACTAGGAGTACCTTCTCTTCTACCCTACTCACTCTATCTTATAAAAAAAAACTTTTATAACTTCTCTCTCTGTGTAACTTTTGTTGTAGGACATGTTCACCTATTGTTGTATCGGCTATTTATTGCTTCATTGTCTCCTTGACTATTGAAAGTCGCTTTGGATAAAAGCGTCTGCTAAATGCCTAAATGTAAATGTAAATGTAAATAATAAAAAGTTACAAACAGGACTCAGTGAATAGGTTGGTAAACAGAACTTAGTTTGAGGTGGTCTAACTAAGGCTACGTTCACACTGCAGGCTGAAACGACCCAATTCTGATTTTTAGTTGTAGTTTATTTGTAGTAACACTAACTGCAACCATGGAAGTTTGATAGGAATAGTAGGCTACAGTGCTTTTAAGTAACACTACGTCAGTCTTATTTTGACATTATGAATACAATTGGTGCCTTAATCGGAACCAAAATAAACCTTTGTTTATTACTATACTACAATATTACATTTCATTTTGTCCAAGGAGCCGTTTTGTTTTATATGCTCCTAAGAAGAGTCACATAAAGCTCCATAATTGCTCAAAGTAAAAAAATATCATACTTTATAATGTTGTTTTTAATAATAATAATAAAAAAATAATAATTCAAGGAAATTTCTCTGGCATTTCTTTATTTTTGTTTTATCAAAAATGTACCGAACCATGACACAAGTGTATTGTATCGAACCGTGAATTTTGTGACCCTTTACACCCATACTTTTTCCATATTAATAATATTAAGAAATGAACCTGTTAGTATCACTTCCACCTAATGTTAGATCTGTTACCTTCCCCTGTCTTTCCTGATCCACCATCCTCACACCTGAAGGAAATAAACTCACTGTTAAATATAGCAGCCTAAATTCAACTTTTAATCAGCCTAGTGCTGCTAAAATTATATTAACATTTTGGATTATAAAAAGTACAAATATGCTACTGCTAATGATAA
The DNA here is from genome assembly GCA_033220385.1 of Triplophysa yarkandensis. Lineage (NCBI taxonomy): Eukaryota > Metazoa > Chordata > Actinopteri > Cypriniformes > Nemacheilidae > Triplophysa > Triplophysa yarkandensis. Next base: position 4,996,588 of record CM065677.1, on the reverse strand, counting down.
AACAAATCTAATTGTTTCCATGATAAACCAGCCTTATTGCATAAGTAATGTTTTCCAGCTTCTAGTCTTTTACTATGCATGCTTCCTTATATTAAACAGTTGTTCTTTTACTTTAATAAAATTGAGATATGTCATGCAAGGGATTGGTACCAAAGGGTTTAACCAAAATCTAAATGCAGATATCAGCAACATTATTTTGCAAGAAATTAGTGAACACTTGTCAGTCAACATTAATATTTGCAGGCCTCCAAGTTTGCTAGCAAATATGTGCATGATTCCACAATAAACCAGAGATATTAAAATCGTTACCAGACTCTTGTCATTTATTGTACATGCTACCTTATATGTTTCGGTTTTCAGCTCAGCAAACCTCAGATTTATATATTCTACATATTCTACATATTCTACATATTCTACATATTCTGTCTGCTATATTCCCAGTCTGTTCCTAGTCTGTTAACATGAATAAAGTATTTGCAAGCCTCCAAGTATAGACGTCACATTTACACTGTTGTCTTTCACCATCCACTTGTTTAGCTGCTGTCCTTTTCACTCTTTCTTTTTCTATTTTTAGACCCCGATAGTTTTTTGATTGATCCATCTTTTCAAGCTTCAATTACAACTGCTGCTCACTCAGCGCTCACGGCGCCCCGCCCACTCGTGATATTATCCTTCTATGTTTAAATTCTATAATGAATCTGATGAGGGCACCGGCGCCTACTCTAACCTGTTAGTCCTCTACAATTTATGTAACTTTTATTATTAAAACAAACTAACCATCGCTTCAGCGCCCCCCATGGTGCTGCGCCCCTATGGGCCGCATATAGCGCATACCCACTTT
>CM065677.1:4980747-4990747 GCA_033220385.1 Triplophysa yarkandensis | reverse complement strand
AATGTATATCAATATCAATGAAATATGAATAATATCAATTCTGTCCATCAAGAACAATATGTGCATTTATTAACTTGATATTATTGTTTTCTTATAGCAAAGTCAAGCGTTGTGACACTCATGGAGAGTGACACACCAAACTATGAGCAGGTAAATGTTCTTTATCAAATTAAAATATAGAATTAACTTCCATATTCCATACACCTACCAACAACAACAACAGATTAAATCTTGACCTGTTGAGTCAAGGATTAATAAAGCCTTTTAAATAACAATGTTGGGTAATATAACAATAGCAGAAATACTTGTATAAAACATTATTTATAAGTGTAACTGTATATAAATGACGCTTTTTCTGATTGGTTTTCTTTAGATTCCTCTTCCCAAAAGGGAAATGTGTGAAAACTGGGCCGAGGCCATAAAGACGGATACACAGGAAGAACCAGAGGCGTTCATCTCAGGTAAAACACTTCTCCATATGTGAATAATATCAATTCTGTCAATCAAGACCAATATGTGCATTTATTAACTTGATATTATTCTTTTCTTATAGCAAAGTCAAGCCTCATGGAGATAAACGCACAAGACAATGAGCAGGTAAATGTCCTTTTTATTATCAAATTACACAAAACAACACTGACCAACAACAAATAATATATATTGATGTGTGGATGTAAGTTAATAATATTGACTGATATTACTATTAAGCATTAATACTAATATAAGAGGTGTTTTTGTCAGTGTATGACATGGGTATATATTGTTTATTTTGTATATTCTGTCTTATTCTTTTTGATTAGATTTCTACAATAGCAAAGGTCAAAAGAATGCTCATGGATAAGGCAACAGCTTTACATTCCTATCTTTTCGACCCTGTGTATTTTCCATCCTGGCCATAAGTCTAAGGAATCTGGGAATCCATACCTTGATGTGATGGAGAGCGACACGCACTACACACTTTTTGCACTTCTTACACACTTTATATATGTAGCATTGTAACATGTTAGTATTGTTTAGAATAGAAGGTTTAATTAATTTAGGTTAGTAGGTTATAGTATTACTTTCAATAAAGTAATTTAATAGTTAAATTATTTTAAATAAAAAAAAATAGTATTAAGAACTTGTCTTGTGTCACTTTATCAATGCTTTTGTGTAAATACATTTATTTATGAACTTACACTATATTGTGTTCCTTGTCTACTACACATCATATACACAGTGAGATTGTCCCAAATATTGTACCTAAACCGTCTTTACAGGAGGCTGGCATAATTCATTTCTCACAATTTTTTTGAAACCGCATATGCCTAAAATATTAAAAAACCCTTCAAGAATAGAGTAGTTATTGGTGACTTGGTTGAAAGTAATGAGTAATGTTTGTGTTTATAAATAATGAGAGAACAGATTATATTTGTTTATATCATAATGGCTGGATATTTTTATTTGAAAAGAAACATTTAGTTGTTAAAAGCTGGTGAAAGATGTCTGGTATTGTGAAACTTTCAAAGTATAAAACATCGGTTAAGTTAAATTTAAACAATGAACTTACTGAAATGTTAAGTGTACATTGGTCTTTCAGCTCATGTCATGTAAATAAAAATAGCTTGTGAATGGTCGGGATGCAAGAAAGCATGACCCCCTAAAATTAAAACTATGATGTTTAGTTTCGAGAAAGATTTGTGTAAAATCTGCCAAACACCCATTCTAAACCATAAACATCTACAGATATCTTCTAAAAGTCTATATGACTTCTTACAAAAGACGTCTTCGAGATGTCTTGTTGACGAAAAGGAAGACATAACATAGATTTCTGACAGTTTGCCTGCTTTTTGAGTTACTTTAGTCTTTGTAACACACAAATAATCATGTGTTACAGTATGCATTTATCATTAATCTAACATTAAACCATACATTAAAATATGTGCAAACTTTCGATCATGACCTTGGTGTTGCTACCATCATTCTATAAGCTAGAAGAAATCATATGTTTTAGTTATTTCACAGTATGAGATTCATAGATTTATAGATTAAAAAAATTCAAAACGAGTTTTCAAGAACTTGTTCATTCCCTGACTGATGACTGAAACAAGACACTGTATTTAATCATCTCTTTGATTGAATGGCCTGTTCAGACTCATTGTGCCCAAAAGCACATGATGACATCACACACGGGTTACAAGGTCAGGATTTGTGTCTAAGGTAAAATTTAGAAAATCAGTTAGATACCGTCCATCAGTCTCATGAAAAAACCTCACGATGTGAGTCTTCTGCTTCAAGACGTTAATGGTCTCCTCCAACTCCATCTTTCCCTTAAACAAAACACAACACAACTGAGATCTGAAGCCCATTTAATGAACACAACAAACAAACTTCAGTTGCTACACGAGTCATAGTATACATCAAATGCCCAAAAGTCAAATTGCAGAAGAGATTTGAACATGAGAGAAGAAGTTCAGATGAAATGAGTAAACGGGTTTAAGATTAGATGGAAACATCTGCTCACTCTTCCTCACAGGTGTTAGCATGTCTGTTCCAAAAGTGTCTGTAGATGTGATTGTGGAACGAGAAGCGATATGCAAACAACTGGAAGTAAAATAAATCCTGCCATTGAAGTTCTCGTAGAGAAACTTCATCTGGACCATTCATGTTGCTTCACCTGACAGATTATCGGCATCTCTCTGGGTTCATGCGTGTTCTTCATGTGCAACAGAAACACAGAGTCGCTCTGAAAGTTCAGCTCAAAGATCTTACACACAGCTGTACAAAACACGCAACACAATGAGTCTGAACAGGCCATTCAGTCAAAGAGATGAAGATCACTTACTGTATGATGCTGTGATGCCATGGACACTCTGCAGATGACACCGAAGCTGACACTGTGTTTGAAAGCAGTATTCTGTTCAGATTTCCGTCTTGATGATCTTTCTGAACATGACATTTCACATGTTTCAGAAGAATGCTAAAAATAATAAAGCATTCTCAACATGCACAATCATTTCTGCTGCAAAAGGATGCAAATACAGCCGTTATCTAACAACAGAACAGTTCTATATTCATGCACATTTATGAGGATATGGACCTCATGACTACTGAAATCATTTGGTGAATCACCAAATACTGACCTGATGTTATTCTTCAGTTGTTCATCACAAAGCATTTGGGAAAAGCATTTGAAGCTTAAAGGTTTTCCTGGGTCACACACAGATGCTTCATAGTGGAGCTCATCCACAAACAACAGGACACTGGACTGAGATTCTGAACACTCGCTCTTCATGATGAACACATTATCAGGCGTTAATAAGGCGATCACACCATAACACTTCTCGATGATGACGGTAATGTGGACTCACTAAGAAACCAACTATATACTTCAATGAGAATTAAAAAAAATTCAACATTAAAACCATTCAACTGAAAGAAACAAAAATCAAATATTCATTTTTGCTAATTAATTCAGAACAAATGTGACATTACTAAACTTATCTTTACATGTTTCACATTAATAAGCATGTCAATAAAAATTTATAAATAGTTTCTTACTTGCTTGCTTTCAGTCACAAAGGAGAAAAATAGTTTAACTGACCGTTTACTTTCAGATAATTTAACTCTTTAACACATGAGTGTCAGATCTCATGACTGACACCTAGATTGACAGTTTGTATTGTCTGTATATTTAAGTGGTTAAGGAAACTGTTGAAGATGGACTCAGATGATCAGACTTTAGATTAGGGATGTCAATTTAGACAAATTCACTTAATTGATTAACATTTCAATTAATGACCAATTAATCAATTAATCATTAACATGTTTAATATATTGAGCCTATGCAATGGTATGGACGCATGAGGGTGCGTTGACAGGCACGCAAAACAAGCTTCCATACCTGAATAAAAAGGTTTTTAAGTTGAAATGAAAGCCTGTAGCACTGTTAATAAATAATATATGGACACATTAATGCAGATGTTCACTCTGAAGACATAAACAAATTTATACAGAATCATTGTGTGCATCTGTTTAAGTAACTGTTCTTCAGTTATTATGAGCATGTTATTTTCTTACTAAATATGCATAGAAATCCGACTTCATGGATGCAATTGCAGACAACATATATAGATTTAAAAAAAGTGCATTTTGCTCTGTATTGTCTATAACGCATTACAACCTTTGGTCATAAATTTTTATTTTGATTTATTTTATTATTTATCTTTATTTTATTTTTAAAAGAATAATATTTGTTCATCATTATTAAACGGTTAGCTCCATTCCTCAACTCTGATTGGTCAGCAGCTGTGTTTTATTCATGATAAGGATCAGCTATGACCGTATTTCTGAGCCCCCTAAGCAATGATTTCTCTTATTGAAAACTTAATGCAAATTAATATATAGTTAAACATCCAACATTTCGCGTGGTTATCTTTTTATAAAAGCAATAATGTACGTAAGACCGGGCTTTATTGTGAATAAATCATGGCTGAGGGAGCTTCGCATCGTACCTAACACCACCAATCAGCCGTGATTTATTTACAATAAAGCACTGTCTTTCAGACATTATTGCTAAATTTAGTCTTAAAGAACAAAACAGAAGCCTACACTGACAAACTTGATATATGAAACAGAATGTTTAGTGACAAAATAAAAGAAACGCAAAGATCTTGAGATTTTTCTCTCACTTTAAACAGTTTGTGGTTTATTTTTATCAAACTGGTCGACAATAACAAAATCATAACACTACTTTTAATAAAGTAATGAAACGTTTGTACCTTAAGCTTTTCTCAGCTGGGACCTGTCAATCATCACATCTCAGCGGCTGTGTTCCAAACTCCTGCGTCCATTAACTGTTTTATCTTTAATACTTAAATTCACTTTATTAATAACACAAATAATAAAGTAAACTTAATTATATATTGTCCCAAGTTCGGATGTTGCACAGTATTCATTTTTAAAATAAACAGCTAAACAGTTTGCTATTTGTGGCCGTGTTTGTCAGGATTTGGTTGCAGAAGAACCCAGATGAAGGCAGACGAGTAGATTTAACACAAAGACTTTAATAAACCAACAAAAAACACCCACAATGGGGGAAACCATGACAGAAAATGACAACACAAACTTCCCACAAGGGAGCAAGAACAAAACAAGGGAGAAGCGGGCATTGTATACAATAGAAAACAAACCATCACAGAACAGCAAACACAAGAGCACTATATAGGGAACATAAGGAGTGATAATGACATGTGGGCAGGTGTTAGGAATGAAACAATGATGGGAAGATAGACAGGTCAAAAGGGGGCGGGGCCAGGAGATGAGACAAGAGAGCACATGGCATGTCATAACAAACAACACCATGTGAAACTGGCAAAAAACACAGGTCTGCCATGACAGTGTTAAGTTAACATTATGCCAAGTGGTCACAAACAAAACAATGCATTGGAAACAAGTTCTTTTGTGTTAGTTGCAGTGCACTTTGCAATAAGCTATTTAATAAAAGTTAACATTGACTGTATAAGAAAGCTTTTACATTTACATTTACATTTAGTCATTTAGCAGACGCTTTTATCCAAAGCGACTTACAATAGTCGAGGAGACAATGAAGCGGTAAATAGCCGATACAACAATAGATGAACAAGTGCTACAACAATGCTATCGAGTTACACAGAGAGCGAAGTTACAAAAGATTTTTTTTTTTTTTTTTTGATAGAGTGAGTAGTTAGAAAAGAAGTGAGTTAGTGAGTTAGGTGTAGCCGGAAAAGATGAGTTTTTAGGAGTTTTTTAAAGATAGAGACCGAGTCTGACAAGCGTGAAGCCAGAGGCAGATCGTTCCACCATCGAGGGACTGAAGCAGAGAACGTTCGAGAGAGAGAACGTTCTCTTTTAATCTCTAACATACAAACCCCATCAACAAACAAAATAAAAGAAGAATTCAAACTGCAATAAGCGTTCTTCTGTATTTAATGTATTTAGTAGCAAAGACTGACCGCACTACTGACTTTCACTTAATAATGGACTCTTTCTTTGTCGTTTGATATAAAAGGCATTTTTATTTTTTAAAATAATTAATATTGAGAAATAATAAAGGTCAAAATTTGTCAACTCACTTTGTTAAAAATGAATCATGAATTGTGACCAATGGTATGTGAGATCAGTATGGTGAATGACATCGAATCATGATGTGTAAAGTTTCTTACATTATTTGTCAATATTGTATTTAAATGATTATTTACATTGTTTAACAATAATTGTGTAAGTGTACTTTATCAATTTTTGCTTTCATTCGTTGTATTCATTATAGATTTTAAAATATGAACTTTGGTCATTTAAACTCTTAAAACTCTTAATATGTAGCTACTTGAAATGTCTGAGTTTTAGGTACTTGTTTTATTTTGAACGTTTATTCATTTTTAGTTGAGAACTGTTAAATTAAAGTAATTTAATTAATGTAAAGCTACCGAGGTTATAAAAGACAATTCTTGGCGTGTTTGGCACAGATGTTTCACAACTGGTCAAACAAAGAATGTTTTTCCAACGCAGCATCAAGTGTAAGTTTTGATAGGAAACTGGGACATCATCCGGACTAAAGAGAACAAGGACAACCCAAGTTTTTATCAGCGCTCAGTTCAGAAGTCTGCATCTCTAATGGTATGGGGTTGCATTAATGCGTGTGGCATGGGCAACTTACACATCTGGAAAGGCACCATCAATGCTGAAAGATATATCCAAGATCTAGAACATCCAGACATCGTCTCTTTCAGGAAAGACCTTGCATTTTCCAGCATGACAATGACAGACCACATACTGCATCAATTACAACATCATGGCTGCATAAAAGAAGGCAGTCCAATTCTTTTAACCTTAGAACCAGGGGCGCAACTATCCAGTGTTAGAGGGGTATGCAGCAAAACTTTTGCCCCCCCCACTTCTAAATAAATAAGTGTGCCGGACATCATCATGTATGGGTTTGAAATAATAAATGTTTATTTTAAAGTATATCAGACTGCCACTGTAAGCCTATGGTATATATGTACGCATGTGTACACATTCATATATATATATATTAACAATGTCATCATAGCCTTTCCGGCTACACCTAACTCACTAGGAGTACCTTCTCTTCTACCCTACTCACTCTATCTTATAAAAAAAAACTTTTATAACTTCTCTCTCTGTGTAACTTTTGTTGTAGGACATGTTCACCTATTGTTGTATCGGCTATTTATTGCTTCATTGTCTCCTTGACTATTGAAAGTCGCTTTGGATAAAAGCGTCTGCTAAATGCCTAAATGTAAATGTAAATGTAAATAATAAAAAGTTACAAACAGGACTCAGTGAATAGGTTGGTAAACAGAACTTAGTTTGAGGTGGTCTAACTAAGGCTACGTTCACACTGCAGGCTGAAACGACCCAATTCTGATTTTTAGTTGTAGTTTATTTGTAGTAACACTAACTGCAACCATGGAAGTTTGATAGGAATAGTAGGCTACAGTGCTTTTAAGTAACACTACGTCAGTTTTATTTTGACATTATGAATACAATTGGTGCCTTAATCGGAACCAAAATAAACCTTTGTTTATTACTATACTACAATATTACATTTCATTTTGTCCAAGGAGCCGTTTTGTTTTATATGCTCCTAAGAAGAGTCACATAAAGCTCCATAATTGCTCAAAGTAAAAAAATATCATACTTTATAATGTTGTTTTTAATAATAATAATAAAAAAATAATAATTCAAGGAAATTTCTCTGGCATTTCTTTATTTTTGTTTTATCAAAAATGTACCGAACCATGACACAAGTGTATTGTATCGAACCGTGAATTTTGTGACCCTTTACACCCATACTTTTTCCATATTAATAATATTAAGAAATGAACCTGTTAGTATCACTTCCACCTAATGTTAGATCTGTTACCTTCCCCTGTCTTTCCTGATCCACCATCCTCACACCTGAAGGAAATAAACTCACTGTTAAATATAGCAGCCTAAATTCAACTTTTAATCAGCCTAGTGCTGCTAAAATTATATTAACATTTTGGATTATAAAAAGTACAAATATGCTACTGCTAATGATAAAACAAATCTAATTGTTTCCATGATAAACCAGCCTTATTGCATAAGTAATGTTTTCCAGCTTCTAGTCTTTTACTATGCATGCTTCCTTATATTAAACAGTTGTTCTTTTACTTTAATAAAATTGAGATATGTCATGCAAGGGATTGGTACCAAAGGGTTTAACCAAAATCTAAATGCAGATATCAGCAACATTATTTTGCAAGAAATTAGTGAACACTTGTCAGTCAACATTAATATTTGCAGGCCTCCAAGTTTGCTAGCAAATATGTGCATGATTCCACAATAAACCAGAGATATTAAAATCGTTACCAGACTCTTGTCATTTATTGTACATGCTACCTTATATGTTTCGGTTTTCAGCTCAGCAAACCTCAGATTTATATATTCTACATATTCTACATATTCTACATATTCTACATATTCTGTCTGCTATATTCCCAGTCTGTTCCTAGTCTGTTAACATGAATAAAGTATTTGCAAGCCTCCAAGTATAGACGTCACATTTACACTGTTGTCTTTCACCATCCACTTGTTTAGCTGCTGTCCTTTTCACTCTTTCTTTTTCTATTTTTAGACCCCGATAGTTTTTTTGATTGATCCATCTTTTCAAGCTTCAATTACAACTGCTGCTCACTCAGCGCTCACGGCGCCCCGCCCACTCGTGATATTATCCTTCTATGTTTAAATTCTATAATGAATCTGATGAGGGCACCGGCGCCTACTCTAACCTGTTAGTCCTCTACAATTTATGTAACTTTTATTATTAAAACAAACTAACCATCGCTTCAGCGCCCCCCATGGTGCTGCGCCCCTATGGGCCGCATATAGCGCATACCCACTTTTTGCGCCACTGCTTAGAACACATTTCCTATGGACAGAATCCCCCACCTGAGCTTTAGATCTCTGCAGCTCGTCCAGAGTCATCATGAGCCTCTTAGCTGCATTTCTGACCAGCGCTCTACTTGTTCGGCCTGTGAGTTTAGGTGGACGGCCTTGTCTTGGTAGGTTTACAGTTGTGCCACACTCCTTCCATTTCTGAATGATCGCTTGAACAGTGTTCCGTGGGATGTTCAAGGCTTGGGAAATCTTTTTGTATCCTAAACCTGCTTTAATTTCTCAATAACTTTACAACTGACCTGTCTGGTGTGTTCTTTGGACTTCTTGATGTTGTTGTCTCAATATTCTCTTAGAAAACCTCGGTGGACTTCATATGGCAGCTGTATTTGTACTGACATTAGATTACACACTTGTGCACTCTCTTTAGTCATTGGCACTCATCAGGCAATGGACAACTGACTGCACTCTGACCAAAGAGGGCTGAATAATTACGCACACCCCACTTTTCAGTTCTTTATTTGTAAGAAATATTTGGAATCATGTATGATTTTCGTTCCACTTCTCACGTGTACACCACTTTGTATCGGTCTTTCACGTGGAATTCCAATAAAATTGATTCATGTTTGTGGCTCTAATGTGACAAAATGTGAAAAAGTTCAAGGGTACCGAATACTTTTGCAAGCCACGGTTAGTAAATAGAATCTCATTTTCTACTGAATCCATAGAAAAAAGGCTCTACAGCTATTTTTGGTGTTTGTAAATAGTATCCATCTTTTGTTAACGCTTTAAACAACATTTTGGTTGCTATAAAGCAACATTTGTTTTTGTTGTGGATAATAAAAATAAATATTCTTATACATTTTTATGATAAATAAAATGATGGATGGCTCCGGTGTAATTTTGTTGCCTTTAAGTCTACCAGAAGTTAGGTTTGATCAACATAGGGTTTGTTTCATATTTTGCTGCTGAAATGGAATTTGTCAGCCCAAATTCCCATAACGTCTTACCTTTGTCATTCTTCTGAAGTTGATCTTTTAACATCTGTGCAGAATAACTGCTGTCCATGAATATCACCATCTGTAGCACATGAACATCATGA
>CM065677.1:4965747-4975747 GCA_033220385.1 Triplophysa yarkandensis | reverse complement strand
TGATATTATTGTTTTCTTATAGCAAAGTCAAGCGTTGTGACACTCATGGAGAGTGACACACCAAACTATGAGCAGGTAAATGTTCTTTATCAAATTAAAATATAGAATTAACTTCCATATTCCATACACCTACCACCAACAACAACAGTTTAAATCTTGACCTGTTGAGTCAAGGATTAATAAAGCCTTTTAAATAACAATGTTGGGTAATATAACAATAGCAGAAATATTTGTATAAAACATTATAAGTATAACTGTGTATAAATGACGCTTTTTCTGATTGGTTTTCTTTAGATTCCTCTTCCCAAAAGGGAAATGTGTGAAAACTGGGCCGAGGCCATAAAGACGGATGCACAGGAAGAACCAGAGGCGTTCATCTCAGGTAAAACACTTCTCCATATGTGAATAATATCAATTCTGTCCATCAAGAACAATATGTGCATTTATTAACTTGATATTATTCTTTTCTTATAGCAAAGTCAAGCCTCATGGAGATAAACATACAAGACAATGAGCAGGTAAATGTCCTTTTTATTATCAAATTACACAAAACAACACTGACCAACAACAAATAATATATATTGATGTGTGGATGTAAGTTAATAATATTGACTGATATTACTATTAAGCATTAATACTAATATAAGAGGTGTTTTTGTCAGTGTATGGCATGGGTATATATTGTTTATTTTGTATATTCTGTCTTATTCTTTTTGATTAGATTTCTACAATAGCAAAGGTCAAAAGAATGCTCATGGATAAGGCAACAGCTTTACATTCCTATCTTTTCGACCCTGTGTATTTTCCATCCTGGCCCTAAGTCTAAGGAATCTGGGAATCCATACCTCGATATGATGGAGAGCGACACGCACTACACACTTTTTGCACTTCTTACACACTTTATATATGTAGCTTTGTAGCATTGTTTAGTATAGAATGTTTAATTAATTTAGGTTAGTAGGTTATAGTATTACTCTCAATAAAGTAATAATTTAAAAGTTAAAATAGTTAAATCAATTTTTAAATAAAAAAAAATTAGTTTTAATAACTTGTCCTGTGTCACTTTATCAATGCTTTTGTGTAAATAAACTTATTTATGAATTTACACTATATTGTGTTCCTTGTCTACTACACATCATATACACAGTGAGATTGTCCCATATATTGTACCTAAACGGTCTTTACAGGAGGCTGGCATAATTCATTTCTCACAATTTTTTTGAAACCACATATGCCTAAAATATTAAAAAAACCCTTCAGTTCTATGAAGATTTTATTCCCTTCAAGAATAGAGTAGTTATTGGTGACTTGGTTGAAAGTAATGAGTAATGTTTGTGTTTATAAAATAATGAGAGAACAGATTATATTTGCTTATATCATAATGGCTGGATATTTATTTGGAAAGAAACATTTAGTTGTTAAAAGCTGGTGAAAGATGTCTGGTATTGTGAAACTTTCAAAGTATAAAACATTGGTTAAGTTAAATTTAAAAAATGAACTTACTGAAATAAAATGTTAAGTGTACATTGGTCTTTCAGCTCATGTCATGTAAATAAAAATAGCTTGTGAATCGTCGGGATGCAAGAAAGCATGACCCCCTAAAATTAAAACTATGATGTTAAGTTTTGAGAAAGATTTGTGTAAAATCTTCTGCCAAACACCCATCCTAAACCATAAACATCTACAGATATCTTCTAAAGGTCTATATGACTTCTTACAAAAGACGTCTTCGAGATGTCTTGTTGACGAAAAGGAAGACATCACATAGATTTCTGACAGTTTGCCTGCTTTTTGAGTTACTTTAGTCTTTGTAACACACAAATAATCATGTGTTACAGTATGCATTTATCATTAATCTAACATTAAACCATACATTAAAATATGTGCAAACTTTCGATCATGACCTTGGTGTTGCTACCATCATTCTATAAGCTAGAAGAAATCATATGTTTTAGTTATTTCACAGTATGAGATTCATAGATTTATAGATTAAAAAAATTCAAAACGAGTTTTCAAGAACTTGTTCATTCCCTGACTGATGACTGAAACAAGACACTGTATTTAATCATCTCTTTGATTGAATGGCCTGTTCAGACTCATTGTGCCCAAAAGCACATGATGACATCACACACGGGTTACAAGGTCAGGATTTGTGTCTAAGGTAAAATTTAGAAAATCAGTTAGATACCGTCCATCAGTCTCATGAAAAAACCTCACGATGTGAGTCTTCTGCTTCAAGACGTTAATGGTCTCCTCCAACTCCATCTTTCCCTTAAACAAAACACAACACAACTGAGATCTGAAGCCCATTTAATGAACACAACAAACAAACTTCAGTTGCTACACGAGTCATAGTATATATCAAATGCCCAAAAGTCAAATTGCAGAAGAGATTTGAACATGAGAGAAGAAGTTCAGATGAAATGAGTAAACGGGTTTAAGATTAGATGGAAACATCTGCTCACTCTTCCTCACAGGTGTTAGCATGTCTGTTCCAAAAGTGTCTGTAGATGTGATTGTGGAACGAGAAGCGATATGCAAACAACTGGAAGTAAAATAAATCCTGCCATTGAAGTTCTCGTAGAGAAACTTCATCTGGACCATTCATGTTGCTTCACCTGACAGATTATCGGCATCTCTCTGGGTTCATGCGTGTTCTTCATGTGCAACAGAAACACAGAGTCGCTCTGAAAGTTCAGCTCAAAGATCTTACACACAGCTGTACAAAACACGCAACACAATGAGTCTGAACAGGCCATTCAGTCAAAGAGATGAAGATCACTTACTGTATGATGCTGTGATGCCATGGACACTCTGCAGATGACACCGAAGCTGACACTGTGTTTGAAAGCAGTATTCTGTTCAGATTTCCGTCTTGATGATCTTTCTGAACATGACATTTCACATGTTTCAGAAGAATGCTAAAAATAATAAAGCATTCTCAACATGCACAATCATTTCTGCTGCAAAAGGATGCAAATACAGCCGTTATCTAACAACAGAACAGTTCTATATTCATGCACATTTATGAGGATATGGACGTCATGACTACTGAAATCATTTGGTGAATCACCAAATACTGACCTGATGTTATTCTTCAGTTGTTCATCACAAAGCATTTGGGAAAAGCATTTGAAGCTTAAAGGTTTTCCTGGGTCACACACAGATGCTTCATAGTGGAGCTCATCCACAAACAACAGGACACTGGACTGAGATTCTGAACACTCGCTCTTCATGATGAACACATTATCAGGCGTTAATAAGGCGATCACACCATAACACTTCTCGATGATGACGGTAATGTGGACTCACTAAGAAACCAACTATATACTTCAATGAGAATTAAAAAAAATTCAACATTAAAACCATTCAACTGAAAGAAACAAAAATCAAATATTCATTTTTGCTAATTAATTCAGAACAAATGTGACATTACTAAACTTATCTTTACATGTTTCACATTAATAAGCATGTCAATAAAAATTTATAAATAGTTTCTTACTTGCTTGCTTTCAGTCACAAAGGAGAAAAATAGTTTAACTGACCGTTTACTTTCAGATAATTTAACTCTTTAACACATGAGTGTCAGATCTCATGACTGACACCTAGATTGACAGTTTGTATTGTCTGTATATTTAAGTGGTTAAGGAAACTGTTGAAGATGGACTCAGATGATCAGACTTTAGATTAGGGATGTCAATTTAGACAAATTCACTTAATTGATTAACATTTCAATTAATGACCAATTAATCAATTAATCATTAACATGTTTAATATATTGAGCCTATGCAATGGTATGGACGCATGAGGGTGCGTTGACAGGCACGCAAAACAAGCTTCCATACCTGAATAAAAAGGTTTTTAAGTTGAAATGAAAGCCTGTAGCACTGTTAATAAATAATATATGGACACATTAATGCAGATGTTCACTCTGAAGACATAAACAAATTTATACAGAATCATTGTGTGCATCTGTTTAAGTAACTGTTCTTCAGTTATTATGAGCATGTTATTTTCTTACTAAATATGCATAGAAATCCGACTTCATGGATGCAATTGCAGAAAATATATATAGATTTAAAAAAAGTGCATTTTGCTCTATATTGTCTATAACGCATTACAACCTTTGATCATAAATTTTTATTTTGATTTATTTTATTATTTATCTTTATTATATTTTTAAAAGAATAATATTTGTTCATCATTATTAAACGGTTAGCTCCATTCCTCAACTCTGATTGGTCAGCAGCTGTGTTTTATTCATGATAAGGATCAGCTATGACCGTATTTCTGAGCCCCCTAAGCAATGATTTCTCTTATTGAAAACTTAATGCAAATTAATATATAGTTAAACATCCAACATTTTGTGTGGTTATCTTTTTATAAAAGCAATAATGTACGTAAGACCGGGCTTTATTGTGAATAAATCATGGCTGAGGGAGCTTCGCATCGTACCTAACACCACCAATCAGCCGTGATTTATTTACAATAAAGCACAGTCTTTCAGACATTATTGCTAAATTTAGTCTTAAAGAACAAAACAGAAGCCTACACTGACAAACTTGATATATGAAACAGAATGTTTAGTGACAAAATAAAAGAAACGCAAAGATCTTGAGATTTTTCTCTCACTTTAAACAGTTGTGGTTAATTTTATCAAACTGGTCGACAATAACAAAATCATAACACAACTTTTAATAAAGTAATGAAACGTTTGTACCTTAAGCTTTTCTCAGCTGGGACCTGTCAATCATCACATCTCAGCGGCTGTGTTCCAAATTCCTGCGTCCATTAACTGTTTCATCTTTAATACTTAAATTCACTTTATAAATAACACAAATAATAAAGTAAACTTAATTATAGATTGTCCTAAGTTCGGATGTTGCACAGTATTCATTTTTAAAATAAACAGCTAAACAGTTTTGCTATTTGTGGCCGTGTTTGTCAGGATTTGGTTGCAGAAGAACCCAGATGAAGGCAGACGAGTAGATTTAACACAAAGACTTTAATAAACCAACAAAAAACACCCACAATGGGGGAAACCATGACAGAAAATGACAACACAAACTTCCCACAAGGGAGCAAGAACAAAACAAGAGAGAAGCGGGCATTGTATACAATAGAAAACAAACCATCACAGAACAGCAAACACAAGAGCACTATATAGGGAACATAAGGAGTGATAATGACATGTGGGCAGGTGTTAGGAATGAAACAATGATGGGAAGATAGACAGGTCAAAAGGGGGCGGGGCCAGGAGATGAGACAAGAGAGCACATGGCATGTCATAACAAACAACACCATGTGAAACTGGCAAAAAACACAGGTCTGCCATGACAGTGTTAAGTTAACATTATGCCAAGTGGTCACAAACAAAACAATGCATTGGAAACAAGTTCTTTTGTGTTAGTTGCAGTGCACTTTGCAATAAGCTATTTTAAAAAAGTTAACATTGACTGTATAAGAAAGCTTTTAATCTCTAACATACAACCCCAATCAATCAATCAATCAATCAATCTTTTGTTTGTCACAGACACTGTTACATGCCGTGAAATGGCACCCCTCCGACCATAAACACATATCACATTCAAGGGAAGACAGATCGGAGAGGTAGTAAAGAGAAAAAGGAACAACATGATACACAAGGAAAGTTGCTCAAAAAAAGAAGACTGTCCTCTCAGATTGTCCTTCAGTAGGGCAGTGTGAGACCCGGGAGACAAAAAAGCCCTAGCATTAAGCACATAAACTGTACATGATATTGCATTGGGGAGGGGACAGGGAATGTTGAGATGTCCAATGTGGGCAACAGCCATCTGCCCCTGCAGCTATGAACAGCGCTGGATCCAGACCCGCCTGCCCACACCAGCGGTGAAAAGCATACGAAAGCGTGGGATACGGGTAGATGTAGTGATTGTCTATCTGTAGCTGTGTACGTATGTGTGTGTGCGTGCATGTGTGTGTCAGTGAGTCTGTGAGGCCTGAGAATCCAGTCCACAACAGATGTCCTTGGAATGGGTAGAGGAAATCAGAGCGTCTCGTTATCTTGTTCTCGTGGAGGTTGTTTGTCTTCAGCACAGGCCTTGGCCAAGGCCGTCCGAAAGGGTTGAAGCTGAAACAAAAGATTCTTCTTCGAATTTAGGACAATATCTGCTAGTTTCCGCAAGTATCTATTGTCCAGCACTGGTCGCCAGGTCAGCCAAATTCTGTTGCAGAGTTGCTAGTTTCTCCAAGATGTTTTCCATTTGCGGTCCATGGTTTCCATTTTACATGCCAAAGCCACTCAGTTGTTTTCCATTTTACGGTCTATGACCACCATGATGTTTTCCAGTTAATGGTCCATAGCCAAAGTCTCAGTACCAGCAGCTCTGCCCATCATTGTTTCAATCCAGCCGGTCAACTTGTTGGGGCTTTGAGCATTGAACGTTTTTAACAATCGTCGATACCACAGGGTCCCACCTAATCCAATTAGCAGAATCCCTGTTACCAAAGTTCCGAATAGGTTAATATCTTCAATATCCTCCAGGGACAATGTCACCAGGCACACGATGCGCCACTTCTCCCACCTGTCCATCATGTATCCAGCTGCTAATGTTCCTGCAGGTCAGTTGGGTTCCCCCGAACCCCGGCTTCTCGTCGAGAATAGGGTGTCAATTGCTAGAGACCAGCTAATCAAATCCATTATTCCTTTTCTGTTTCGAGAGCAGGGCAAAGAGAGTCTCAGAATAGAGTAACAAGACATAGCAAGCATAGCAAGGAGAGATAAGGGAAGGAGAAGGAAAAGATGCGACCGCCTTCGCCAAAAGCCAAATGAGAACCCCCCATCGACAAATAAAATAAAAGAAGAATTCAAACTGCAATAAGGGTTCTTCTGTATTTAATGTATTTAGTAGCAAAGACTGACCGCACTACTTACTTTCATTTAATAAAAATTGCAATTTTGCTTTGTCGTTTGATATAAAAGGCATTTTAATTATTTAAAAAAAAAAAAGAATTGATATTGAGAAATAATAAAGGTCACTTTTTAATTTCAAATTTGTCAACTCACTTTGTTAAAAATGAATCGTGAATTGTGACCAATCGTTTGGTGAATGACATCGAATCATGAGTTGAGTGAATGGTTAAATCCCTAACAAACACCACAATAAACTATATGTGATGTTAACTAACATAAGCCTTGGTAAAGTTTCTTACATTACTTGTCAATATTGTATTAGAATGATTATTTACATTGTTTAACAATAATTGTGTAAGTGTACTTTATCAATTTTTGTTTTCATTCATTGCATTCATTATAGCTTTTAAAATATGAACTTTGATTATTTATTTACTTTGATTGTCTGAGTTTTAGGTACTTGTTTTATTTTGAACGTTTATTCATATTTAGTTGAGAACTGTTAAATTAAAGTAATTTAATTTTTGTAAAGTTACCGAGGTTATTAAAGACAATTCTTGGCGTGTTTGGAACACGTGCTTCACAACTGGTCAAACAAAGAATGTTTTCCAACGCAGCATCAAGTGTAAGTTTTGATAGGAAACTGGGACATCATCCGGACTAAAGAGAACAAGGACAACCCAAGTTTTTATCAGCGCTCAGTTCAGAAGTCTGCATCTCTAATGGTATTGGGCTGCATTAATGCGTGTGGCATGGGCAACTTACACATCTGGAAAGGCACCATCAATGCTGAAAGATATATCCAAGATCTAGAACATCCAGACATCGTCTCTTTCAGGAAAGACCTTGCATTTTCCAGCATGACAATGACAGACCACATACTGCATCAATTACAACATCATGGTTGCATAGAAGAAGGCAGTCCAATTCTTTTACCCTTAGAACACATGTCCTATGGACAGAATCTCCCACCTGAGCTTTAGATCTCTGCAGCTCGTCCAGAGTCATCATGAGCCTCTTGGCTGCATTTCTGACCAGCGCTCTACTTGTTCGGCCTGTGAGTTTAGGTGGACGGCCTTGTCTTGGTAGGTTTACAGTTGTGCCACACTCCTTCCATTTCTGAATGATCGCTTGAACAGTGTTCCGTGGGATGTTCAAGGCTTGTGAAATGTTTTTGCATCCTAAGCCTGCTTTAAATTTCTCAATAACTTTACAACTGACCTGTCTGGTGTGTTCTTTGGACTTCTTGATGTTGTTGTCTCAATATTCTCTTAGAAAACCTCGGTGGACTTCATATGGCAGCTGTATTTGTTCTGACATTAGATTACACACTTGTGCACTCTATTTAGTCATTGGCACTCATCAGGCAATGGACAACTGACTGCACTCTGACCAAAGAGGGCTGAATAATTACGCACACCCCACTTTTCAGTTCTTTATTTGTAAAAAATATTTGGAATCATGTATGATTTTCGTTCCACTTCTCACGTGTACACCACTTTGTATTGGTCTTTCAAGTAGAATTCCAATAAAATTGATTCATGTTCGTGGCTGTAATGTGACAAAATGTGAAAAAGTTCAAGGGGACCGAATACTTTTGCAAGCCACGGTTAGTAAATAGAATCTCATTTTCTACTGAATCCATAGAAAAAAGGCTCTACAGCTATTTTTGGTGTGTGTAAATAGCATCTATCTTTTGTTAACACTTTAAACAACATTTTGGTTGCTATAAAGCAACATTTGTTTTTGTTGTGGATAATACAAATAAATATTCTTATACATTTTTATGATAAATAAAATGATGGATGGCTCCGGTGTAATTTTGTTGCCTTTAAGTCTACCAGAAGTTGAGTTTGATCAACATAGGGTTTGTTTCATATTTTGCTGCTGAAATGGAATTTGTCAGCCCAAATTCCCATAACGTCTTACCTTTGTCATTCTTCTGAAGTTGATCTGTCCATGAATATCACCATCTGTAGCACATGAACATCATGATGAAATAACACAAGACATTTCAAATGACCACCATTTCAATTTCATTGTAAAGATCTGTCATTTAATATATATATATATATATATATATGTAATACCTCTGTAAATGTCAATGTCACCTTTATTTATATAGCGCTTTAGACAAAATACATTGCATCAAAGCAGCTTAACAACAATAATTAGTAAACAGTGTGTCATAATGCTTAATTCGGGGGATGTTCACTTTAATGGTGTCTGTGCATTCATTTTCAATTCGTTGGTGTCTTTGTTCACTTAAAAAAAAAATTTCTGTGCGTTCAAATTCAATCAAATCATTTATATCGTTGTAAATGAGGGGAACTCAACTAAGCAAGCCAGAGGCGACAGTGGCAAGGGAACCATAACTCCAACGGTGACAGAAATGGAGAAAAAAACCTTGGGAGAAACCAGGCTCAGTTGGGGGGCCAGTTCTCCTCTGACCAGACGAATCCCTCAGTTCAATTCCAGGCTGCAGCAGAATGAAGAAGACACATCTGTGTGCTGTGGTCGTATCCTGATGATCGTCACAGACGAGGTCTTCGCAGGGGATTGGTATCCGTGGTGTTCTTGTACTGGACATCGCTTTGTTTGAGGGCTGTAGAGGGATTTTCTAGTTCCGGACCCACCATCTGGTCCAGAGAAGAATCATCTGTCTACTGTGGTCACATCCTGATGGTCATCTGAAGCACGGTCTTCCGAGGGATCTGCATCTGGTGTTCTAGTTGTCCTGGTCTCCGCTGTCCTTCCGGGTCCTAGGGGTCCTTTCCCCAAAATCTGGTCTGGATACGCACTGGATCCTGTTGACTGCAATGCCATCTGATCTGGATACGGGCTGGATCCGGTGGCTCCGAAGAGCTCGGAAGGACAAACAGACCAATATTAGCGTAGATGCCATTCTACTAAAGTTATAGCAGATATATGGTGTAGTGTGGAGAGTGTTCTCGGTTCCGGATTTCTTACATAAATGCAGCCTAAGAATCCTTTAACGGATTTGAATATTAGAAGCATATTAGTATTTATGTGTAAGCCAGGTTAAAGAGATGGGTTTTTAATCTAGATTTAAACTGCAAGGGTGTATCTGCCAACCGAACTCTATTA
>CM065677.1:4953247-4963247 GCA_033220385.1 Triplophysa yarkandensis | reverse complement strand
TATAGCAAAGTCAACTGTTGAGACACAGGTAAATATCTTTTCTTTACTTTGATATCAAATGAAAATATAAAATATATTTCACATCTAATAACAACAAATATTATATAATATATGTTTCATTGGCCTTGATATTGCTTATATTACATGTTAAATACTAATAGAAAGTCAGTTATATCAGTGTATAACACAGGTTTATATATATGTGTTTGTGTGTGTATATGTATATATGTGTTTGTGTGTGTATATATGTGTTTGTGTGTATATGTGTGTATATATGTGTTTGTGTGTGTATATGTGTGTATATTTGTGTGTGTATATGTGTGTATATGTGTGTATATGTGTGTTTGTGTGTGTATATGTGTGTATATATGTGTTTGTGTGTGTATATGTGTGTATATATGTGTTTGTGTGTGTATATGTGTATATATGTGTATATGTGTATATGTGAGTGTTTATTTTGTATATTTTGTCTTTAGATTCCTCTTACCAAAAGGGAAAAGTGTAAAAAATGGGCCAAGGCCATAAAAGATTTCTTTTGTGAGCCGCTGGTGGTAGATTGTCTTGACCCGAACTGTTCCTGTCATAAAACTGATCAGAAAGAGAAACCAGAGGCGTTCATCTCAGGTACATCTAATAAAATCAATAATGTATATCAATATCAATGAAATATGAATAATATCAATTCTGTCCATCAAGAACAATATGTGCATTTATTAACTTGATATTATTGTTTTCTTATAGCAAAGTCAAGCGTTGTGACACTCATGGAGAGTGACACACCAAACTATGAGCAGGTAAATGTTCTTTATCAAATTAAAATATAGAATTAACTTCCATATTCCATACACCTACCAACAACAACAACAGATTAAATCTTGACCTGTTGAGTCAAGGATTAATAAAGCCTTTTAAATAACAATGTTGGGTAATATAACAATAGCAGAAATACTTGTATAAAACATTATTTATAAGTGTAACTGTATATAAATGACGCTTTTTCTGATTGGTTTTCTTTAGATTCCTCTTCCCAAAAGGGAAATGTGTGAAAACTGGGCCGAGGCCATAAAGACGGATACACAGGAAGAACCAGAGGCGTTCATCTCAGGTAAAACACTTCTCCATATGTGAATAATATCAATTCTGTCAATCAAGACCAATATGTGCATTTATTAACTTGATATTATTCTTTTCTTATAGCAAAGTCAAGCCTCATGGAGATAAACGCACAAGACAATGAGCAGGTAAATGTCCTTTTTATTATCAAATTACACAAAACAACACTGACCAACAACAAATAATATATATTGATGTGTGGATGTAAGTTAATAATATTGACTGATATTACTATTAAGCATTAATACTAATATAAGAGGTGTTTTTGTCAGTGTATGACATGGGTATATATTGTTTATTTTGTATATTCTGTCTTATTCTTTTTGATTAGATTTCTACAATAGCAAAGGTCAAAAGAATGCTCATGGATAAGGCAACAGCTTTACATTCCTATCTTTTCGACCCTGTGTATTTTCCATCCTGGCCATAAGTCTAAGGAATCTGGGAATCCATACCTTGATGTGATGGAGAGCGACACGCACTACACACTTTTTGCACTTCTTACACACTTTATATATGTAGCATTGTAGCATGTTAGTATTGTTTAGAATAGAAGGTTTAATTAATTTAGGTTAGTAGGTTATAGTATTACTTTCAATAAAGTAATTTAATAGTTAAATTATTTTAAATAAAAAAAAATAGTATTAAGAACTTGTCTTGTGTCACTTTATCAATGCTTTTGTGTAAATACATTTATTTATGAACTTACACTATATTGTGTTCCTTGTCTACTACACATCATATACACAGTGAGATTGTCCCAAATATTGTACCTAAACCGTCTTTACAGGAGGCTGGCATAATTCATTTCTCACAATTTTTTTGAAACCGCATATGCCTAAAATATTAAAAAACCCTTCAAGAATAGAGTAGTTATTGGTGACTTGGTTGAAAGTAATGAGTAATGTTTGTGTTTATAAATAATGAGAGAACAGATTATATTTGTTTATATCATAATGGCTGGATATTTTTATTTGAAAAGAAACATTTAGTTGTTAAAAGCTGGTGAAAGATGTCTGGTATTGTGAAACTTTCAAAGTATAAAACATTGGTTAAGTTAAATTTAAAAAATGAACTTACTGAAATAAAATGTTAAGTGTACATTGGTCTTTCAGCTCATGTCATGTAAATAAAAATAGCTTGTGAATGGTCGGGATGCAAGAAAGCATGACCCCCTAAAATTAAAACTATGATGTTAAGTTTTGAGAAAGATTTGTGTAAAATCTTCTGCCAAACACCCATCCTAAACCATAAACATCTACAGATATCTTCTAAAGGTCTATATGACTTCTTACAAAAGACGTCTTCGAGATGTCTTGTTGACGAAAAGGAAGACATCACATAGATTTCTGACAGTTTGCCTGCTTTTTGAGTTACTTTAGTCTTTGTAACACAAATAATCATGTGTTACAGTATGCATTTATCATTAATCTAACATTAAACCATACATTAAAATATGTGCAAACTTTCGATCATGACCTTGGTGTTGCTACCATCATTCTATAAGCTAGAAGAAATCATATGTTTTAGTTATTTCACAGTATGAGATTCATAGATTTATAGATTAAAAAAATTCTAAACGAGTTTTCAAGAACTTGTTCATTCCCTGACTGATGACTGAAACAAGACACTGTATTTAATCATCTCTTTGATTGAATGGCCTGTTCAGACTCATTGTGCCCAAAAGCACATGATGACATCACACACGGGTTACAAGGTCAGGATTTGTGTCTAAGGTAAAATTTAGAAAATCAGTTAGATACCGTCCATCAGTCTCATGAAAAAACCTCACGATGTGAGTCTTCTGCTTCAAGACGTTAATGGTCTCCTCCAACTCCATCTTTCCCTTAAACAAAACACAACACAACTGAGATCTGAAGCCCATTTAATGAACACAACAAGCAAACTTCAGTTGCTACACGAGTCATAGTATATATCAAATGCCCAAAAGTCAAATTGCAGAAGAGATTTGAACATGAGAGAAGAAGTTCAGATGAAATGAGTAAACGGGTTTAAGATTAGATGGAAACATCTGCTCACTCTTCCTCACAGGTGTTAGCATGTCTGTTCCAAAAGTGTCTGTAGATGTGATTGTGGAACGAGAAGCGATATGCAAACAACTGGAAGTAAAATAAATCCTGCCATTGAAGTTCTCGTAGAGAAACTTCATCTGGACCATTCATGTTGCTTCACCTGACAGATTATCGGCATCTCTCTGGGTTCATGCGTGTTCTTCATGTGCAACAGAAACACAGAGTCGCTCTGAAAGTTCAGCTCAAAGATCTTACACACAGCTGTACAAAACACGCAACACAATGAGTCTGAACAGGCCATTCAGTCAAAGAGATGAAGATCACTTACTGTATGATGCTGTGATGCCATGGACACTCTGCAGATGACACCGAAGCTGACACTGTGTTTGAAAGCAGTATTCTGTTCAGATTTCCGTCTTGATGATCTTTCTGAACATGACATTTCACATGTTTCAGAAGAATGCTAAAAATAATAAAGCATTCTCAACATGCACAATCATTTCTGCTGCAAAAGGATGCAAATACAGCCGTTATCTAACAACAGAACAGTTCTATATTCATGCACATTTATGAGGATATGGACAGTCATGACTATTAAAATCATTTGGTGAATCACCAAATACTGACCTGATGTTATTCTTCAGTTGTTCATCACAAAGCATTTGGGAAAAGCATTTGAAGCTTAAAGGTTTTCCTGGGTCACACACAGATGCTTCATAGTGGAGCTCATCCACAAACAACAGGACACTGGACTGAGATTCTGAACACTCGCTCTTCATGATGAACACATTATCAGGCGTTAATAAGGCGATCACACCATAACACTTCTCGATGATGACGGTAATGTGGACTCACTAAGAAACCAACTATATACTTCAATGAGAATTAAAAAAAATTCAACATTAAAACCATTCAACTGAAAGAAACAAAAATCAAATATTCATTTTTGCTAATTAATTCAGAACAAATGTGACATTACTAAACTTATCTTTACATGTTTCACATTAATAAGCATCTCAATTAAAATGTATAAATAGTTTCTTACTTGCTTGCTTTCAGTCACAAAGGAGAAAAATAGTTTAACTAACCGTTTACTTTCAGATAATTTAACTCTTTAACACATGAGTGTCAGATCTCATGACTGACACCTAGATTGACAGTTTGTATTGTCTGTATATTTAAGTGGTTAAGGAAACTGTTGAAGATGGACTCAGATGATCAGACTTTAGATTAGGGATGTCAATTTAGACAAATTCACTTAATTGATTAACATTTCAATTAATGACCAATTAATCAATTAATCATTAACATGTTTAATATATTGAGCCTATGCAATGGTATGGACGCATGAGGGTGCGTTGACAGGCACGCAAAACAAGCTTCCATACCTGAATAAAAAGGTTTTTAAGTTGAAATGAAAGCCTGTAGCACTGTTAATAAATAATATATGGACACATTAATGCAGATGTTCACTCTGAAGATATAAACAAATTTATACAGAATCATTGTGTGCATCTGTTTAAGTAACTGTTCTTCAGTTATTATGAGCATGTTATTTTCTTACTAAATATGCATAGAAATCCGACTTCATGGATGCAATTGCAGAAAATATATAGATTTAAAAAAAGTGCATTTTGCTCTATATTGTCTATAACGCATTACAACCTTTGGTCATAAATTTTTATTTTGATTTATTTTATTATTTATCTTTATTTTATTTTTAAAAGAATAATATTTGTTCATCATTATTAAACGGTTAGCTCCATTCCTCAACTCTGATTGGTCAGCAGCTGTGTTTTATTCATGATAAGGATCAGCTATGACCGTATTTCTGAGCCCCCTAAGCAATGATTTCTCTTATTGAAAACTTAATGCAAATTAATATATAGTTAAACATCCAACATTTCGCGTGGTTATCTTTTTATAAAAGCAATAATGTACGTAAGACCGGGCTTTATTGTGAATAAATCATGGCTGAGGGAGCTTCGCATCGTACCTAACACCACCAATCAGCCGTGATTTATTTACAATAAAGCACTGTCTTTCAGACATTATTGCTAAATTTAGTCTTAAAGAACAAAACAGAAGCCTACACTGACAAACTTGATATATGAAACAGAATGTTTAGTGACAAAATAAAAGAAACGCAAAGATCTTGAGATTTTTCTCTCACTTTAAACAGTTTGTGGTTTATTTTTATCAAACTGGTCGACAATAACAAAATCATAACACTACTTTTAATAAAGTAATGAAACGTTTGTACCTTAAGCTTTTCTCAGCTGGGACCTGTCAATCATCACATCTCAGCGGCTGTGTTCCAAACTCCTGCGTCCATTAACTGTTTTATCTTTAATACTTAAATTCACTTTATTAATAACACAAATAAAAAAAGTAAACTTAATTATATATTGTCCCAAGTTCGGATGTTGCACAGTATTCATTTTTAAAATAAACAGCTAAACAGTTTGCTATTTGTGGCCGTGTTTGTCAGGATTTGGTTGCAGAAGAACCCAGATGAAGGCAGACGAGTAGATTTAACACAAAGACTTTAATAAACCAACAAAAAACACCCACAATGGGGGAAACCATGACAGAAAATGACAACACAAACTTCCCACAAGGGAGCAAGAACAAAACAAGGGAGAAGCGGGCATTGTATACAATAGAAAACAAACCATCACAGAACAGCAAACACAAGAGCACTATATAGGGAACATAAGGAGTGATAATGACATGTGGGCAGGTGTTAGGAATGAAACAATGATGGGAAGATAGACAGGTCAAAAGGGGGCGGGGCCAGGAGATGAGACAAGAGAGCACATGGCATGTCATAACAAACAACACCATGTGAAACTGGCAAAAAACACAGGTCTGCCATGACAGTGTTAAGTTAACATTATGCCAAGTGGTCACAAACAAAACAATGCATTGGAAACAAGTTCTTTTGTGTTAGTTGCAGTGCACTTTGCAATAAGCTATTTAATAAAAGTTAACATTGACTGTATAAGAAAGCTTTTACATTTACATTTACATTTAGTCATTTAGCAGACGCTTTTATCCAAAGCGACTTACAATAGTCGAGGAGACAATGAAGCGGTAAATAGCCGATACAACAATAGATGAACAAGTGCTACAACAATGCTATCGAGTTACACAGAGAGCGAAGTTACAAAAGATTTTTTTTGTTTTTTTTTGATAGAGTGAGTAGTTAGAAAAGAAGTGAGTTAGTGAGTTAGGTGTAGCCGGAAAAGATGAGTTTTTAGGAGTTTTTTAAAGATAGAGACCGAGTCTGACAAGCGTGAAGCCAGAGGCAGATCGTTCCACCATCGAGGGACTGAAGCAGAGAACGTTCGAGAGAGAGAACGTTCTCTTTTAATCTCTAACATACAAACCCCATCAACAAACAAAATAAAAGAAGAATTCAAACTGCAATAAGCGTTCTTCTGTATTTAATGTATTTAGTAGCAAAGACTGACCGCACTACTGACTTTCACTTAATAATGGACTCTTTCTTTGTCGTTTGATATAAAAGGCATTTTTATTTTTTAAAATAATTAATATTGAGAAATAATAAAGGTCAAAATTTGTCAACTCACTTTGTTAAAAATGAATCATGAATTGTGACCAATGGTATGTGAGATCAGTATGGTGAATGACATCGAATCATGATGTGTAAAGTTTCTTACATTATTTGTCAATATTGTATTTAAATGATTATTTACATTGTTTAACAATAATTGTGTAAGTGTACTTTATCAATTTTTGCTTTCATTCGTTGTATTCATTATAGATTTTAAAATATGAACTTTGGTCATTTAAACTCTTAAAACTCTTAATATGTAGCTACTTGAAATGTCTGAGTTTTAGGTACTTGTTTTATTTTGAACGTTTATTCATTTTTAGTTGAGAACTGTTAAATTAAAGTAATTTAATTAATGTAAAGCTACCGAGGTTATAAAAGACAATTCTTGGCGTGTTTGGCACAGATGTTTCACAACTGGTCAAACAAAGAATGTTTTTCCAACGCAGCATCAAGTGTAAGTTTTGATAGGAAACTGGGACATCATCCGGACTAAAGAGAACAAGGACAACCCAAGTTTTTATCAGCGCTCAGTTCAGAAGTCTGCATCTCTAATGGTATGGGGTTGCATTAATGCGTGTGGCATGGGCAACTTACACATCTGGAAAGGCACCATCAATGCTGAAAGATATATCCAAGATCTAGAACATCCAGACATCGTCTCTTTCAGGAAAGACCTTGCATTTTCCAGCATGACAATGACAGACCACATACTGCATCAATTACAACATCATGGCTGCATAAAAGAAGGCAGTCCAATTCTTTTAACCTTAGAACCAGGGGCGCAACTATCCAGTGTTAGAGGGGTATGCAGCAAAACTTTTGCCCCCCCCACTTCTAAATAAATAAGTGTGCCGGACATCATCATGTATGGGTTTGAAATAATAAATGTTTATTTTAAAGTATATCAGACTGCCACTGTAAGCCTATGGTATATATGTACGCATGTGTACACATTCATATATATATATATTAACAATGTCATCATAGCCTTTCCGGCTACACCTAACTCACTAGGAGTACCTTCTCTTCTACCCTACTCACTCTATCTTATAAAAAAAAACTTTTATAACTTCTCTCTCTGTGTAACTTTTGTTGTAGGACATGTTCACCTATTGTTGTATCGGCTATTTATTGCTTCATTGTCTCCTTGACTATTGAAAGTCGCTTTGGATAAAAGCGTCTGCTAAATGCCTAAATGTAAATGTAAATGTAAATAATAAAAAGTTACAAACAGGACTCAGTGAATAGGTTGGTAAACAGAACTTAGTTTGAGGTGGTCTAACTAAGGCTACGTTCACACTGCAGGCTGAAACGACCCAATTCTGATTTTTAGTTGTAGTTTATTTGTAGTAACACTAACTGCAACCATGGAAGTTTGATAGGAATAGTAGGCTACAGTGCTTTTAAGTAACACTACGTCAGTTTTATTTTGACATTATGAATACAATTGGTGCCTTAATCGGAACCAAAATAAACCTTTGTTTATTACTATACTACAATATTACATTTCATTTTGTCCAAGGAGCCGTTTTGTTTTATATGCTCCTAAGAAGAGTCACATAAAGCTCCATAATTGCTCAAAGTAAAAAAATATCATACTTTATAATGTTGTTTTTAATAATAATAATAAAAAAATAATAATTCAAGGAAATTTCTCTGGCATTTCTTTATTTTTGTTTTATCAAAAATGTACCGAACCATGACACAAGTGTATTGTATCGAACCGTGAATTTTGTGACCCTTTACACCCATACTTTTTCCATATTAATAATATTAAGAAATGAACCTGTTAGTATCACTTCCACCTAATGTTAGATCTGTTACCTTCCCCTGTCTTTCCTGATCCACCATCCTCACACCTGAAGGAAATAAACTCACTGTTAAATATAGCAGCCTAAATTCAACTTTTAATCAGCCTAGTGCTGCTAAAATTATATTAACATTTTGGATTATAAAAAGTACAAATATGCTACTGCTAATGATAAAACAAATCTAATTGTTTCCATGATAAACCAGCCTTATTGCATAAGTAATGTTTTCCAGCTTCTAGTCTTTTACTATGCATGCTTCCTTATATTAAACAGTTGTTCTTTTACTTTAATAAAATTGAGATATGTCATGCAAGGGATTGGTACCAAAGGGTTTAACCAAAATCTAAATGCAGATATCAGCAACATTATTTTGCAAGAAATTAGTGAACACTTGTCAGTCAACATTAATATTTGCAGGCCTCCAAGTTTGCTAGCAAATATGTGCATGATTCCACAATAAACCAGAGATATTAAAATCGTTACCAGACTCTTGTCATTTATTGTACATGCTACCTTATATGTTTCGGTTTTCAGCTCAGCAAACCTCAGATTTATATATTCTACATATTCTACATATTCTACATATTCTACATATTCTGTCTGCTATATTCCCAGTCTGTTCCTAGTCTGTTAACATGAATAAAGTATTTGCAAGCCTCCAAGTATAGACGTCACATTTACACTGTTGTCTTTCACCATCCACTTGTTTAGCTGCTGTCCTTTTCACTCTTTCTTTTTCTATTTTTAGACCCCGATAGTTTTTTTGATTGATCCATCTTTTCAAGCTTCAATTACAACTGCTGCTCACTCAGCGCTCACGGCGCCCCGCCCACTCGTGATATTATCCTTCTATGTTTAAATTCTATAATGAATCTGATGAGGGCACCGGCGCCTACTCTAACCTGTTAGTCCTCTACAATTTATGTAACTTTTATTATTAAAACAAACTAACCATCGCTTCAGCGCCCCCCATGGTGCTGCGCCCCTATGGGCCGCATATAGCGCATACCCACTTTTTGCGCCACTGCTTAGAACACATTTCCTATGGACAGAATCCCCCACCTGAGCTTTAGATCTCTGCAGCTCGTCCAGAGTCATCATGAGCCTCTTAGCTGCATTTCTGACCAGCGCTCTACTTGTTCGGCCTG
This sequence comes from Triplophysa yarkandensis, assembly GCA_033220385.1. Lineage (NCBI taxonomy): Eukaryota > Metazoa > Chordata > Actinopteri > Cypriniformes > Nemacheilidae > Triplophysa > Triplophysa yarkandensis. Next base: position 4,953,559 of record CM065677.1, on the reverse strand, counting down.
TGAGTTTAGGTGGACGGCCTTGTCTTGGTAGGTTTACAGTTGTGCCACACTCCTTCCATTTCTGAATGATCGCTTGAACAGTGTTCCGTGGGATGTTCAAGGCTTGGGAAATCTTTTTGTATCCTAAACCTGCTTTAATTTCTCAATAACTTTACAACTGACCTGTCTGGTGTGTTCTTTGGACTTCTTGATGTTGTTGTCTCAATATTCTCTTAGAAAACCTCGGTGGACTTCATATGGCAGCTGTATTTGTACTGACATTAGATTACACACTTGTGCACTCTCTTTAGTCATTGGCACTCATCAGGCAAT
>CM065677.1:4940747-4948247 GCA_033220385.1 Triplophysa yarkandensis | reverse complement strand
TAAATAACAATGTTGGGTAATATAACAATAGCAGAAATACTTGTATAAAACATTATTTATAAGTGTAACTGTATATAAATGACGCTTTTTCTGATTGGTTTTCTTTAGATTCCTCTTCCCAAAAGGGAAATGTGTGAAAACTGGGCCGAGGCCATAAAGACGGATACACAGGAAGAACCAGAGGCGTTCATCTCAGGTAAAACACTTCTCCATATGTGAATAATATCAATTCTGTCAATCAAGACCAATATGTGCATTTATTAACTTGATATTATTCTTTTCTTATAGCAAAGTCAAGCCTCATGGAGATAAACGCACAAGACAATGAGCAGGTAAATGTCCTTTTTATTATCAAATTACACAAAACAACACTGACCAACAACAAATAATATATATTGATGTGTGGATGTAAGTTAATAATATTGACTGATATTACTATTAAGCATTAATACTAATATAAGAGGTGTTTTTGTCAGTGTATGACATGGGTATATATTGTTTATTTTGTATATTCTGTCTTATTCTTTTTGATTAGATTTCTACAATAGCAAAGGTCAAAAGAATGCTCATGGATAAGGCAACAGCTTTACATTCCTATCTTTTCGACCCTGTGTATTTTCCATCCTGGCCATAAGTCTAAGGAATCTGGGAATCCATACCTTGATGTGATGGAGAGCGACACGCACTACACACTTTTTGCACTTCTTACACACTTTATATATGTAGCATTGTAGCATGTTAGTATTGTTTAGAATAGAAGGTTTAATTAATTTAGGTTAGTAGGTTATAGTATTACTTTCAATAAAGTAATTTAATAGTTAAATTATTTTAAATAAAAAAAAATAGTATTAAGAACTTGTCTTGTGTCACTTTATCAATGCTTTTGTGTAAATACATTTATTTATGAACTTACACTATATTGTGTTCCTTGTCTACTACACATCATATACACAGTGAGATTGTCCCAAATATTGTACCTAAACCGTCTTTACAGGAGGCTGGCATAATTCATTTCTCACAATTTTTTTGAAACCGCATATGCCTAAAATATTAAAAAACCCTTCAAGAATAGAGTAGTTATTGGTGACTTGGTTGAAAGTAATGAGTAATGTTTGTGTTTATAAATAATGAGAGAACAGATTATATTTGTTTATATCATAATGGCTGGATATTTTTATTTGAAAAGAAACATTTAGTTGTTAAAAGCTGGTGAAAGATGTCTGGTATTGTGAAACTTTCAAAGTATAAAACATCGGTTAAGTTAAATTTAAACAATGAACTTACTGAAATGTTAAGTGTACATTGGTCTTTCAGCTCATGTCATGTAAATAAAAATAGCTTGTGAATGGTCGGGATGCAAGAAAGCATGACCCCCTAAAATTAAAACTATGATGTTTAGTTTCGAGAAAGATTTGTGTAAAATCTGCCAAACACCCATTCTAAACCATAAACATCTACAGATATCTTCTAAAAGTCTATATGACTTCTTACAAAAGACGTCTTCGAGATGTCTTGTTGACGAAAAGGAAGACATAACATAGATTTCTGACAGTTTGCCTGCTTTTTGAGTTACTTTAGTCTTTGTAACACACAAATAATCATGTGTTACAGTATGCATTTATCATTAATCTAACATTAAACCATACATTAAAATATGTGCAAACTTTCGATCATGACCTTGGTGTTGCTACCATCATTCTATAAGCTAGAAGAAATCATATGTTTTAGTTATTTCACAGTATGAGATTCATAGATTTATAGATTAAAAAAATTCAAAACGAGTTTTCAAGAACTTGTTCATTCCCTGACTGATGACTGAAACAAGACACTGTATTTAATCATCTCTTTGATTGAATGGCCTGTTCAGACTCATTGTGCCCAAAAGCACATGATGACATCACACACGGGTTACAAGGTCAGGATTTGTGTCTAAGGTAAAATTTAGAAAATCAGTTAGATACCGTCCATCAGTCTCATGAAAAAACCTCACGATGTGAGTCTTCTGCTTCAAGACGTTAATGGTCTCCTCCAACTCCATCTTTCCCTTAAACAAAACACAACACAACTGAGATCTGAAGCCCATTTAATGAACACAACAAACAAACTTCAGTTGCTACACGAGTCATAGTATATATCAAATGCCCAAAAGTCAAATTGCAGAAGAGATTTGAACATGAGAGAAGAAGTTCAGATGAAATGAGTAAACGGGTTTAAGATTAGATGGAAACATCTGCTCACTCTTCCTCACAGGTGTTAGCATGTCTGTTCCAAAAGTGTCTGTAGATGTGATTGTGGAACGAGAAGCGATATGCAAACAACTGGAAGTAAAATAAATCCTGCCATTGAAGTTCTCGTAGAGAAACTTCATCTGGACCATTCATGTTGCTTCACCTGACAGATTATCGGCATCTCTCTGGGTTCATGCGTGTTCTTCATGTGCAACAGAAACACAGAGTCGCTCTGAAAGTTCAGCTCAAAGATCTTACACACAGCTGTACAAAACACGCAACACAATGAGTCTGAACAGGCCATTCAGTCAAAGAGATGAAGATCACTTACTGTATGATGCTGTGATGCCATGGACACTCTGCAGATGACACCGAAGCTGACACTGTGTTTGAAAGCAGTATTCTGTTCAGATTTCCGTCTTGATGATCTTTCTGAACATGACATTTCACATGTTTCAGAAGAATGCTAAAAATAATAAAGCATTCTCAACATGCACAATCATTTCTGCTGCAAAAGGATGCAAATACAGCCGTTATCTAACAACAGAACAGTTCTATATTCATGCACATTTATGAGGATATGGACGTCATGACTACTGAAATCATTTGGTGAATCACCAAATACTGACCTGATGTTATTCTTCAGTTGTTCATCACAAAGCATTTGGGAAAAGCATTTGAAGCTTAAAGGTTTTCCTGGGTCACACACAGATGCTTCATAGTGGAGCTCATCCACAAACAACAGGACACTGGACTGAGATTCTGAACACTCGCTCTTCATGATGAACACATTATCAGGCGTTAATAAGGCGATCACACCATAACACTTCTCGATGATGACGGTAATGTGGACTCACTAAGAAACCAACTATATACTTCAATGAGAATTAAAAAAAATTCAACATTAAAACCATTCAACTGAAAGAAACAAAAATCAAATATTCATTTTTGCTAATTAATTCAGAACAAATGTGACATTACTAAACTTATCTTTACATGTTTCACATTAATAAGCATGTCAATAAAAATTTATAAATAGTTTCTTACTTGCTTGCTTTCAGTCACAAAGGAGAAAAATAGTTTAACTGACCGTTTACTTTCAGATAATTTAACTCTTTAACACATGAGTGTCAGATCTCATGACTGACACCTAGATTGACAGTTTGTATTGTCTGTATATTTAAGTGGTTAAGGAAACTGTTGAAGATGGACTCAGATGATCAGACTTTAGATTAGGGATGTCAATTTAGACAAATTCACTTAATTGATTAACATTTCAATTAATGACCAATTAATCAATTAATCATTAACATGTTTAATATATTGAGCCTATGCAATGGTATGGACGCATGAGGGTGCGTTGACAGGCACGCAAAACAAGCTTCCATACCTGAATAAAAAGGTTTTTAAGTTTAAATGAAAGCCTGTAGCACTGTTAATAAATAATATATGGACACATTAATGCAGATGTTCACTCTGAAGACATAAACAAATTTATACAGAATCATTGTGTGCATCTGTTTAAGTAACTGTTCTTCAGTTATTATGAGCATGTTATTTTCTTACTAAATATGCATAGAAATCCGACTTCATGGATGCAATTGCAGACAACATATATAGATTTAAAAAAAGTGCATTTTGCTCTATATTGTCTATAACGCATTACAACCTTTGGTCATAAATTTTTATTTTGATTTATTTTATTATTTATCTTTATTTTATTTTTAAAAGAATAATATTTGTTCATCATTATTAAACGGTTAGCTCCATTCCTCAACTCTGATTGGTCAGCAGCTGTGTTTTATTCATGATAAGGATCAGCTATGACCGTATTTCTGAGCCCCCTAAGCAATGATTTCTCTTATTGAAAACTTAATGCAAATTAATATATAGTTAAACATCCAACATTTTGTGTGGTTATCTTTTTATAAAAGCAATAATGTACGTAAGACCGGGCTTTATTGTGAATAAATCATGGCTGAGGGAGCTTCGCATCGTACCTAACACCACCAATCAGCCGTGATTTATTTACAATAAAGCACTGTCTTTCAGACATTATTGCTAAATTTAGTCTTAAAGAACAAAACAGAAGCCTACACTGACAAACTTGATATATGAAACAGAATGTTTAGTGACAAAATAAAAGAAACGCAAAGATCTTGAGATTTTTCTCTCACTTTAAACAGTTGTGGTTAATTTTATCAAACTGGTCGACAATAACAAAATCATAACACAACTTTTAATAAAGTAATGAAACGTTTTTACCTTAAGCTTTTCTCAGCTGGGACCTGTCAATCATCACATCTCAGCGGCTGTGTTCCAAATTCCTGCGTCCATTAACTGTTTCATCTTTAATACTTAAATTCACTTTATAAATAACACAAATAATAAAGTAAACTTAATTATAGATTGTCCTAAGTTCGGATGTTGCACAGTATTCATTTTTAAAATAAACAGCTAAACAGTTTTGCTATTTGTGGCCGTGTTTGTCAGGATTTGGTTGCAGAAGAACCCAGATGAAGGCAGACGAGTAGATTTAACACAAAGACTTTAATAAACCAACAAAAAACACCCACAATGGGGGAAACCATGACAGAAAATGACAACACAAACTTCCCACAAGGGAGCAAGAACAAAACAAGAGAGAAGCGGGCATTGTATACAATAGAAAACAAACCATCACAGAACAGCAAACACAAGAGCACTATATAGGGAACATAAGGAGTGATAATGACATGTGGGCAGGTGTTAGGAATGAAACAATGATGGGAAGATAGACAGGTCAAAAGGGGGCGGGGCCAGGAGATGAGACAAGAGAGCACATGGCATGTCATAACAAACAACACCATGTGAAACTGGCAAAAAACACAGGTCTGCCATGACAGTGTTAAGTTAACATTATGCCAAGTGGTCACAAACAAAACAATGCATTGAAAACAAATTCTTTTGTGTTAGTTGCAGTGCACTTTGCAATAAGCTATTTTAAAAAAGTTAACATTGACTGTATAAGAAAGCTTTTAATCTCTAACATACAACCCCAATCAATCAATCAATCAATCAATCTTTTGTTTGTCACAGACACTGTTACATGCCGTGAAATGGCACCCCTCCGACCATAAACACATATCACATTCAAGGGAAGACAGATCGGAGAGGTAGTAAAGAGAAAAAGGAACAACATGATACACAAGGAAAGTTGCTCAAAAAAAGAAGACTGTCCTCTCAGATTGTCCTTCAGTAGGGCAGTGTGAGACCCGGGAGACAAAAAAGCCCTAGCATTAAGCACATAAACTGTACATGATATTGCATTGGGGAGGGGACAGGGAATGTTGAGATGTCCAATGTGGGCAACAGCCATCTGCCCCTGCAGCTATGAACAGCGCTGGATCCAGACCCGCCTGCCCACACCAGCGGTGAAAAGCATACGAAAGCGTGGGATACGGGTAGATGTAGTGATTGTCTATCTGTAGCTGTGTACGTATGTGTGTGTGCGTGCATGTGTGTGTCAGTGAGTCTGTGAGGCCTGAGAATCCAGTCCACAACAGATGTCCTTGGAATGGGTAGAGGAAATCAGAGCGTCTCGTTATCTTGTTCTCGTGGAGGTTGTTTGTCTTCAGCACAGGCCTTGGCCAAGGCCGTCCGAAAGGGTTGAAGCTGAAACAAAAGATTCTTCTTCGAATTTAGGACAATATCTGCTAGTTTCCGCAAGTATCTATTGTCCAGCACTGGTCGCCAGGTCAGCCAAATTCTGTTGCAGAGTTGCTAGTTTCTCCAAGATGTTTTCCATTTGCGGTCCATGGTTTCCATTTTACGTGCCAAAGCCACTCAGTTGTTTTCCATTTTACGGTCTATGACCACCATGATGTTTTCCAGTTAATGGTCCATAGCCAAAGTCTCAGTACCAGCAGCTCTGCCCATCATTGTTTCAATCCAGCCGGTCAACTTGTTGGGGCTTTGAGCATTGAACGTTTTTAACAATCGTCGATACCACAGGGTCCCACCTAATCCAATTAGCAGAATCCCTGTTACCAAAGTTCCGAATAGGTTAATATCTTCAATATCCTCCAGGGACAATGTCACCAGGCACACGATGCGCCACTTCTCCCACCTGTCCATCATGTATCCAGCTGCTAATGTTCCTGCAGGTCAGTTGGGTTCCCCCGAACCCCGGCTTCTCGTCGAGAATAGGGTGTCAATTGCTAGAGACCAGCTAATCAAATCCATTATTCCTTTTCTGTTTCGAGAGCAGGGCAAAGAGAGTCTCAGAATAGAGTAACAAGACATAGCAAGCATAGCAAGGAGAGATAAGGGAAGGAGAAGGAAAAGATGCGACCGCCTTCGCCAAAAGCCAAATGAGAACCCCCCATCGACAAATAAAATAAAAGAAGAATTCAAACTGCAATAAGGGTTCTTCTGTATTTAATGTATTTAGTAGCAAAGACTGACCGCACTACTTACTTTCATTTAATAAAAATTGCAATTTTGCTTTGTCGTTTGATATAAAAGGCATTTTAATTATTTAAAAAAAAAAAAGAATTGATATTGAGAAATAATAAAGGTCACTTTTTAATTTCAAATTTGTCAACTCACTTTGTTAAAAATGAATCGTGAATTGTGACCAATCGTTTGGTGAATGACATCGAATCATGAGTTGAGTGAATGGTTAAATCCCTAACAAACACCACAATAAACTATATGTGATGTTAACTAACATAAGCCTTGGTAAAGTTTCTTACATTACTTGTCAATATTGTATTAGAATGATTATTTACATTGTTTAACAATAATTGTGTAAGTGTACTTTATCAATTTTTGTTTTCATTCATTGCATTCATTATAGCTTTTAAAATATGAACTTTGATTATTTATTTACTTTGATTGTCTGAGTTTTAGGTACTTGTTTTATTTTGAACGTTTATTCATATTTAGTTGAGAACTGTTAAATTAAAGTAATTTAATTTTTGTAAAGTTACCGAGGTTATTAAAGACAATTCTTGGCGTGTTTGGAACACGTGCTTCACAACTGGTCAAACAAAGAATGTTTTCCAACGCAGCATCAAGTGTAAGTTTTGATAGGAAACTGGGACATCATCCGGACTAAAGAGAACAAGGACAACCCAAGTTTTTATCAGCGCTCAGTTCAGAAGTCTGCATCTCTAATGGTATTGGGCTGCATTAATGCGTGTGGCATGGGCAACTTACACATCTGGAAAGGCACCATCAATGCTGAAAGATATATCCAAGATCTAGAACATCCAGACATCGTCTCTTT
>CM065677.1:4925747-4935747 GCA_033220385.1 Triplophysa yarkandensis | reverse complement strand
GCTCGTCGTCGGACAAACAACTTTTAATCATGAACTCCCAGAAGAAAAATTGCGTTTCCCGCGCGGGAAAAGTGTTGAAGGATTTCTTCTTAAATCCTGTTGTGATCGACTGCAAAGATCCCAACTGTAAGTGCAAAAGATTGGAGCAACCTAAAGCTAGAAAAGCCCAGAAGATCTCTAAGAAACCAGAGATGTTCTTCACAGGTAACAACAAACTTCTCTCTTTATATTCAACACATGATCCATTATTATATTTATACAACTAATTATATTCATGCTTTTATTCTTTTCATATAGCAAAGTCAACTGTTGAGACACAGGTAAATATCTTTTCTTTACTTTGATATCAAATGAAAATATAAAATATATTTCACATCTAATAACAACAAATATTATATAATATATATGTTTCATTGGCCTTGATATTGCTTATATTACATGTTAAATACTAATAGAAAGTCAGTTATATCAGTGTATAACACATGTTTATATATATGTGTTTGTGTGTGTATATGTGTGTATATGTGTGTATATATGTGTTTGTGTGTGTATATGTGTGTATATATGTGTTTGTGTGTGTATATGTGTATATATGTGTATGTGTATATGTGAGTGTTTATTTTGTATATTTTGTCTTTAGATTCCTCTTACCAAAAGGGAAAAGTGTAAAAAATGGGCCAAGGCCATAAAAGATTTCTTTTGTGAGCCGCTGGTGGTAGATTGTCTTGACCCGAACTGTTCCTGTCATAAAACTGATCAGAAAGAGAAACCAGAGGCGTTCATCTCAGGTACAACTAATAAAATCAATAATGTATATCAATATCAATGAAATGTGAATAATATCAATTCTGTCCATCAAGAACAATATGTGCATTTATTAACTTGATATTATTGTTTTCTTATAGCAAAGTCAAGCGTTGTGACACTCATGGAGAGTGACACACCAAACTATGAGCAGGTAAATGTTCTTTATCAAATTAAAATATAGAATTAACTTCCATATTCCATACACCTACCACCAACAACAACAGTTTAAATCTTGACCTGTTGAGTCAAGGATTAATAAAGCCTTTTAAATAACAATGTTGGGTAATATAACAATAGCAGAAATATTTGTATAAAACATTATAAGTATAACTGTGTATAAATGACGCTTTTTCTGATTGGTTTTCTTTAGATTCCTCTTCCCAAAAGGGAAATGTGTGAAAACTGGGCCGAGGCCATAAAGACGGATGCACAGGAAGAACCAGAGGCGTTCATCTCAGGTAAAACACTTCTCCATATGTGAATAATATCAATTCTGTCCATCAAGAACAATATGTGCATTTATTAACTTGATATTATTCTTTTCTTATAGCAAAGTCAAGCCTCATGGAGATAAACATACAAGACAATGAGCAGGTAAATGTCCTTTTTATTATCAAATTACACAAAACAACACTGACCAACAACAAATAATATATATTGATGTGTGGATGTAAGTTAATAATATTGACTGATATTACTATTAAGCATTAATACTAATATAAGAGGTGTTTTTGTCAGTGTATGGCATGGGTATATATTGTTTATTTTGTATATTCTGTCTTATTCTTTTTGATTAGATTTCTACAATAGCAAAGGTCAAAAGAATGCTCATGGATAAGGCAACAGCTTTACATTCCTATCTTTTCGACCCTGTGTATTTTCCATCCTGGCCCTAAGTCTAAGGAATCTGGGAATCCATACCTCGATATGATGGAGAGCGACACGCACTACACACTTTTTGCACTTCTTACACACTTTATATATGTAGCTTTGTAGCATTGTTTAGTATAGAATGTTTAATTAATTTAGGTTAGTAGGTTATAGTATTACTCTCAATAAAGTAATAATTTAAAAGTTAAAATAGTTCAATCAATTTTTAAATAAAAAAAAATTAGTTTTAATAACTTGTCCTGTGTCACTTTATCAATGCTTTTGTGTAAATAAACTTATTTATGAATTTACACTATATTGTGTTCCTTGTCTACTACACATCATATACACAGTGAGATTGTCCCATATATTGTACCTAAACGGTCTTTACAGGAGGCTGGCATAATTCATTTCTCACAATTTTTTTGAAACCACATATGCCTAAAATATTAAAAAAACCCTTCAGTTCTATGAAGATTTTATTCCCTTCAAGAATAGAGTAGTTATTGGTGACTTGGTTGAAAGTAATGAGTAATGTTTGTGTGTTTATAAAATAATGAGAGAACAGATTATATTTGCTTATATCATAATGGCTGGATATTTATTTGGAAAGAAACATTTAGTTGTTAAAAGCTGGTGAAAGATGTCTGGTATTGTGAAACTTTCAAAGTATAAAACATTGGTTAAGTTAAATTTAAAAAATGAACTTACTGAAATAAAATGTTAAGTGTACATTGGTCTTTCAGCTCATGTCATGTAAATAAAAATAGCTTGTGAATGGTCGGGATGCAAGAAAGCATGACCCCCTAAAATTAAAACTATGATGTTAAGTTTTGAGAAAGATTTGTGTAAAATCTTCTGCCAAACACCCATCCTAAACCATAAACATCTACAGATATCTTCTAAAAGTCTATATGACTTCTTACAAAAGACGTCTTCGAGATGTCTTGTTGACGAAAAGGAAGACATAACATAGATTTCTGACAGTTTGCCTGCTTTTTGAGTTACTTTAGTCTTTGTAACACACAAATAATCATGTGTTACAGTATGCATTTATCATTAATGTAACATTAAACCATACATTAAAATATGTGCAAACTTTCGATCATGACCTTGGTGTTGCTACCATCATTCTATAAGCTAGAAGAAATCATATGTTTTAGTTATTTCACAGTATGAGATTCATAGATTTATAGATTTATAGATTAAAAAAATTCAAAACGAGTTTTCAAGAACTTGTTCATTCCCTGACTGATGACTGAAACAAGACACTGTATTTAATCATCTCTTTGATTGAATGGCCTGTTCAGACTCATTGTGCCCAAAAGCACATGATGACATCACACACGGGTTACAAGGTCAGGATTTGTGTCTAAGGTAAAATTTTGAAAATCAGTTAGATACCGTCCATCAGTCTCATGAAAAAACCTCACGATGTGAGTCTTCTGCTTCAAGACGTTAATGGTCTCCTCCAACTCCATCTTTCCCTTAAACAAAACACAACACAACTGAGATCTGAAGCCCATTTAATGAACACAACAAGCAAACTTCAGTTGCTACACGAGTCATAGTATATATCAAATGCCCAAAAGTCAAATTGCAGAAGAGATTTGAACATGAGAGAAGAAGTTCAGATGAAATGAGTAAACGGGTTTAAGATTAGATGGAAACATCTGCTCACTCTTCCTCACAGGTGTTAGCATGTCTGTTCCAAAAGTGTCTGTAGATGTGATTGTGGAACGAGAAGCGATATGCAAACAACTGGAAGTAAAATAAATCCTGCCATTGAAGTTCTCGTAGAGAAACTTCATCTGGACCATTCATGTTGCTTCACCTGACAGATTATCGGCATCTCTCTGGGTTCATGCGTGTTCTTCATGTGCAACAGAAACACAGAGTCGCTCTGAAAGCTCAGCTCACAGATCTTACACACAGCTGTACAAAACACGCAACACAATGAGTCTGAACAGGCCATTCAGTCAAAGAGATGAAGATCACTTACTGTATGATGCTGTGATGCCATGGACACTCTGCAGATGACACCGAAGCTGACACTGTGTTTGAAAGCAGTATTCTGTTCAGATTTCCGTCTTGATGATCTTTCTGAACATGACATTTCACATGTTTCAGAAGAATGCTAAAAATAATAAAGCATTCTCAACATGCACAATCATTTCTGCTGCAAAAGGATGCAAATACAGCCGTTATCTAACAACAGAACAGTTCTATATTCATGCACATTTATGAGGATATGGACAGTCATGACTACTGAAATCATTTGGTGAATCACCAAATACTGACCTGATGTTATTCTTCAGTTGTTCATCACAAAGCATTTGGGAAAAGCATTTGAAGCTTAAAGGTTTTCCTGGGTCACACACAGATGCTTCATAGTGGAGCTCATCCACAAACAACAGGACACTGGACTGAGATTCTGAACACTCGCTCTTCATGATGAACACATTATCAGGCGTTAATAAGGCGATCACACCATAACACTTCTCGATGATGACGGTAATGTGGACTCACTAAGAAACCAACTATATACTTCAATGAGAATTAAAAAAAATTCAACATTAAAACCATTCAACTGAAAGAAACAAAAATCAAATATTCATTTTTGCTAATTAATTCAGAACAAATGTGACATTACTAAACTTATCTTTACATGTTTCACATTAATAAGCATCTCAATTAAAATGTATAAATAGTTTCTTACTTGCTTGCTTTCAGTCACAAAGGAGAAAAATAGTTTAACTGACCGTTTACTTTCAGATAATTTAACTCTTTAACACATGAGTGTCAGATCTCATGACTGACACCTAGATTGACAGTTTGTATTGTCTGTATATTTAAGTGGTTAAGGAAACTGTTGAAGATGGACTCAGATGATCAGACTTTAGATTAGGGATGTCAATTTAGACAAATTCACTTAATTGATTAACATTTCAATTAATGACCAATTAATCAATTAATCATTAACATGTTTAATATATTGAGCCTATGCAATGGTATGGACGCATGAGGGTGCGTTGACAGGCACGCAAAACAAGCTTCCATACCTGAATAAAAAGGTTTTTAAGTTGAAATGAAAGCCTGTAGCACTGTTAATAAATAATATATGGACACATTAATGCAGATGTTCACTCTGAAGATATAAACAAATTTATACAGAATCATTGTGTGCATCTGTTTAAGTAACTGTTCTTCAGTTATTATGAGCATGTTATTTTCTTACTAAATATGCATAGAAATCCGACTTCATGGATGCAATTGCAGAAAATATATAGATTTAAAAAAAGTGCATTTTGCTCTATATTGTCTATAACGCATTACAACCTTTGATCATAAATTTTTATTTTTATTTATTTTATTATTTATCTTTATTATATTTTTAAAAGAATAATATTTGTTCATCATTATTAAACGGTTAGCTCCATTCCTCAACTCTGATTGGTCAGCAGCTGTGTTTTATTCATGATAAGGATCAGCTATGACCGTATTTCTGAGCCCCCTAAGCAATGATTTCTCTTATTGAAAACTTAATGCAAATTAATATATAGTTAAACATCCAACATTTTGTGTGGTTATCTTTTTATAAAAGCAATAATGTACGTAAGACCGGGCTTTATTGTGAATAAATCATGGCTGAGGGAGCTTCGCATCGTACCTAACACCACCAATCAGCCGTGATTTATTTACAATAAAGCACTGTCTTTCAGACATTATTGCTAAATTTAGTCTTAAAGAACAAAACAGAAGCCTACACTGACAAACTTGATATATGAAACAGAATGTTTAGTGACAAAATAAAAGAAACGCAAAGATCTTGAGATTTTTCTCTCACTTTAAACAGTTGTGGTTAATTTTATCAAACTGGTCGACAATAACAAAATCATAACACAACTTTTAATAAAGTAATGAAACGTTTTTACCTTAAGCTTTTCTCAGCTGGGACCTGTCAATCATCACATCTCAGCGGCTGTGTTCCAAATTCCTGCGTCCATTAACTGTTTCATCTTTAATACTTAAATTCACTTTATAAATAACACAAATAATAAAGTAAACTTAATTATAGATTGTCCTAAGTTCGGATGTTGCACAGTATTCATTTTTAAAATAAACAGCTAAACAGTTTTGCTATTTGTGGCCGTGTTTGTCAGGATTTGGTTGCAGAAGAACCCAGATGAAGGCAGACGAGTAGATTTAACACAAAGACTTTAATAAACCAACAAAAAACACCCACAATGGGGGAAACCATGACAGAAAATGACAACACAAACTTCCCACAAGGGAGCAAGAACAAAACAAGAGAGAAGCGGGCATTGTATACAATAGAAAACAAACCATCACAGAACAGCAAACACAAGAGCACTATATAGGGAACATAAGGAGTGATAATGACATGTGGGCAGGTGTTAGGAATGAAACAATGATGGGAAGATAGACAGGTCAAAAGGGGGCGGGGCCAGGAGATGAGACAAGAGAGCACATGGCATGTCATAACAAACAACACCATGTGAAACTGGCAAAAAACACAGGTCTGCCATGACAGTGTTAAGTTAACATTATGCCAAGTGGTCACAAACAAAACAATGCATTGAAAACAAATTCTTTTGTGTTAGTTGCAGTGCACTTTGCAATAAGCTATTTTAAAAAAGTTAACATTGACTGTATAAGAAAGCTTTTAATCTCTAACATACAACCCCAATCAATCAATCAATCAATCAATCTTTTGTTTGTCACAGACACTGTTACATGCCGTGAAATGGCACCCCTCCGACCATAAACACATATCACATTCAAGGGAAGACAGATCGGAGAGGTAGTAAAGAGAAAAAGGAACAACATGATACACAAGGAAAGTTGCTCAAAAAAAGAAGACTGTCCTCTCAGATTGTCCTTCAGTAGGGCAGTGTGAGACCCGGGAGACAAAAAAGCCCTAGCATTAAGCACATAAACTGTACATGATATTGCATTGGGGAGGGGACAGGGAATGTTGAGATGTCCAATGTGGGCAACAGCCATCTGCCCCTGCAGCTATGAACAGCGCTGGATCCAGACCCGCCTGCCCACACCAGCGGTGAAAAGCATACGAAAGCGTGGGATACGGGTAGATGTAGTGATTGTCTATCTGTAGCTGTGTACGTATGTGTGTGTGCGTGCATGTGTGTGTCAGTGAGTCTGTGAGGCCTGAGAATCCAGTCCACAACAGATGTCCTTGGAATGGGTAGAGGAAATCAGAGCGTCTCGTTATCTTGTTCTCGTGGAGGTTGTTTGTCTTCAGCACAGGCCTTGGCCAAGGCCGTCCGAAAGGGTTGAAGCTGAAACAAAAGATTCTTCTTCGAATTTAGGACAATATCTGCTAGTTTCCGCAAGTATCTATTGTCCAGCACTGGTCGCCAGGTCAGCCAAATTCTGTTGCAGAGTTGCTAGTTTCTCCAAGATGTTTTCCATTTGCGGTCCATGGTTTCCATTTTACGTGCCAAAGCCACTCAGTTGTTTTCCATTTTACGGTCTATGACCACCATGATGTTTTCCAGTTAATGGTCCATAGCCAAAGTCTCAGTACCAGCAGCTCTGCCCATCATTGTTTCAATCCAGCCGGTCAACTTGTTGGGGCTTTGAGCATTGAACGTTTTTAACAATCGTCGATACCACAGGGTCCCACCTAATCCAATTAGCAGAATCCCTGTTACCAAAGTTCCGAATAGGTTAATATCTTCAATATCCTCCAGGGACAATGTCACCAGGCACACGATGCGCCACTTCTCCCACCTGTCCATCATGTATCCAGCTGCTAATGTTCCTGCAGGTCAGTTGGGTTCCCCCGAACCCCGGCTTCTCGTCGAGAATAGGGTGTCAATTGCTAGAGACCAGCTAATCAAATCCATTATTCCTTTTCTGTTTCGAGAGCAGGGCAAAGAGAGTCTCAGAATAGAGTAACAAGACATAGCAAGCATAGCAAGGAGAGATAAGGGAAGGAGAAGGAAAAGATGCGACCGCCTTCGCCAAAAGCCAAATGAGAACCCCCCATCGACAAATAAAATAAAAGAAGAATTCAAACTGCAATAAGGGTTCTTCTGTATTTAATGTATTTAGTAGCAAAGACTGACCGCACTACTTACTTTCATTTAATAAAAATTGCAATTTTGCTTTGTCGTTTGATATAAAAGGCATTTTAATTATTTAAAAAAAAAAAAGAATTGATATTGAGAAATAATAAAGGTCACTTTTTAATTTCAAATTTGTCAACTCACTTTGTTAAAAATGAATCGTGAATTGTGACCAATCGTTTGGTGAATGACATCGAATCATGAGTTGAGTGAATGGTTAAATCCCTAACAAACACCACAATAAACTATATGTGATGTTAACTAACATAAGCCTTGGTAAAGTTTCTTACATTACTTGTCAATATTGTATTAGAATGATTATTTACATTGTTTAACAATAATTGTGTAAGTGTACTTTATCAATTTTTGTTTTCATTCATTGCATTCATTATAGCTTTTAAAATATGAACTTTGATTATTTATTTACTTTGATTGTCTGAGTTTTAGGTACTTGTTTTATTTTGAACGTTTATTCATATTTAGTTGAGAACTGTTAAATTAAAGTAATTTAATTTTTGTAAAGTTACCGAGGTTATTAAAGACAATTCTTGGCGTGTTTGGAACACGTGCTTCACAACTGGTCAAACAAAGAATGTTTTCCAACGCAGCATCAAGTGTAAGTTTTGATAGGAAACTGGGACATCATCCGGACTAAAGAGAACAAGGACAACCCAAGTTTTTATCAGCGCTCAGTTCAGAAGTCTGCATCTCTAATGGTATTGGGGTTGCATTAATGCGTGTGGCATGGGCAGCTTACACATCTGGAAAAGCACCATCAATGCTGAAAGATATATCCAAGATCTAGAACATCCAGACATCGTCTCTTTCAGGAAAGACCTTGCATTTTCCAGCATGACAATGACAGACCACATACTGCATCAATTACAACATCATGGTTGCATAGAAGAAGGCAGTCCAATTCTTTTAACCTTAGAACACATGTCCTATGGACAGAATCTCCCACCTGAGCTTTAGATCTCTGCAGCTCGTCCAGAGTCATCATGAGCCTCTTGGCTGCATTTCTGACCAGCGCTCTACTTGTTCGGCCTGTGAGTTTAGGTGGACGGCCTTGTCTTGGTAGGTTTACAGTTGTGCCACACTCCTTCCATTTCTGAATGATCGCTTGAACAGTGTTCCGTGGGATGTTCAAGGCTTGTGAAATGTTTTTGCATCCTAAGCCTGCTTTAAATTTCTCAATAACTTTACAACTGCCCTGTCTGGTGTGTTCTTTGGACTTCTTGATGTTGTTGTCTCAATATTCTCTTAGAAAACCTCGGTGGACTTCATATGGTAGCTGTGTTTGTACTGACATTAGATTACACACTTGTGCACTCTATTTAGTCATTGGCACTCATCAGGCAATGGACAACTGACTGCACTCTGACCAAAGAGGGCTGAATAATTACGCACACCCCACTTTTCAGTTCTTTATTTGTAAAAAATATTTGGAATCATGTATGATTTTCGTTCCACTTCTCACGTGTACACCACTTTGTATCGGTCTTTCACGTGGAATTCCAATAAAATTGATTCATGTTCGTGGCTGTAATGTGACAAAATGTGAAAAAGTTCAAGGGGACCGAATACTTTTGCAAGCCACGGTTAGTAAATAGAATCTCATTTTCTACTGAATCCATAGAAAAAAGGCTCTACAGCTATTTTTGGTGTGTGTAAATAGCATCTATCTTTTGTTAACACTTTAAACAACATTTTGGTTGCTATAAAGCAACATTTGTTTTTGTTGTGGATAATACAAATAAATATTCTTATACATTTTTATGATAAATAAAATGATGGATGGCTCCGGTGTAATTTTGTTGCCTTTAAGTCTACCAGAAGTTGAGTTTGATCAACATAGGGTTTGTTTCATATTTTGCTGCTGAAATGGAATTTGTCAGCCCAAATTCCCATAACGTCTTACCTTTGTCATTCTTCTGAAGTTGATCTTTTAACATCTGTGCAGAATAACTGCTGTCCATGAATATCACCATCTGTAGCACATGAACATCATGATGAAATAACACAAGACATTTCAAATGACCACCATTTCAATTTCATTGTATATATATATATATATATATATATATATATATATATAATACCTCTGTAAATGTCAATGTCAATGCCACCTTTATTTATATAGCGCTTTAGACAAAATACATTGCATCAAAGCAGCTTAACAACAATAATTAGTAAACAGTGTGTCA
>CM065677.1:4820747-4920747 GCA_033220385.1 Triplophysa yarkandensis | reverse complement strand
AAATAGTATTAAGAACTTGTCTTGTGTCACTTTATCAATGCTTTTGTGTAAATACATTTATTTATGAACTTACACTATATTGTGTTCCTTGTCTACTACACATCATATACACAGTGAGATTGTCCCAAATATTGTACCTAAACCGTCTTTACAGGAGGCTGGCATAATTCATTTCTCACAATTTTTTTGAAACCGCATATGCCTAAAATATTAAAAAACCCTTCAAGAATAGAGTAGTTATTGGTGACTTGGTTGAAAGTAATGAGTAATGTTTGTGTTTATAAATAATGAGAGAACAGATTATATTTGTTTATATCATAATGGCTGGATATTTTTATTTGAAAAGAAACATTTAGTTGTTAAAAGCTGGTGAAAGATGTCTGGTATTGTGAAACTTTCAAAGTATAAAACATCGGTTAAGTTAAATTTAAACAATGAACTTACTGAAATGTTAAGTGTACATTGGTCTTTCAGCTCATGTCATGTAAATAAAAATAGCTTGTGAATGGTCGGGATGCAAGAAAGCATGACCCCCTAAAATTAAAACTATGATGTTTAGTTTCGAGAAAGATTTGTGTAAAATCTGCCAAACACCCATTCTAAACCATAAACATCTACAGATATCTTCTAAAAGTCTATATGACTTCTTACAAAAGACGTCTTCGAGATGTCTTGTTGACGAAAAGGAAGACATCACATAGATTTCTGACAGTTTGCCTGCTTTTTGAGTTACTTTAGTCTTTGTAACACACAAATAATCATGTGTTACAGTATGCATTTATCATTAATCTAACATTAAACCATACATTAAAATATGTGCAAACTTTCGATCATGACCTTGGTGTTGCTACCATCATTCTATAAGCTAGAAGAAATCATATGTTTTAGTTATTTCACAGTATGAGATTCATAGATTTATAGATTAAAAAAATTCAAAACGAGTTTTCAAGAACTTGTTCATTCACTGACTGATGACTGAAACAAGACACTGTATTTAATCATCTCTTTGATTGAATGGCCTGTTCAGACTCATTGTGCCCAAAAGCACATGATGACATCACACACGGGTTACAAGGTCAGGATTTGTGTCTAAGGTAAAATTTAGAAAATCAGTTAGATACCGTCCATCAGTCTCATGAAAAAACCTCACGATGTGAGTCTTCTGCTTCAAGACGTTAATGGTCTCCTCCAACTCCATCTTTCCCTTAAACAAAACACAACACAACTGAGATCTGAAGCCCATTTAATGAACACAACAAGCAAACTTCAGTTGCTACACGAGTCATAGTATATATCAAATGCCCAAAAGTCAAATTGCAGAAGAGATTTGAACATGAGAGAAGAAGTTCAGATGAAATGAGTAAACGGGTTTAAGATTAGATGGAAACATCTGCTCACTCTTCCTCACAGGTGTTAGCATGTCTGTTCCAAAAGTGTCTGTAGATGTGATTGTGGAACGAGAAGCGATATGCAAACAACTGGAAGTAAAATAAATCCTGCCATTGAAGTTCTCGTAGAGAAACTTCATCTGGACCATTCATGTTGCTTCACCTGACAGATTATCGGCATCTCTCTGGGTTCATGTGTGTTCTTCATGTGCAACAGAAACACAGAGTCGCTCTGAAAGTTCAGCTCAAAGATCTTACACACAGCTGTACAAAACACGCAACACAATGAGTCTGAACAGGCCATTCAGTCAAAGAGATGAAGATCACTTACTGTATGATGCTGTGATGCCATGGACACTCTGCAGATGACACCGAAGCTGACACTGTGTTTGAAAGCAGTATTCTGTTCAGATTTCCGTCTTGATGATCTTTCTGAACATGACATTTCACATGTTTCAGAAGAATGCTAAAAATAATAAAGCATTCTCAACATGCACAATCATTTCTGCTGCAAAAGGATGCAAATACAGCCGTTATCTAACAACAGAACAGTTCTATATTCATGCACATTTATGAGGATATGGACGTCATGACTACTGAAATCATTTGGTGAATCACCAAATACTGACCTGATGTTATTCTTCAGTTGTTCATCACAAAGCATTTGGGAAAAGCATTTGAAGCTTAAAGGTTTTCCTGGGTCACACACAGATGCTTCATAGTGGAGCTCATCCACAAACAACAGGACACTGGACTGAGATTCTGAACACTCGCTCTTCATGATGAACACATTATCAGGCGTTAATAAGGCGATCACACCATAACACTTCTCGATGATGACGGTAATGTGGACTCACTAAGAAACCAACTATATACTTCAATGAGAATTAAAAAAAATTCAACATTAAAACCATTCAACTGAAAGAAACAAAAATCAAATATTCATTTTTGCTAATTAATTCAGAACAAATGTGACATTACTAAACTTATCTTTACATGTTTCACATTAATAAGCATCTCAATTAAAATGTATAAATAGTTTCTTACTTGCTTGCTTTCAGTCACAAAGGAGAAAAATAGTTTAACTGACCGTTTACTTTCAGATAATTTAACTCTTTAACACATGAGTGTCAGATCTCATGACTGACACCTAGATTGACAGTTTGTATTGTCTGTATATTTAAGTGGTTAAGGAAACTGTTGAAGATGGACTCAGATGATCAGACTTTAGATTAGGGATGTCAATTTAGACAAATTCACTTAATTGATTAACATTTCAATTAATGACCAATTAATCAATTAATCATTAACATGTTTAATATATTGAGCCTATGCAATGGTATGGACGCATGAGGGTGCGTTGACAGGCACGCAAAACAAGCTTCCATACCTGAATAAAAAGGTTTTTAAGTTTAAATGAAAGCCTGTAGCACTGTTAATAAATAATATATGGACACATTAATGCAGATGTTCACTCTGAAGACATAAACAAATTTATACAGAATCATTGTGTGCATCTGTTTAAGTAACTGTTCTTCAGTTATTATGAGCATGTTATTTTCTTACTAAATATGCATAGAAATCCGACTTCATGGATGCAATTGCAGACAACATATATAGATTTAAAAAAAGTGCATTTTGCTCTATATTGTCTATAACGCATTACAACCTTTGGTCATAAATTTTTATTTTGATTTATTTTATTATTTATCTTTATTTTATTTTTAAAAGAATAATATTTGTTCATCATTATTAAACGGTTAGCTCCATTCCTCAACTCTGATTGGTCAGCAGCTGTGTTTTATTCATGATAAGGATCAGCTATGACCGTATTTCTGAGCCCCCTAAGCAATGATTTCTCTTATTGAAAACTTAATGCAAATTAATATATAGTTAAACATCCAACATTTCGCGTGGTTATCTTTTTATAAAAGCAATAATGTACGTAAGACCGGGCTTTATTGTGAATAAATCATGGCTGAGGGAGCTTCGCATCGTACCTAACACCACCAATCAGCCGTGATTTATTTACAATAAAGCACTGTCTTTCAGACATTATTGCTAAATTTAGTCTTAAAGAACAAAACAGAAGCCTACACTGACAAACTTGATATATGAAACAGAATGTTTAGTGACAAAATAAAAGAAACGCAAAGATCTTGAGATTTTTCTCTCACTTTAAACAGTTTGTGGTTTATTTTTATCAAACTGGTCGACAATAACAAAATCATAACACTACTTTTAATAAAGTAATGAAACGTTTGTACCTTAAGCTTTTCTCAGCTGGGACCTGTCAATCATCACATCTCAGCGGCTGTGTTCCAAACTCCTGCGTCCATTAACTGTTTTATCTTTAATACTTAAATTCACTTTATTAATAACACAAATAATAAAGTAAACTTAATTATATATTGTCCCAAGTTCGGATGTTGCACAGTATTCATTTTTAAAATAAACAGCTAAACAGTTTGCTATTTGTGGCCGTGTTTGTCAGGATTTGGTTGCAGAAGAACCCAGATGAAGGCAGACGAGTAGATTTAACCTGCTGGTCATTCTTGGAGTTCTATTTAACTGTGGGGTTTGTGATCATTCCCTGTTGGTCTGTTGTATGCACTTTGTGTCTAGCTGTGTTTGTACCTGATGTTTTACAATCTTTGTTTGCACTCTGTCCAGGAGTCACGGACAAGGACTTAATTCGTTCACTATCTCTATCAGTAAGGCTGGACGTAGAGCCTCTTTGAGACAAGCACAGGGAGTGCAACGCAGTCTCCAGTTTTTGTTCACCAGGCAGTAAGCCGTGCTAGTTTTGTTACTTTTGTTTTTGTTTTATGGTTTTTGCCAATAAACAATTTGTTTTGCTCCAAGCCGCTTTTTGAGTCCTTCACCCTTGTGACAGTCTTTGCCATAGTCTCATTTCTCATGTCTGTGAGTTCTGGAATCCTGTGTTTCATGTTTGCCCTCTGTTGGACATCTCAGACTGTGCGTTCTTACTCAAACACCCGCTCTCTGCTGATGGCGGGCCAGGCTCTTGACCCCACCACCCTCCTGTTTTTCACACTAGTACCTACAGGTCAGTACTTCAGCATCATAGCTTACCCTGTTCTTTCCCACTCCTCAACATCAAATTAATCCATCCTTATTTTATTTGCTCTACAGGGTTTTTCTTCTTTCTGACCTGGACTCTTTTCACCCATCAACACATCGGTGACATCCGGGAGGACATCACTCGACTCGGGCCCTCTTATTGGCTGGGTGTCGTCGGATGGGGTTTGCTTTTGGCGGTGCTGCCTGTGAGGTTCCTGGTGGAGAAGTTTGTGGTTCCAGACATATTGCCAGACCTCATCAAGTCTATGAATATATGGTGGAGGGCTCCGGAGCTTGCGTTTGTGAGATCTTTAAGTGAAGGTGGCCATCGTTTAGAGCACAAGTCTCATGGTTACAGGAGGTTCCTTAAAAACGATGGAGAGAGATCCAAATTCAGAAGTTTGTGCTCTAGTAGACTTCGAGATGAATGTCGGGCCGAGCAGGTTTCACAACAAGTGTGTTTGCCGAGTCCCAAAGCGACATGGTTGTGTTAAACTTCAACACTGATGTTACTTTTTTAGACAACTGTGATATCAACAAAAGTGGTTGTGGTCTATTCCTTTGCTTTGGGCATTTAAAATCACTTTGAACTTTGTACCTCTAACATTTCATAGAGGTGTATTCTGAATTTAACATTTACATGTGCAATATGAAACAAATTTTTTTTCTAGTTTTAGGTTAAACAATGCCATCTAGTGGTAAAGATTCATAGCACATTCTCTTCTGTCTGACCCTGGGGTAAAACCTCAATGTGTCTTTTGATTTTACCCTGGCAAGTAAAATATTAAATTGTATCAATTTTGTGTTTTACAAATATGATTAAAAAAATAATCTATAAAGCTGCATTTGAATCATCATACACCTAATTTTATACTTGAATCAATTAAACCTCTTATGATATTTTAAGTATGTTGGTTGACTGCTTGATGTTGAGAGTATTGCTTGATGTTCATTATAAACATGACATAGAAGGACAAAGGATTTTTGGGAGACGATAAACTTCTTAAGATTTCCGTAATTTAAGAAGTACAAACCAGAAGAAACAAAATCCAACAAATTGCCAAAGGAAAGCTCATTATAGAACATAAAATAATTGCTATGTCCTGTTCTCAGTGAAAGGCAGAGTTATGGATGTAACAATCCTAAAAATGGCCATTACCTCACTATGAAAAGTCTTGCACTAAAAATAAATATAAAGTTTAAACTTAAATTGAAAACTCACATGGATACTCTAAATAACGAATGTTGATATTTAGCTTTGTTTACTAAACATTTTTGGTAAAAACTCTATATTTGCATGGTAAGGTTGGCATTTACACTGAATTGTCCTTTTACAATAAATATCAAATTAAGATATTAAAAAACTAAATACTCTTACAACTCAAAAAATGATTTGGAATTTACACAAAACACAAATATTTGCCATTAACATATAAAAGCAAAATGAAATCTTAATAATCTCTTAATATTTTATTATTTTAAATAAGTCAGAATATGCATAATTTGTACACAATTATTGTTCTACTGAATGAAAATTTTACATGCTTACAACCAAATTTGGACATTTAATTCTTCAAATTGATTTAAATCCATAAAGTTAACATTACTGTGCTTCCTATGGACCGAAAAATCACTTTTGTATATTTCTTTTGATAGGGAAATCTTAACTTTTTAAGTTTTTATCTCCCTTGAGCTGTGCTAAATCTTCAAATGTTTTTTGTATGATTGAACACGGAAAGATTTGGAAGAATGTTGGAAATAAAAAGTTCTTTAGACCACCGCTATGAAAGTCAATGGGGTCTAAGAACTGTTTGGCTACAAGCATTCGATCAAATATCTTTCTCTGTGTTCATCCAAACAATACAGCTTTTGAACAACTAAAGAGGGAGTAATTCATAAACTATCCCTTTACACCATACAATAACTTACCCTTGCATCTTAGATCCATTTCAAATAATTTACAACAAATTAAAGTGCATCCATATGCAAGAAAATGTTCACAATGACATCAGGATGAGCAAAGAATGTGATTTATATTTTTATTAATCTGCACTATTTCTCTATCTTACATTGATTTGGTAATATATGCGTTGTATGATCATTTTCCATTTTTTGGTAATTACCATGGATACAAACAAAGAAGCAGAAAGATGCCTAGAGACTTCTTAACCCATAGGGTTTATTCTGATGTCACCCATGTGCAGATGAATGAAGTGTCTTTGTTAATTGTGCATTAAACAGGTACAGGTCTAATTAAAAGCCACTTTCACCTCTTAGTGACCTTAGACCTTAGTGTCTCCTAATGAGGTTGTTATTAAATCTACACAGTGCGGCCTGCGTATTTGTCACTTACTATCAGAAAAGCTCATAATTGGCCCTCAGATCCCAGCTTCAGTGTCCTTGAATGTTGTGAGGGCATGGAGTCTGAGAGGGCATCGGTTGACATTGCCTACCCGCCTGATGGGAATACTTCTGTGTGTTCTGGAAGTAAGCGGGCCACTTATATGATCGTTTGAGGACATTTTTCAGCGGGACACATCAGCTCTCTGGGGATCCTGGCTGTCCAGACATTGCTGATATGAAGGTGGGTCTTTTAGTTCTTGCTTCTAACCTTTTGGTTTTATTTATGCTTGTTTTTTTTCCTTAAAATGAAAGTCTGTGTTTTGAATTCAATGCTTGGCTTTCTTACTGTCCTGTGTATTTTTTTAATTATGTCATATGAAAGCAGAAGACCTAATGCAATCCAGGACCTCATGGATCTATTATTAAGTGATTAAAAAAATTATATACATTATACCATAATATACGAATAATATTATATGTATAACAAACAACTACTGCTGATCATAATCATAACAATTTTATTTAGGGCAGACAAATTTGTATATTTTAATGAACGCATCTAAATATTTTTTAAATATACATTTAAATACTAAAATAATATTAAGATGCATACATTTAAGTAGTAAAAATGATATACAAACATTATATTATTATTTCTGTATATATAAAATGGGCAGATTGAGTGTTGGACTCGTGATCCAATTACAATTTCATTTATTCATTTCGCAGATGCTTTAATCCAAAGCTACTTACAGTATTTCACAGAAGTCAATTACCATGCAGAGCAAACAGGGGGAAGGTGTCTTACTCATGGACACTTCAATCATTGTCTGCTGACCCTGGGATTTGTACCTGCAACCTTCCTCTTGCAAGTCAAACTTTCTACCACCAGACCAAGACTGACGGAGTATCGAGACAGTGATTCCAAGGTCACTGGTTCGATAATCGGTACCAGCGAGGATACCACGACTCAGGTGAGTCAGAGCAAGGCACAGCAGCATGGTTGCCCACTGCTCCAGGTGTGTGTTCACAGAGTATGTGTGTTCACTTACTTTGTTTGTGTTCACAGTGTGTTTGTGTGTTCACAGTGTGTGTGTTTGTTCACACTGTGTGGGTGTCCAAAGTGTGTGTGTGTTCAAAGTGTGTGTGTGTGTTCACTTACTGTGTATGTACACTGGGATGGGTTAAACGCAGAGAACAAATTCCCACAACATGTCACTTAATAGGCACAATACATTTTGTTCACACAAACTTTTATTCTGGATGGGATTTTTTTTTAATAAAATGTTCTTACGGCCCTATTAAAAATATTTGTAACATAAAAAACATAAAAAACTATGATTTTGAAAGGTTAAAATAATGTTTATTTATTCAGGTATGCTCAACAATCATTCATAATTCATTTTAAAATATAACCATACACTTAACTGTAGTATTCATTCAGATTTTTTGTCTTTTTCATAATTATGTGCAACATTTATATCACAGTTTATTTTTTTAGAGGTATCTGCTGTCAGGTGCCATACACATTTTGAAGATGTCTGCAAGATGTTCATGAGCATCTTGAGCAAGAGCTGTGATTGACCGTTCGGACACGCGCACTCGCTCATTGTGCTTCATGACGTAAGGCCTCGGCCCTGGCGACACTCTTCACATCAATTAAGCCCAATTAGGAAGTCATGTTGTGCTAAATATAACACGCTTCACATCACCAGAATAAAATGAGATAATAAAATAAAGACACGGGAAGCCAGAGCGAACTGACCTTAATCAGATTTTCAGAGATTTTTGTGTGCGCGTTTCAAACGTGCGTAATGACATCACTTGACCATTTGGTGTCAGTGTTGTGAGGTCTTTCGCCAATCGCCTGTCTCATTTCTTCGCAGTTGACAAATTATGAAATCTTAGCGTTAAAGGGACAGTTCCCAAAAATGTTAATCGTGCCAGTATTCTCTCCTCCCCTTGTCATTTTTAAAACCATTTTACGATTGGTTTATTCAAATGTGAATTTGCTTATTTCCGGAATGTTTTCTCACAGTATATTCTGTATTTTAAAATAACAATAACGTATCTGTTTCTCATATTTACACAGAGAAACACGGCAGAACTCCGAGCTTGTGAAAGATGGTTTCAGATCAGTTTTCCTGATGGTCATCAGACTTTCAAAAAGACAATTTCCCTTTTAGAACATTTTATTTTTATAAACTTTGCTGTTTTCTCAGATTTTTCCTATCCTATTTTATTTCAGTACTACATTCCGGGATAAAATCTTTGTGTATAAAAACAGATTTCCGTATTTCATGACCTCCCGATATAGCGGCGCCATATAGCGGCTGTTACTAATTAAATCAATTATCACTCATGCAAAGTGGAAAAGAAATGCCATTTATTAAATATAATTACTCTAAACAGATTATACATTTTTTCTGAAAGTGTTAATCTATTTGATTATACATTGATCAGTTACATTTTTTTTTAATT
This sequence comes from Triplophysa yarkandensis, assembly GCA_033220385.1. Classification (NCBI taxonomy): domain Eukaryota; kingdom Metazoa; phylum Chordata; class Actinopteri; order Cypriniformes; family Nemacheilidae; genus Triplophysa; species Triplophysa yarkandensis. The sequence goes on along the minus strand of CM065677.1, from coordinate 4,911,451 downwards.
GCTGAAAATAATCTTTTTAGGAAGACTTCCATGAAACATTGTCGGTGAACACAACCCACTGTGCCATCATTCACTGTTGCCCGCTAAAACTCTATAGGTCATAAAAGAAGCCATATCTAAACATCATCCAGAAGCGCAGGCGTTTTTTCTAGGCCAAGGCTCATTTAAATGGACTAAAAAGACCAGCGAGATGAAGCTCATGGAGAACTGTATCCCTGAAGCTTTGCTTGATTAAAAAGAACGATTGACTTTATTTAATGCAAAACCATTCTTCTGATCATGTAAAGATTCTGACTCTCTTTTCCTGTAAACACATCATCGAATATTGAGACATTCATTATGATTGATGCAACTTAATAAACAATACACCTGTCCGGAATTCTTCAAGACGGGCGAGTTCTATGGCGCACCGGCAACGAGTGCACGATGGCTTGAAGGTTGCAGTAAAAGTGGTCAAGAAGACCAGTCGAATAAGATTGGATAACATCAACATTGTATGTAGCTTTTGTTATTATTTAATATGGAACATCTTCATAGTTTGTTCGTCTTTCATCTATTCACGATAAACAATTTGTCTTTCTTCTAGCCGTGTTATCCTGAACCGCTTCCACGGGAGGTCGGTTTACAGATGCTTGCCTGTCAGGGAGAATATGTTCCTTTCATCAACCAGTTTCTGGACTGCCAGGACTTGCAGGACCACTACGTGATGGTCCTGGAGCGTCCTTCTCCCTGCATGGACGTGGATAAATTCCTTCAACAAAAAGTAGGCACCGTTACAGAGATCGAAGCTCAGTTCATCTTCTGGCAAACTGCTTTAGCGTCAGTTATCTGCTGTTTTCCATAGGGATATAAAAGTGGAAAACCTACTGATTAACCCGGACACACTAGGGGCCAAATTAATCGACTTTCGGCTGTGGTGAACTTCTTATGGAATCCGTTTACAAGGAGTTTATGGGTATGTTTTATTACTTTCTTTAATGAACAGGTAATGAATATCACACAAATGAGTTTCACACTTGTGACACGCTAATCTGATGTCTCTAGGCACTGTGCAGTACTGCTGCCCTGAGTACTTCATGTGGGCTGAGTATCATGCCAAGCCAGCGACAGTGTACTCGCTCGGGGTGCTGCTGTACGTCATGGTTTGCCGAATGTTTCCTCTTCTACCTGATATGGTCCAGATCAATAGGAAGAGATGGAGAAAAGACGGCTTGACTGAAGGTGAGTTCATCTGACCAACTGTAGTTCTAAATGATAGAAAATGGATAAAAAGAAGTTTTAGAATGAAGGCAGGTGTGAAATAAACACTCACAGTTTAATGTTATGTATCTTTTTCTGAACAGAATGCTGTGACATGATTCAAGCCTGTCTTCAGAGGAATCCAGATGAGCGTGTCCCTTTGCAGGAGATCCTGGCCCACAAGTGGTTTCAGCTGAGAGATCCTGCCAACATAGAGGACATTCAGGGTGAGTCTAATTTTATGAAACATTTAAAACATTTTATTGTTTCAGTCCATGGTCCTGGATTTTACATAATGGATCATACATGTACTTTTTCATTTCTCAGAGATCGATGGCTGCCAGTATAAGGTCGGCAAAAGGTTAGGTGAAGGCGGGTTTGGAACCGTCTTTGAAGGGACCCGAGTGGAGGATGGCTTGGAGGTTTGTGAATTTAATAATGCATTCTATTCTTTTAAAACCTGTATATTTTATGTTATCTTTACTTGAGTGTTTGATTATTGAATATGATCAAAATGTTTATTATAGTTCAGTTCTGTTATGATGAATTCTTAAACAAATGCATTATTTCTTTTGTTGATCAGGTGGCAGTGAAAATCGTGAAGAAGGAAGGGCACACAGGGGACGATTATATCAACATTGTAAGTGGCTTTTGTTATAATTCAATAAGAAACATATTCCCTGTGAGGTGGGTCTTTAGATGCTCGCCTGTCGGGGAGAACACGTTCCTGAGATCATCCAGTTTCTGGGGTGGCAGGATTATCAGGACCACCATGTCATCGTTCTGGAGCGTCCGTCTCCCTGTATGGATGTCAGTGACTTCTTGAAGCTTAATGGAGACAGGGTCACAGAGTTCGTAACCCAGTGCATCTTCGGGCAGGCGACCAAAGCTCCGGAGATCTGCTGAAGACGGGTGGTGTTCCACAGGGACATAAAACCTCAAGACCTCCCCATAAACCCGAACACGCTGGATGTCAAGCTGATTGACTTTGGGTGTTGAGATCTGCCTAAAAAATCCACCTACAAGGAGTACATGGGTAAGTTTTGCTTTCCTTTTTAAACAGCAGTTTATATAAATACTAAAATGATACTTTCAGATCTGAAACAACACATTTTGTGCATGCTTTTTTGTTTTCTATAGGCACAAAGATTTATATCGGCCCTGAATTCTACCAGAAGAGTGGATACGATGGAATGCCGGCGACAGTGTACTCGCTCCGAGTACTGCTGTTCACTATGGTGTGCGGCAAATATCCTAACTTTCGAGACCAGGATAAGATAAATAAACGGGTCTGGGACATGAAGGACTTGACTGAGGTAAGATCTTCATCTGACCAACTCCAGTTCTAAATCATGGAAAACAGATAACAGAATTGAATGAGATGGAATAATTCTCACTTCCGTCTTTTTGAACAGAATGCTGTGACCTGATTCAAGCATGTCTTCAGGAGGATCCAGATGACCGTATTCCTCTGGAAAGGATCTTGTACCACCAGTGGTTTCAGGTACCGAGCTGTTAGATAACACAGAGAATAGATATAGAATATCAGAGGATAAAAGACTTTACTTAAATGTACTTTTACTATAGGAAGATCACAATGAGGATCCAGGCTTCCTGACAACCTGTGAATGAAGAGGAGGGTTCAGATTTGGATCTTAATTATGATGGCGAGGTTTGATAAGCCGCCCTCAGTTGGTAGTGTGTCGGGCTTGGTACACCTGCACACTTTAGATAGTGATGGGTCGTACAGAAAAATTAAGACAAAACAAAAAATATGTATAACAAAACAAAAAATATGTACAACAAAACAAAATTATTTAAGAAAAAAAAAAAAAAGTAAGACAAAACAAAAAATACGTAAGAAAAAAAACAAAAAATATGTAAGAAAAGAAACTATGTAAGAAAAAACACAAAAAATATGTAAAAAAAAAAACTATGTAAGAAAAAACACAAAAAATATGTAAAAAAAAAAACTATGTAAGAAAAAACACAAAAAAATATGTAAGACTTAACCAAAAATATGTAAGACAGAACAAAAATATGTAAGACAAAACATGTACGAAAAAACAAGAAAATATGTAGTAAGAAAAGAAAAAAAATATGTAAGAAAAGAAAAAAAAAGTAAGAAAAAACACAAAAAATATGTAAGAAAAAAACTATATAAGAAAAAACCCAAAAATATGTAAGACTTAACCAAAAATATGTAAGACATAACAAAAATATGTAAGACAAAACATGTACGAAAAAAACAATAAAATATGTTAGAAAAAAAGCAAAAACTATGTAAGACTTAACAAAAAACATGTAAGATTTAACAAAAAATATGTAAGATTTAACAAAAAAAATATAAGACTTAACATAAAATATGTAAGACAAAAAAAATCATTAGTGTGCGTCATGCAGGGATGGGGGAATAGAGGAGATTTCATTAGGCAGGGCTTAATACGGGTAGGGTAAAACCTTTTACATGTCATGATCATCTTATAAAAATGAATAAAATTAACTCTTTAGTTTTAACTCACTAACAATTTCAGATACAATGTCATAAAGAAATTATTTATAGAGTCTGTGCGAGTGAGAGACTGTATGAAACTATGTATGATCAAGCGTGTATAGGTATGCGTGTTTTAGACATAAATTGATTGCACATATATCTTTTACAATAAAACTTTTGTACTTTGATACGTTAACTTACAAGTGTCCATAACCGCCTGTCTGCTCTTGTTTTTCTGTGAGAGGTCAAGGGGAAATTCACATATAAAAAATATTCAAAAACTCTGAAACCTAAGCGAAATTTACTCATGTATTATCTTTTAATCCACCAAGACACAATAATCCATGTTCTACTGTCTATGATGAACTCCTGCGATGTCTGCTAGTGCTGCTGCCGAGGTCCAAGAAGAAAGTGTTTATACTTTGCAAATAACATTTGAATTTAACGTTGAAGTTCATGTATTCACTAGGGTCTGTTTTAGGTTTGCATATGGAGAAAACCATGTTCTTAAAGTCTTAAACTTTACTGGAAAGACACCCTACGACCAAGACATTTTTTTGCAAAGCTGCTTTCCGTTTTTAATTCACTTTGAAGCCTGTTTAAATCGGTTTCTCTGAGCTGACTTCATGCACAAATACTGACAGCTTTGTTGAAATAGTTTTGGATTGAGGATCCTTACTGCTTTATTGACAGTTTTATTTGTCTTTTAATAGAAGTAAATTGCTTCCGGTGGAATTTAGGGTAAAGACCATTTTGGAGCAGGGAGTAAAAACTGAAGGTGAGATCTACATCTGGGCAACTGAAGTTCTGAATGATATAACACACACACACGCCAGAAATGTTATTTAAAGCTTCTAAGAAAAAGAATAAAATAATATATAATCGCAGTTGAAGTAACAACTTTTTCATTCTTTGCAGAGGATGCCGCAGTTTGTTTCAAGCCTGTCTACAAGAGAATCCAGAAGAGAGGATGCATTTTGAGAACATCCTTTACAACACATGTTTTAAGGTAATGTTCTAAGATCAGCAGTTTTAAAGGATTTTTCTTTAGTCTTAGAAGCCTTTGCCTTTGCTCAGGTTTGGCATCAGTAAAATAAAGTTATAGGATTAGTTATCATCAGTTTTAGTTTGTCTGGTGTCGAATGTGAAATTGAAGCCTGTTATGTACTATACACATCAAAAGTCTCTTGGTGACTCTGTATAGTTCAGGATTCGACTACCAATTCTTTGGTTGTATGGTCAATGACAAAGGTACATGGGGAACAAACTCATATTATTTGTAATTCAAAGAAATGGTGCATATGAGCTTTAGAGATGGGAAAGGATCACATCTGTCCACGTCTTCTGTGCTGTGATCCCAGTAAAGAGAAGCGTATCGTTTGTAGATTAACACTTTTGACACTTTTCACTAACTGAATGTCTTTATTCTGAAAGCTTGTTCTGTTTTTCTTCCATGTACTAAAACAATAGTAATAGAAATAGTGCAGATAACTACACTTTCATTTATGTATACAAACATTTTATAATTCAATTAACCCACAAGTACTCCAATATGGAAAGTATAATGTCTACAACAGGGGTTTTCCAACAGGGGTCCGCGAAAAACTTGTCAGAAACAAAAATGTACGAGATTTTCCCAATCCTAAAGTTATTAATGACCCAATCAATATATAGTTTTATGATTTACATAGTGGATACTTAATTATAATGTTTTTATCCCAAAATCCTCTGATCTCTTTAATGTTTTGCATTCAGTTGAAGGGACCAATAAGTTTACTATTATCAGAGATAAAGTTACAAATCTGAAGACTTTCTTCTGGAAACACTTTATTTGTGACAGAATCCGTATTAACACTAGTTTTTCACATGGCGTCTCTACTGATGGTTAATCTTGTCTGGCCTTAAAGTCCAGATCAATCTTCACTTGTGAGACTGGCCGCTGTATTGGTCATTTTTATGGCCGGTCTTATGTAATATGTCTGAGTGATCATCTGAGCCACTAGCGGCTGGTATTGATCAAACTCTGTCTTTTTTAGCACACCAGACTTTTATTATCTGGAAAGAGGGAACAAGAAGAAGTGGTTTGGGATCGAGCTGGGACTAATCCACCAACAAAGCCCAGATCTGTCACCTGTATCCTCGATCATCTGTTATGTGATGTTAAGGGGAGATGGTGGTGTGGTCTCTGTGTTAGAGAGGGATCTGTTTAACGGTCCAAAATGAAATGGTACTACGGTCTCACTGGACGCAAAACATATACAATATTTAACTTAAAAGAAACTTGTAAAAATGTGCGTGGTTGCTGTAAGAACATAACACAATCTAAAGTAAATCTTATCTATATAGGGAGTTAGCTCAAGTTAAATCAAAATTAATTGTTCTAATCATTTACTCAACCTTTGTCATTTAAAACCTGCATGACATTTTTCTGCGAAACACAAAAGAAGATATTTTGAAGAATGTTGGTAACTAAACAATGCCGACCATTGACTTGTATTGATTTTGGGTCCATGCGATATGAATCCACAGGTTGTTTGGCTACCAACGGCATTTGAAAAATCTGGTTTGTAGTTACTTATCGTTACTTTTATCTTTCACAGAAGAAAGTAACTTAGCTTTGGTCAGGTTTATCATCCATCAGACAAGATATGCAACAATCTTTGAATCAAAAACCATTAAGCAAATTAAATGCAACCTTAATATTGTGGATACTTTGATCTAAATCAGTTTTTCTGTATACAATTTCAACAGTGTTTACATTAATGAGATTTTAGTCTCATCAAGTGAAGTCTATTTTCTCTTTATTGTCTATCAACAGTGAATAGTAAAGATTCTGGTTTGTTTTTTATTCGCATCTTTTGTAAACAAAGCTTAAACATTTTATTCAAATTGAACCTATATAATTCATTTATACATTCCTTCCTAAGAAAAAGTCATATAGAACCCTTTGCAAGACTCCAACAACGCTGGCCCAACACTGGTCGAGAAGAACTTCCTGTTTCAGTTTTTTTTTCTTCTAACCCTAACATTTAAACAAAACACAACTAACAGAATAGTTAACAAATCCACAAATATCTTTAAAGAATATATCATTAAATATGCTTATTATTTAATTTAATTTAAATAACACAAACTTTTGTCCGTGCAGTTTGCATCTTGGTTTACATATGGACATATGCAATACAAAGGTCACACTATACCTACTTAATAAACCCTTAAATATAACTATATATATATATAATATAATAAACCCTTAAATATAACTATATATTTTAACTATATAAATTATTATGAAAGCAGACCAAATAATAATTTTTATATTAGACATGTGATATGTTAATGCCAGGGACCCAAACATATGATGGACATTTTGTGGGAACCCACTTTCTTAAATACCCAACTAACGTTATAAACAGGATATAACGTTATATATGATAAAGAAGCATTTAAACTATATTAGAAAAACGATCAGTGTGAGAATATTCAAAGACATTAAATATAATATTAAACATTTACCTTAAATACGAGTTCGTTGCAGGAAACTTAAGTGCATATAATTCTAATTTATTTCGTCCATAGCAATTTTCATCTGTCAAAAACGAACTAAATATAAAAATGTTAACAGTGATATAAACATTTATTTATGAAACAAACAATGTCAATTAACAATATTAGTTTGTCTTTTTATTTCTCAAATACTTTCTGGGGATCCCTCTGTTACCTTTTGGAGGCTCCCTGGCGATCCTTACACCCCAGTTTTAAAAACCCTGACGTAAGTCAGAAAAATTTGCTTTTACATTACCCCTTGTGGTCATATGTCTTAATGGATGCTCAAGACATATGTTTATTTACTCCTGTAGTGTATGTGTTCAGACTATGTGTGGTTCCAGATGTCTTGTATATAAACTGAGATTGTGAGTCATCAACAAGTGTGTGTAAATACGTCTTTCTGGAAAAATAAAGGAGAAAGTATGAACTGCTACAACCTCCTTTACTCCAACAGCTGTTTCGAGTATTTCTATTCAGAGTCGTGCTTCAAAATTGTCTGCTGTTAAATGTGTAGGACAGGAAGTGGGCCTTCCACGGTGTTCATAAATCGTGAGTTACTGGAAATCAGCTCGCCGTGTGTTTGTTTACATGTTGTGTATACATCCTCGCATCAACGTGATGGCAAAACGGGATGTTTTTAAACATTTCACATTGTATCTTGCTGACTTGCTCTGATTGACGGCTCTTAAGACGAACACGGTTTATCAAACAGCCGCTCCTAATCGGACAGACGGGCTGGGGGTCGTCTGGAGAGCCTGCCTTTCTCTAGGGATTCTGTCTCCAGGGGACGTGATTGTGGATAAAAGGATTTGATTTACAGTAGTGTAAGGCGAGCCAGAGATTAAACTCCAATTTGACTTTCAAAGTGCCCGCGACATGGCCAGGGCACGCTCCAGGCCTGACGTCCACACACGCAACATTGTGTCCGCCGTGTCACTTTGGCCTGATCTCGGAAGCTTCTTACCGCAAATCCAATCTATTCTGGCCACATCTCTGCATCTAACGAAATAAACAGCTCGCACTTTCCTCTTCCAGCCCTTCATCCGTCCACCGATCGCTTAGTGGAAGAGAATGAAAAGCCATTTGTATTAGAGTGATGCACTCCCCGGGGTGCCAAGAGAGGAGAGGATGGGAAACGCATAGATGAACACGGAGTGGGGAAGGGTATTTCCTTTTATCATCACAATAAGTGGCCTATTCTGCCGTGTGTGTGGTCGCCATTCTTCCACAGCCACCGATCAGTCCAATTTTAGGCAATCAGTCTGTCAAACGCACAGCAAGTGTCGCCTTTCCATTCCTTTACTTTGATAACTGAACCAGGGACAGTGTTTTGGAATGGTGTGAAACTTTCATTTCAATTTATTATATTTAAATTTTTTCATTGTCATATATGTTTTATACATTTTTTATATAGTCCCCTTCCAATATGTAACCCATGGTCGTCCCGAAACTCGTCTAGAAAAAACTAAATCAATTTAATCGTGGACAGTGGTTCTGAACATTTAATGTAAATATTTTTTTACTGAATAATAAAATATTAGTTTTATACTATAAATATATATGTGTTTAAACAAAAACTTAATTGTATTTATTTTTCATTAAATAAACTTTAAAATATTCATAAATTCAATTCATAAATTATTATTATAAGAAATAGTTTTCCCGTCAATTATTTTAACATTTTACTCTGGAAAAATGCATCTAATATTTGAAAAGAATAAGCTAAGTTAATACAACTAATATTTTTGTGATATTTACTTATTTCACACGGAAAAAAATCAGTGTAGATAATATTACAAATATCCTGAAATAAATATATAATAATACCTGTGTGAAATATTAACATACATATATATATATATATATATATAGTATACTATTATGCATGCAAGAATGTGACGTGAACCTGTGATTTTTTGGAGAAACACTTGAACTGTTCATAAATTACCATTATGTTTTTATTACCTTAGATTGAAATATTTCGGTCCACTTTTACATGGTACCCTAGATGGAAAGATGTTTTATAAATATGATATCTCCTTTTAGCAAAGGAGCAAAAATGTGACTTCTTTGTCTTGTGTCAGCAACCATGGTGCTTCGTAAGGGAGAAATGGAGTGAGCCACTGGTTGATGCATGCAACCTCACCACTAGATGCCACTGGACTATAAGTCATGTTTCTGTTCCTTATATTAACATTACATAACATTTACATTTACATTCGGTCCTCTGGCTTACATCCCTTGCACTGTTCTTGACTTCATGCAAATGCAGCTGAAGAGAAGCTTACAAATTCAGCTTAAGAAATTAACTTTCATTGTTTCAAAGACCTAAAAGTGAATATTTTGTTTGTACTAGGAGAGATTTTGGGTGGTTGGACACCTCTGGTCAAAAGACAAAGTTGACACTTAAACGTGCCATAAACGAGAACTCCATTAAGCTTCACGAGCTATAAAAGTGCAACATCTGAGCGATAAAATCTTCCTCCGGGGAGCTGCAAAGCGCCACATTCCCGAGTCCTTCGCCCAACATCTGCTCCGCGTCTCCGCGTCTGATCGACTGCCACTCTGTACCCATCAGCGACAGCCATATGCCATCCCAGCGGCCTTCTCCTGAAGCAAACAAACCATAGATTTTGACAGATGTGGTCTGGCCGATCACAGGCCCTGGTCGGACCGTATCGCTTTGCACCGGACATGTTTCTCGCTCTGACAGGTGGACTCTCACCCCATACCTCCATAATAATTACAGAGTGAATAGATTTAAAGATCAGGCTGCTTAATGCGGCCGGTGTCAGGGGCTCTATTGTCCTCGGGCTGCGGTGTGCTGAAAAGGCCACGACTACCCTGCCATTTCTCATAATGGACGTTTTAGTTAAAGGACAGGAAAATAATAAGCAGAGTTCACGGCGGAAAGTGGACGCCGTTTGTCTTGGCATCCATTTTGAAGTTTAGGAAAAACGAGGACGGAGGGAGCGAAACAGATTTGCTTTTTTATCTCAAACACACTTGCAATCTACTCAGATGCATCGTCATTTGAACACAAATATATTTTAGGACACTTTTCTAAACCAGCATCACTCTGGAATATGTGGAGTATGGATTCTGCAAAATATCTATTGACTCACCATTCAATTATAGTATCCTAATAATTCAATATTTTTTCACCCTCTTGGCATTTGAAATTTGTCGTCTTCTTTCCTTCCACAGAACACATAAGAAGATATTTTGAAGACTGTTGGTAATCGAGAACCGCTGGTCCCTATTAACACTACTGTATGGACACAAAACTAACGAAAGTGGGGACTATTCCAAGTGTAATGTCAATGTCAATGTCAATATCACCTTTATTTATATAGCGCTGTAGACAAAATTCATTGCATCAAAGCAGCTTAATAACAATAATTAGTAAACCGTGTGTCATAATGCTTGATGTTAAAAGGCTATACATTATTGTAATCTGTAACCAGCATCTGTGCTGCTGTACTTTCTTCTTTCTGCAGAAGATATTTTGAAAAAAGTTGCTAACCCAGTGGGGCCTTGTAAACTTGTATCACTTTCTTTCTTTTACAGAACACAATGGAAGATATTTTGAAGAATGCTTGTAACCGAAAACCGCAAGTCCCCATTTTTTTCGATTGTATGGACCCAAAACTAACATGCCCGGGACCGTATAACCAGTATTTTTCTAAATATCTAATAATGATTCCTTTTTATTAATCCTCTTTTCATTTGATGGATTTGGCAGGACACAAAAGAAGATATTTTGTCGAATGCTGGTAACTGACCCCCCCTTTAATTGCATACAAAAGAAATTTGTCCGTACCACTGGACCCTGAACTTTCTTTAAAATATCTTCTTTTTTAATCGTAGATAAAAGAAAATCCCACGTCAACACAAATATATTTCTGAACACAAATCAGCGTTACTCAGGAATAAACTCAGAGTATGGGGAACTTTTGGGTCTCTCACTCGGGGACAACACACATTTAATTAAAACAGAATTAGTTTGTTATTCCAACTGACGACACCCATCCACATTAGACTCCCTCCACCGACCGTCCCGATTCCAGTCGGCGCGGTTCATCTCCGGTTTACTTGAGCACACAGCGTGCATCTGGTGATCCGGTGAACACATGAGCAGGTCTTACTGTCTGTTTGTCTGGAGAACACAAACGCTGTTTCTTTGCTGTAAAGATTGAGTCTAATACCGCATTATTGGATGATGAGAAAAGCCTCTACGAGCAGCACGATATCAGTACTTAATTAAATTTCGAGCCGAGTGGCAAAAAATAATGGAGAACGTATTAGGGACAGAAATTTCACAACCTGATCGCTTGGCTCTCCAGGCTGCGTTCAGGGCGAGAGGGCCTGTTTAAACGGTCCACAGAAATGGAGAGAGAGAAGGACAGTAATAAATAATGTGTGTCCTGATAATTGCATTAATGATTATTAGGCAAAGCTCAGGGGAAGGTGATGAGAGGGAGGCAAGCTGTCAGCTAACTTTGACAAATGGCTGCGCGCTAGGGGCCACTGCTTGGAATATTAATTTACAAAATAAACTTTGAATAGGAAGAGAGGGCGGAATGCGAAGGAAGAAGCTAAATTTGTTTAACCTCTTGAAATAGGGCTTCACTCACTTTAGAGGAACATAAATATGTTTTGCATATTTTAATTGTTAATCTAGTTGCATGGCATCACCTTTGGGGAAGTTTGTTCCCAAACAACAGTTTGATGTTTATCTAGATTTTGTAATGTGAGACGATATTTATTTTGTAATTTGAAACACAAAAGAAGGTTTTTTGAAGAGTGTTGGTAACCAAAAACAGCTAGTTCCCATTTACTTCTCTTGTATGCACACCATACTAACACTAGTTAGTGGGGTCCAGGTCAACATTCTTCAAAATATCTAATAACTATGCCTTTAAAATGATAGTCCGCCCAAAAGAAAATTGTCATTATTGACCTGCATTCTGTTTTCTTAAACAGACTGACATTGCATTCTGTTTTCTTAAACAGAATGCAAAAGAAGGTAATTTGAAGAATGTTGGTAACATCATACTGGTGGTCACCATTCACTTCTTTTGTTCACAGACCACACTAATAAAGTCAATAGGGACAGGACCAGTGGTTTTCTTTAACCAACATTCTACAAAATATCTTATAACTATACCTTTAAAAGACCCTCTTGTCATTTAAATCCTGTATGACTTTGGCAGGGCAGAAAAGAAGATATTTTGATGAACGTCGGTAACTGTCACACATTTACTTGCACAGAATAGATGTGCGCACTGCACTGTTTGGTTACCAACTTTTTTCAAAATATCTTATTTTGTGTTCTGCTTAAAATAGAATGTAAAACCAGTTTAGTTGATAAGAAACGGAGTAATCACGGACACAATTGTCACTTTAAGGCCAACTTTAACATTTTCGGCCTGGAACAGTTTCGTAAGTTTAACGAAAAACCGAGGTACTATACTGAGTTCCTCTGAGTCACAGAGAACGTCTTTATTCGCTTCACTACTTCTGCACCTCATCCCTGCATGGTATTATGAGGGAAAACGTGAAGCATTTTAACACCGAACTCCGCACACGCAGGGAAGGATCTTGTCTAGAAGTACCGACTGACATCATAAAAACGTCACACAAATGTCAAAAGAAGATGACAAGCTCTTTAAACACTTATTAGTGACCTTTAAGAAATGATCCATGTCTGCGATCCACCTTTACAGTCAAATAATAATCCAGATCAGCCCGCAGTTCGCCTTTGCCCCCTGCGATGACGCCAACAATCTCTGACCCCGCGTTCCAGGTGGCCCCAAAGCTAATGATAACAGCAGAGAAACCACCTCAAAAACAAGCGCTCCCCCGAAACGCAGAATAACACCCAGCTCCATGCCAGGTGGCTGTCGACCGAAGACATTTTACACATAAATCAAACTGCCGTTGGGCTTATCAATAACAAGTCATTTAGCAGGCGGAGAACGGCTCAGATCTCCAGGGGTCAGCGCTTGTTTGTTAGATGGACATCTGCAGTCCTGTTTGCTTCGCCATGGCAACGGATCCAGCATTTTTTTTCTCTCTCTCTCTGTGTTCTGAAGCTTGATGCATTTCTCACATTCCTGAACGCTGCGATGATGGCAGGCTCTGCTACACCTAATTGATGCTTTTAAAGAAGAAGTTATTGAAAAATGAAATTATACATGACAAAAATTGCATGTGTATGCTTACATGTTCATCCTGATTGTTAGACATAGAAAAAATACAAGTTTGAATGATTTGTATGATACTTTTGAAATTTTCTAAATAGCCAATTATTTTTCTTTAAAACGAATTCATTATTTACCCTCTATGACTTTCTTTCACAGAATGCAAAGGGAGATGTTTTGAAGAATGTTGGCACATTGGATTTGTGTTCATTCAATAGAAGTCAATGCTTGCCACTGCTTTTCAGTTACCAACATTCTTTAAAATATCTTCTTTTGTGCCATGCAAAAAAAGGTAATTGAATCATGTAAATTTTAATTTTTCGAGGAACTGTCCTTTGATGTGTATTCTGTTTTCAGGCCCTTGAAGAGTCTTTGTGAGGAATGTAAGAATACTTGTAAAAACTGATATTTATTTTTATTCTCATGATTTTATAGACTTGGCTATTATGACTTGGCCAAGAGCATTAAAATCCCTTTTCATCCTATTATCCCACACTCTCTCTGTTTCATCTGAATAATTATTCATTATGTGTTTATTTGTTCAGTATTGTAGTCGGTTTATGCATTTATAACAGCCCATGAAACTGCGTTTAGTTAAAAATCGCAAAGATTTTGCCCTGTGTTGTGATGTCCAGCCCAAAGATGCCCGACCAATTATAGCGCACCGAATCATAGCCAAATATGCCCTTGATTTACGTATTAACAAATCAATCCCTTTAATTCATGCCGAAGGTGAATACAACTCCCAATGGGCCAAGAAAAGCAGCCACTTAATGTTCAGATTCATTAAAGCGATAAAAAAAGCACAAGGCCCACTTGGATTTGCTAAATGGGTAATCTGTCCATAAAGTCACATTACGAATCCAACGCTGTCAAATGAAGTCACATGTGTTTGTTGGGCATTTCCAAATTTCCCCGTTGAGTTTTTTTTGTTGTTGGATGGATTCCTCTCTGATGTGTTCTAACGGTTGTTTTTCATACAGGATATAAAATAGCAGCGCTTCAACTTGTTGGTTTGGACCACCTGCTGGAGAAGACTCTCAGACTGCAAAGAAACAGCATGAAGATGTGTTACATCTTTGTGCCCTGTATTGAAGCGTGTTTATGATATACAATGTGTCTGACGAACACACGGTTTGTGTTATGTAATGAGTGTGGGTTTTCAACAACTCTACAATTTTTTTTCGTGCAGTTCCTGATGAGTTTGGAAGCACTTCATGCTGCAGTTTACATTAAAAAAAGTAATGAAACCCTAACATTTTTGTCTTTTCCAGTACAAATATCATAAATTGCTAAAGAGAATATGAAAATTTAATGAATATTGAAGATTGAAATAATAAAGTTCACCTAGAATTTTTTTCTTACCCTCTTGTCATTTCAAACCTGTATGACTTTCTTTCTTCTGCATAAAACAAAGGAATATATTTCAAAGAATGTTGGTGTCACTGGAGTTCAGTTAACAACTTTAATTTAAAATACTTTTGTGTTCTGCAGAAGAAGGTCGTAATGACAAGGTAAAAAGGTGTAATTTCCCATCTAAAAAATAAAACATCTTAAAATAAATGTTCATATCAAATAAGAAGGCATGCCTGCCTATTGAATTAGAGTAATAAACTAAAATTGATTAATTTTTCGTGCCCCACTGACATATGATACTTTACTTGGTTTTGGAATAAACTCTTTTCAGAAAACAAGAGTAAATAGGTCATTTTTATATGTACTTTACAAGAAAACCTAAAAAATTTTATGCAATAATTTATTAAAAACATTTAAAATTTTTTTTTAAACATTTGGTTTTGTGCAACTTAGATGCTGCCTTAAAATATGAATACATTCGTATTCGTATGACTATTTTATATATCCGGGGATCAATTAATTAAAAAGTTCAATTCTCATTTTTATTACTTATTTAGTGAAAATGATTACTTTGTCATGAAAGTTGCATAATTTGCTTTATTCATCAAAATGAGTTCTTTATTTTAATTATAAAGAAAAATAAATTCACTTTCAATATCAGTTTTACACCGTGTGTCCATACATTTTACTCTAAAAAAACTTAAATATATAAATGCAACTCTTACATTTCCCGCAGGTTAATCTGGCATCTAACAGAATATAATATAAAAGCTGGCATATGTTGTCTAACCTTGATGCATGTGTGTGTGTGTTTGTGGTTAACCCCCCAGAATCTTCCCAGCCTCTCAGGTGCTTAACCATGGCAGTTAAAGGCCTCACGGAGAGGTATAAATAGGACTCTCTTCCCATGGAGAGGCGCAGTCTTTTATTGGAGAACCGAGTGACTGAGATCCGTCTGAGCCTGGAAGACAGACAGCGGCGTGCCGAAAAACACACCAGGCTTCCCCTGTGCCCCCATGCGGAAGAAGCCCCAGGGGAGAGTTTGCCAGCTGAGCTTCAACAACAAGGTAAGACGCCCCAGCTGACTGCCAGACTGACTGATCTCAGCTGTTTGTGCGTCTCAGTAGTTCACTTCAGAGATGATAGCTGGAGAGGTTGCGTTGAGACTCAGAGAGAACGGGCCAGCATGCGCTCACTATGGGAGTGCTCTGGTAAGCGCCTATTCATTTATTGATCGGTAGGGCACTGTCAAGCGTCTTGTTTTGAGACTGCAAGGGTTTTCCAGCAGCTGCTAGGCCAAGCCATGTGTCTTCTGGGTGATTTCTATTTGCGTTCTTAAGTAGATCCCTGGCCTCGGGGAGGTATGGGGTTGAATCATTTGTGAATCACGACAAAATGGCAACTATTGCATTTTTTTACATTCCAACATCTCTCTCTTTTAAATGTCATCCAGCTCCGCACACTCCTAACCTCTGTTTCAGCACTGAAAATGACTATTATAATTGACGGCCCTTGAGGTGTCCATTTCGGTACCCGAGACAGGATCGAGGGAAAAAATGACACTAAAGATGAGGGATTGTGAAAAAGGCGAACATGGCGAGTCCCTGAGCGGCGGCGTAAGAAGGGAGAGATATTAAGTTTTCAGACTCGGATCGATGGCCAAACGCTTGTCTCATGCATTTTACAGAGGTGCTAAATGCCACTTATGGTATAATGCTCTAGTATGGGTCAGACTCAAGCTTTTTCCTGGGTTTTCGCTGTGCTTTACCCCTCCTGTAGACTTGATCTGATTCTTTGAAAATAAAGTTGTTTTGTGGATTCATGACACTTAAATGTTCCTTGGTAATCTTGTAGTTTCTTGAACTCATAAAGTTTTTAACTGCTTTTTTCTTCAAAGCAGGAGATACTTAGCCAACGCCATGGAGAACGGGAGGTGCCAGGACACTCCCAGAGCTTCCATGCCAGATGAGCTGTCTCATCCGAAGTTCTCCGAGTGGAAGTTTAAGCTCTTTCGGGTCAAGTCCATGGAAAAGGCACCGCTGGCGAATGAAGCACCCGTGTTGGAGAAGGAGAATCTGCCGGAGGTGGAGATGGAGATGCCGGGCTCCCCGGGCAGCGTGATGAAACTTTGTTTTGGAGGGAAGAGCAAGGAGAACATGGAAGGAGCTCGGGATAGAGTGGACCTTAAACTGCAGGAGATCGATACCCATATGAACCTTCTGAAGTGAGTTTAACACTCAAGTAAAGAGAAGAGGGAATAGAGAACAGAAAGAGAGATTTGTTCTGATTTTTCTCATGAGAAAAGGTTACCTCATAAGTTTACCCTAGAGTTTCAGAAGAAGTCTAAAATCATGGTTCATTTTATGGGAAAATCTTCTAAAACTGTTTTAGATATTTACTCTACACCCATATTTCAATAGTTTAGGTCTTCATTATGTAATTTTTTAAGTCTTTGCTTAGTTCTTGACAAGATCTCATCTCTTATATAAATTATCAATTCATTGACATTTTCTCGGGCAGAAACATCTTGCGATGTTGAACTTTAATAGTTAAGATTTGTATATTTGTATTCCATTTAAGTATCAACTTCCTTTCAGAATTTTTATCTTAGTAGAAGTAAAAATAAAAACTAATTGGATTTTTTTTTAATCCGGTTTAATCACAGTTGGATTTTACATAATATTTGTTTGTGTACTATACATATCAATTCACATACATGCATATTTTGGAAATATTTACATGTCATATACTCACCAATAATTTAAATTATATATGAAGTATTTTCTTATGTGTGTATGTGTTTATAATACAAAATGAATACGCATAGTACACGGAGTACTATGTATATCAACTATATTTGTCTGAATTGAAATGTTTGATTTTATATGGACATCTTTAAAAATACAGATATTTGATTATACATTTGATACATCTTAGCTCAGGTTGTGAAACTGTTGACAACTAACGGAGTTATTTGTGGGATTTTTGACTCTTTTATAAAGAGAAATATCTGAGATGCGCTTCAGAAAGTTTTCATTAGCTCTCTATTTAATCTCACTGATGTCCATGAGAAGTCATTAAAAGGTCCAGTTCACCCCAAAATAAAACTTCAGTCACCTTCTTGTCATAATACAAACTTGTATTATTTTCTTTCTAAGAAGAAAGAAAATATTTTGAAGAATGTCAATAACTGCCAATCCTTTTCAGTTCCAAACATTCTTAAAAATATTTTTCTTGGATTCTTTGAAAGAAAGTAATTCGCTTTTTTAACACATTTAAAGATATAAGACGTAATTTTTTTGTTGTTGATAAGTTTCAATATTTTTAGCAGTGCTCCATATGAGAAAAAATGAAACTAACAGAGATCTGTGATTTTTCTTTCTATTTGAAAGTTGTTTTAAGTTCTTCTTCAGTCCTATGATCACTAACTGTACTGTGTCTAACATTATTGGTTCAACCTCTCTCTGGCTTTGTACAAAAATGCTTAAAGCTTTTAATATAAAGGCTTCTGAGATATGAACTTATTTTAATGATCATCATTTTATCTGAATATTGATTAGATTTGTGTGGCATGTTAATGTTTGTCCTTATTGTCTTATTTTGTCTTTGTAGAACCCTGTGTCGCCTGTGCGGGTTGTCAATACGTAAAGCTAAAGGTCCATCTCATGAGGTCCAGGGAGACCTGGAAGAATCCAGCAGATGCTCCTTACGCAGGATGGGTTGCAAATTGGTGACCTGGCCGGAGGTCATCTCCAAAGTCTTTAAAGTGGACGTAACCACCGACATGGAGACGGTCCATCCTGCCAAATTCTGCCACCGCTGTTGGACTGCAGCCATGAGGGGTGGAGGTTTCTGTACCTTTACTAGAACCAAAATCTCAGAGTGGAAGCCCCACACCTCCCACTGCGACATCTGCTTCCCTAAGAAGATCTCATTCAAGCGGATGGGAAGGAAGCGGGCCAAGCCGCTGAAAGCTTCACACGGTCCTTCGAAGAGATTCAAGCGCGACTGTCCGACATCTTCAGGAAGAGTGTGGAGGCAAACCCCAGAGAGTCCAGAGACGTCAGGTGGGAAGGAATGGATCAAACCATCAGTTCAGAGAGGACAGTGGGTAAAGAACATCACACAATGCCAGCAGGACCACCTGAGCACCAAACTTGTCTCCCAAGATCTTCCGACGGACCTGCTGCATGCCTTTACGTGTCAAGTGTGCGATCACCTTCTTTCCGATCCCGTCCAGTCGCCCTGTCGACACCTGTTCTGCCGCATCTGCATCGCAAGATACAGTCATGCTTTGGGTTCCAACTGTCCAACCTGCCACCAACACCTGAACCCGTCCCACCTGACCAGACCAGCAAAGTTCTTCCTCAACAGTCTCAATTCTCTACCGCTCGTCTGTCCCAGCGAGGGCTGCACCGAATGGGTCCGATTCGATTCCTTCAGAGAACACTGCCTCAACCACCGCGCCAAAGAATCTCAAGAAGATCACAGGTCTTCGGAGCAGAGCTTAGGCGGTTACCTGCCGGTCAACAAAGGCGGACGTCCTCGGCAGCACCTTCTGTCGTTGACCCGTCGGGCCCAGAAACACCGTCTAAAGGACTTGAAGAGCCAGGTTAAAGTGTTTGCTGATAAGGAGGAAGGGGGAGATGTAAAGTCGGTCTGTTTGACGCTCTTCCTTCTGGCGCTGAGAGCCGGCAATGAACACAAACAGGCAGATGAGCTGGAAGCCATGATGCAAGGTACTGCCAAGATGCATATCACCCACAGAATGTCACTGTCAAAGCAGTCACAGTCATACAAATTCAACTAGAAAACAAATAATGAATTAATGACTTACATAAGAGTCACTTAGAATAAAATGCAAGGGTGCTAAAAAGTATTCCGGCACTGAAAGATATAGTTCACCAAAACTGAATATTCTGTATTCGACTACTTTCAATGTGTTGAACACATTGGAGGATATTTTTGAGAATATCGGTAACCAAACAACACTGACCCTCACTGATTTCCATAGTATAAACAGAGGCATTTTTTACTTAAATCTTCTTATGTTTGTACAATTGAAATCGATGGGAGTCAGTGTTGTTTAGTTAACGACATTCTTCAAAATATCTTGTGTCCTACCAAAGGAAATCGTACAGGACGAATACATGTTTGGGTCAGCTATCTTTTAAAAAGTGCTGGGTTGTGAGTACTCTCTCACACTATAATGTTTTCATTCATTACCTCCTAACAGATGCGCGAGGTGAACAAAAAATGAATTCATTATTTGCTCGTGCGGTCGACTGTCAGAACGTAACTAGATTATCAGGCACACTGTTAAACGTGTGAGTGCACACGTGAGACTCTTCTACACAATAACAATTCTTGTAAAGAGCCTGTTAGGATGAAAACAACATCGCTAGCCCTTGTATCTGCAAATGATACAGCTACTGTCTTCAAGCCCCAGGGGAACCGGGCCCAGCTGGTGTCTGTTTTCATCAGCAGCCAATAGATCAGTATCTCCGGCCCAGCTGAGTCACCTCTCATCTGACTTAAATATTAATAATCTAACTGATCGGGAACAATTAGGACATATTCCATGCCGCAGTCAGGTTTCGAGAAATTACAAAAACTCATTTGGTGTGGAAATCTCATGAAGCCTGTCGAGGTCAATATCTCATCTAGCAGTGGGATAAAGGAAGGCTTGTATTTTGCATGAAGAATTCATTTCCTATTATTTTAATAATGATTCACATTACTGTAATACCATGAAACTGTTCAAGAATTTCTACAATTTAATTATACAGTTACTTCAATTTCGCAATTCTTTATTATCATAAAAGTTGTAAAATGTACAAAAATAAAATGCATATTTTTTTACATTAGTTTCTAAAATATGTAAAAACAGTGTAATTTATCTAAATAGAAAGTTTATCTAATTTAGAAAGTTCTAAATAGAAGGTTTGAAAGGGCTTTCAAGCAAATTATATGATGTATACTTTACAAAAGTAAAATTCTTGACAGGGGTGAGAGAAATAAAACAAGGCACTTATATAAATACACAAGCTGTATACATAAATATTTGGACATATTTACCCTATATATCCGTGTATGTGTAATAGCTATACTGTATATCTTTTATCGCTTTATATGTATGTATACACTGTAGAGATATATATATATATATATATATATATCTTCTTTCAAATATTTAAAATTCTCTCTGCTATTTGTGTTTACACTGTCTAAACAGCTTATTAAATTAATTGAATTTTTTTGGTCTCACGCATTGTTTTCTTTCTGTTTCCCCCCAGGCCGAGGATTCGGGCTACACCCTGCAGTTTGTTTGGCCATAAGAGTCAATACCTTCCTGAGCTGCAGTCAATATCACAAGATGTACCGCACTGTCAAGGCCACTAGCGGTCGCCAGATCTTCCAGCCTCTGCACACCCTTCGCAATGCCGAGAAAGAGCTTCTCCCAGGCTTCCATCAGTTCGAATGGCAGCCGGCTCTAAAGAATGTTTCAAGCTCTTGGGATGTGGGCATCATCGATGGCCTATCCGGTTGGACATCGTCTGTGGACGAAATCCCTGCAGATACCATTGGAAGAAGGTTCCGCTACGACGTTGCACTGGTTTCTGCATTGAAAGACTTGGAGGAGGACATCATGGAGGGGTTAAGAGACAGAGGGTTGGACGACAGCGCGTGCACCTCTGGGTTTACAGTGGTGATTAAAGAATCGTGTGACGGTATGGGAGATGTTAGTGAGAAGCATGGGTCTGGTCCAGCAGTGCCCGAGAAGGCAGTCCGGTTTTCCTTTACAATCATGTCTGTATACATCCGACTTGATGAGGAGGAGGACGCAGTCACGATTTTTCAGGAACAGAAGCCAAACTCTGAGCTCTCTTGCAGGCCTCTGTGTCTCATGTTCGTGGACGAGTCGGATCACGAGACCCTGACTGGCATTTTAGGACCTGTGGTTGCAGAGCGAAAAGCCATGCTGGAAAGTCGTCTAATCCTAACTATCGGCGGTATGCAACGTTCCTTCAGGTTCTTGTTCCGAGGCACAGGCTACGATGAGAAGATGGTCCGTGAATTGGAAGGTCTGGAAGCATCAGGATCTACCTATGTGTGCACGCTGTGCGACTCGACTCGAGCTGAGGCATCGGAGAACATGGTGCTTCATTCCATCACGCGCAGCCACGGCGAAAATCTTGAGCGATATGAAATCTGGAGAACGAATCCCTTCTCAGAATCTGCTGATGAACTCCGTGACCGGGTCAAAGGTGTTTCTGCCAAGCCATTCATGGAGACCCAGCCCACCCTGGATGCCCTGCACTGCGATATAGGTAACGCAACAGAGTTCTACAAGATCTTTCAGGATGAGATCGGAGAGGTCTTTCTAAAGAGCAATCCAACTCGAGAGGAACGCCGGCAGTGGCGTTCAGCCCTGGACAAACAACTGAGGAAAAAACTAAAGCTCAAGCCGGTGATGAGAATGAACGGAAATTACGCCCGACGGCTGATGACACATGAAGCCATGGAGGCCGTCTGCGAGCTTGTTCCCTCCGAAGAACGCCGCGAGGCCCTGCGAAAACTGATGGATCTTTACATCCAGATGAAGCCAGTGTGGAGGTCCTCCTTCCCTGCACGTGACTGTCCAGACCAACTGTGTCGATACAGCTACAACTCTCAGCAGTTTGCAGATCTCCTTTCCACCACATTTAAGTATCGCTATGATGGGAAAATAACAAACTACCTTCACAAAACATTGGCACATGTCCCAGAGATTATCGAGAGAGATGGATCTATCGGAGCCTGGGCTAGCGAAGGCAACGAGTCAGGGAACAAACTCTTTCGTCGTTTTCGTAAAATGAACGCCAGGCAGTCGAAAGCCTTCGAACTTGAAGATGTCTTGAAACATCATTGGCTATACACCTCGAAGTATCTACAGAAGTTTATGGAGGCGCACAAGAATTCCACAAAAGCTTTGCAAGCCACATTTAACCCGGAAGAGACTCCGGATGATGTGGACGTGGCTCTCGAAATCCCAGAATTTTAAGTTGATTTACTTTCTTGCATTGATTGACTTTCTTGAATCAACCTAAGTCGTGTGATGGCGTTTTCTTCTATAACCTTAGAATTGCTTTTATTTCTCAAGAGCAGATGCAATTTTAAAGAACAATCCTTTTATTCTTTACTTGAGCTCTTACATAAAAATGAGCACAATTGTTTTATGCCAGAGATAAAATTGTACGTGCAGGGTGCTATTTTTCTTCTCAGCTTTTACAGGCATATTTTTGGTTTTATCTCTCGCTGCTTGTGAAATGCGAGGGAGTTTATTGTATTGCCAGGTTTTGACACTTTCATGAATTCATACGGAGTGGTTATTGATGATAACATAAGGCAACTGTAAGTCACTGAGATTGTGTTACATTTGTGATGGCTATATGAATATATCATACAAATGGAATTCCAAATTAGTTTTTATGGCTTTCATAGCTTTCTAATGTTTCACTCAGCCCGAATGATTCCCATAGACACTATATTACAGTATTTGCACATTTATGTTCACATAGCCTACCTCAAAAAATCAGTCTTACAGGCACACAAGGACATTTGCTCAATGATATTAAGACAAACGCACCTCAAAAACCCTATCTGAAAAATGTTTACACAACAACTGTTGACTATAGCAGAATTTTCTTTATGGTTGTGTTAAACAATTACTTATCTCATAAATGTTTACCTTCCGTTATAAAATGATGTTTTTTTATAAATGTGAAAGTAGTTTGATTGTGTTTATATAGATTATTTTTTAAATGATGCCCTAGAATTTTCCTGTATGTCATTATGTATTCAACCTATTGTCTTTTTAAACCTGTGGACTTTCATTTGCAGAGCGCAAGAGAAGATATTTTTAAGAATGCTAGTAACTGTTTACTTTCACACCATGTGTTCACACTGGGGTCTGGCTTTCTTCAAAATATTTTATATTTTCATACAGGTTTTAAATGTCAAAAGGATGAGTCAATGATGGATGAATTTTAAATTTTGAGTACTTTGTTTAATTTCTTGACTTTATTTGATTGATTTCTTTGATATCGTACATTGTATAACCATTTGGTTTAGATACTTTGCGTACTCTTGATCTTGGGATTTTTTTTAACCCCAAAGAATTCACTTGTTAGTCACAGAGCATAAATGCTGTGGGCAGAACTTTAGGAAATCATAATTGCAATATTGTTTTTTATATTCTTTGAAGAATTTGTAATAAAACACTTTGCGTTTTTAATTGTGAAAATAATAGTTTTGTTGACTTGCACAAAGGCGCTGGAGTTATTCCTGACCTTCTTTCCTTCATTGTGTGAGAACAAATATATTATCTTCAAATTACTGAAGATTTAATTATTAAATAGCATTGTTTTTAAGTAATGACATTTGACTTGGTTTATGTCATGTGTATTTTAATTAAAAGAAATGAACCAAAACACCAATTAACAGTGTCAGTTATTTTGTCTTATTAAATGCACGTATGTATTTTTATATCCATTTTATAAAATGATCAAATTTTGAAATCAAACATTTTTAATTCATTTTATTTAAGACAAATAAAATCCATTCTGAAAGACAATGAATCAGCATTAGGGTGACTTTTTAACATCATAATTTTTCCAACATTATATTTCAGCTTTTACGGTTATATTTTATCCAATTATAAAAACATAATCTGCCATAAACAAACATTTCAACTATACATTGTAACACCCAACGTTTAACCACATTAGTTTGTTATCATGAGAATCCAGGCATTAACCGAAATTGTCAATCAAAAAGTCTCCTTAGAAAACTTTTCTTGGCCGGGGTCATTTTCAGCGTAACTGGAGCCTTGCGGTGGGTCATCTTCAATGGCATTCGTTTTAAAGGCAAGATCTGCCGTGGTGGAGTCATCTCCTGCTTGGGCGGCCCTCCATGATCCAGACAAAAGTACTTGCTGTTGCCTTGCGATAGTTGGAGCAACAGGCTTTCAGGGAGCTCCATGCACTGCGCATGAACCCAATGTCCACCTTCACCCCTGGAGCAAAAGATCATGGCAGGTCGGGTGAGCTCCGTAGAGTAATACGGCTCCCAGGTGTTGGGGTCCACCTGGCAGGTGAGGCAGCACTTGATCCAATAACCTGTCTGAGACTCGTCGTCTTCGTCGTCTTCGTTGTAAGTGTCACCTTCTCCATCACTGCTGCACTCTAACTCATGAGGTTCGCGGCCAAAGTAAAGCTCCTCCGAATCCTCCAGAGGTGCCGAGTCCTCCAACTCATTTGACTCTTGACTGCAACCTTGAGTTGATTCCTCTGCATCTCGGAAGCTGACCTGGTAGAAATGGAAGGCGTCAGGCAGAGCTCGGTTTCCGTCCGTGGGCACGGCGACCAAGGTGTTTCCTTTGCCCAGGCTTCCGCCAAACCAAGTACGGCTGTGACTTATCTCGCTGGTCCACTCTGGTGGTTCTCGTGGCTCCATGTGGACTCCGACATCATCGAGTCCTACGTACGTACATTCCATTCTCTTCTGGGTCTCCGATACGTACCCACCAATGATGATGTACTCATGATAGCCTATAGGAGTGACTATAGGGCTGCTAATAGCTAGACCCTCATTGAGAACGCTACAGGTCAGGACAGGGCTTCCTAAGAGAAGCTCAACACGGAGGCGGATGAGACGTGGAGGTCGACAGTCAGAGTTGAGAATATGGCCGCCCAAGAAGTAGACGCTGTCTTCTCTCGCTAGTGCTACGTGAAACGACTGGCCATCTGTGAGCTCGGGGAGGTTGTGCGCGGAAACACAACCAAACTCGAGGTCAATGAGGAAGACTTGAGGCGGACAGTCAACCACGCTGTTCCAGTTCTGTGTGGTTCTCTCAGAAGGCGGCATGTAGGATCTACCACCGAATAAAACGCAAGCAGACTTCCCTCTGCTGCGGACTACACTGATGGTGTGGCCGTATCGAGCACTGGGGACGTCCCCAACCAACTCCTTCTCTTTGCACTGTAGAGTGATTTTACGGTTGCATCCTCTGCTATCCACGCTCACTGCGTAAAGACTTGAGGATAGTTCGTTGTTTGGGGTTCGACCACCGTGGATGAAGTAACATTCTGGGCTATCGTCAGAAGGCTTGAAATGAGCTATTGCTGGGTATCGAAGGGGAGGGAGGTAACTGGAGTTGTTTGAGAAAGATATGGGACGGAGCTTAAGTTCCCCTTGTTTGATACGCACGCCAAAAATCCCAGTTGGGCACGAGCGTTTGGGCCAGCCCTTTTGACCGAAGAGATAAACGTCACCTTCCAGCTCGAGCAGAGAGCAGCCTGGTTGAACAAGGCCGGCAAAGTTAACAGCAGTCAGAGATTGTATAGACATCGTTTTTTTCAGGGACCTGCAAAAATACACAAAACATAACTTAAAAACCCTGTTTGATTTATACAGGCCTTTATTTATTTGTATAAATATTTTTCTACTTTATTAATGGTGCAGTCAAACGATCAATCATGAATAATGGCATCAAGAATAAAAGTTGGTGTTTACATAATACATGCATGTCATTTACATTTACATTTAGTCATTTAGCAGACGCTTTTATCCAAAGCGACTTACAATAGTCGAGGAGACAATGAAGCGGTAAATAGCCGATACAACAATAATAGCCATGTGAAGTGTGAATTCATTTATTTAATTTATTTAATTTATAAACACAAAGACATGCATGTGTGTAAAATAATACAATATACGTAATTGAATTAATATTTACCATTGTTTGAATGTGTATATAAAATGTTTACATTTTTATATATAACATTTAAATATATTTTATATATATTTATAATTTGATATATATATATATATATTTACATAATTATGAAATTATGCACAGTACACATTTATTAAAACTTTTATTCCGGATGGGATAAATCCTTTAACATAATTTACAAAAAAAAAACATATTATTTAAAAATGTTATGTATTTTAAGTATTTATGAAGTACTAAAAGTCTCATAAATGGTCCATATACAGGTCGGGAAAAAAGCGGAACGATTTTGCCATTTCCTGTTTCCCTAAAACAGGGATTCATATCTTGAGCACGAGAGTTGTAGTTTTTCTTCATCCCGTTTTCCCTCAACGCCATGTTTATGAATACAACATAAAGACTACATTACCCAGCATTCAATCGCACAACCGCTTCCTCTCGCTCTACATTTAAACGGTAAGCCCGTGATCTTCAGTTAACAAACTCGGAATGTTTTCATTACTTCAATTTTACCATCAGACAATGTTGTTTCTTTTTTTTATATTTTAATGTTTTAATTCAATCATGTGATGAAACACGTCGAGGAATGAAAGCGTCACTGTCAACAAGAGCGTAACAGTAACAAAAACACTGTTAAATCGAATCAAAACCAATGCAAATATATTAAATTAAACTCCAAAAAATGAATCTAAAATACATAACATATTCAAAATAAATTAATGTATTTTTTATTGTACTCCACACAGCAAAAATCAAATTCAAAGTGTTGGTATGTTTTTTAATACAATAAAAAGTGTTTATTTCTTACCTCCGGGTCAATGCAGTCCTTATAGATTCTATAGAGCTGTATGATGATGGTAAATATGGTTTATTGGAGACATATGAAGAGAAATGGCTCTGGGTTCAGTGTTTGTAAAGGTTGACTGGTTCATGTTGAGGTTAACAGCCTGTAACTGTTGTTTTCAGCAGGTGGCTCAACACATCACACAAAGTTTGAATGAAAACAACAACTAACAACAACTTGTGTTTATTATGGGCTGGAGTACTAATGTGCATCTAACTGCTTCATATGGTCATGTCACATCATGGATGTCATCCCACATTTTGGGTCGGTGCTTCAACTTCCCAGGTTGGTCTAATGTAGATGTGCCTGATGCCTAGTGTAGTGCATCTGAAATGGATGGATTTCTATCATTTATCATGATTTATGAATTCATATATTTAGCTATGGATTTAGTAACCTCCATTATGTTGGACATTGATTTAAAAGAGCAAAAAAAAAAAAAATGATTAGATTGCATCAACAAAAAATGTATCACAAAGTCTGTGACGGTTGCCGCTTTATATATGATCTTATGTTGTAGTAAAGCAGCTTTTTGGAGAAGACGTTTCGGGAACTAGATGTAAGTGCATAAGATATTTATTAGTAAAGAAAAAAGAAAAATAAATGATGCAAAGCAGACATTTATAAACGTTAACAGGACTTTGTTTAAAAACACTTTTCATGATTTAGTGGCTGAAGATCAGGTGGAAAATGTTACCAGATATAACATTAATATGACACTCGTAGTCTTGTGATGCTTGTGATTCGCATGGCTGTGCTAAGGTCAGAGGTTAAGTCTGCTGATAAAGCGCACCATCACACTTTTACGCATCAAATAGGAACATTGATACAACAAGCAATATTGTTGAATCCTGATTCCCCCAAACAATCCCCAAATTACAGTTTTATAGTCATTCAAGTCATTTAGAATTTTTGGTGTCGCTGGATTTTTGCATTCCCACAAATGTCTTTGGTTTCTTTTATGTCAACCACCAGCAAGTACTGAACGTGAGTCGCACGGCATAAGTTGGCAGGGGGTCGAAGAGAAACCTTAAGCTTATTTTGGCATTAATACTTTCTGCTTGGCTCTCCTTAAAATAAAGAGAAACGGAATGCTGCTGTTGAAAGGAGAGAGTAAGAGCGAGACTGGGGAACATCTGTGTGTTCTTCATTAGCATAATGTTTTTGTGTTTCGGGGCTGTGCGAGGTGCGCGAGTCTTTAAACAATTGCACATTTGTTTTAAAGGCCGAGAGATTGTGTGTGCGTGCTTGCCAGGTGACGAAAGCGGGTGCAAAACAAAGAGCCGTAACCACGAGTGCCTGGAAGAACATTGAAAAACACAAACAGCCGAGCACCTGTGTTTGTGAGCCGGCGCTGAAGAGAAAGCAGCGCTGTGAAAGAGAAGGCCCTTCGTCTCCCCTGAGGCGTAACAGACAATAAAGAATTCCTCCGGTGTCTTCCAGCACAGTGGAGAGCTTTATTCTTCCATTCAAGCGCTCTTACATGCCAGCGTTCACACTTACAAATGCCGTAAAGTAAACCTGTTGAGTCCAGGAGGAGATTTGCAACCAAATGTTTACATATGATAATTGAAAACACTGTATCATCAAATTATTAAAGACATTTTTCAGTTTAAATTGATGCGTTGCATTGTGGGATACCATATTTTCAGCGTACACAGGTTTTCTCAGTCACCCAGGTGCCCACAAGTGTATACTACAGAAACAGGAGTACAAAAGTGTGCTGAGCTCAATCGAGAGGGAGTGAAAGAAGAAGGCCAGTGGTACAGCTGACGCCCAGGGCCACGCGGGGATTCATGCTGGATTATTGATGGAGAGAAGTAATTAGACTCTAGCACCTGTTTCTGTCCTCGCTAATGTTGTGCCACCTGAAGATGGTGCTCCCCGGGGTGGGCTCGTGATGAATGACACGGAGGCAGCTCGGAGGTTCTGACGATCATCGTCGCCATTCTTCATTATTTTTTAATGTCACTGCAATCACTGTCCGCCCCCATCTCCAACCGCCATTGATTGTAATTAAGCTGAACTTCAGAGTGATAATTTTATTCCAATCAGAACTAATGCGACTGTAACGCATGATGCCGGGTTAGAAGTGACCTGGTGAGAACTGCAGCCCGGATGCACAGATATCTCTACCTATATGACACGTATTAGAGGTGTCCAAGTAACCGCTTTTAAATCTTTTTAGTGCTGGCTTAAAGCACAAGACAGAATATTAGGCAAAAAAACTATTTTTTATTTGATTAATTTCAATGTATTTATTTTAAATATAATAAATAGTTTTACATATTGGAGTTTCTTAGAATGTTATTATTGTTCATGTTTTTAATGTTTAGGACAAAATGAAACTGAAATTATATATCAAATTATAATTTGAAGCTAAAATAATAATGATAATAAATCATAAACTGTTGCAAATTCAAACTACAAATAAAATCTGTACTGTGTTTATTTTCTATATTTGTTCTTAGTTTTTTTCATATATTGAAACCTATATGATAATATCTTAAAAAACTAGGGCAAATGAACAGGTTATAAATGTGTACTTTTTAGAAAGATCTGCTTTATTCCTCTGAGAGTGGGGCACAAATAATTTTTTTCTGATGTGTTTCTATAAAGCACTTGTCACAAAATTAGCAGAATTGGTTCCTTTGGTATAATTTGGATTAAATTTATTTCTTATGCACTCTGTATAACATAGCATTAAAAATGTATTTATTGTCTGATATGGTGACCGACACCCGAAATGTGACCTCTGCATTTAACCCATCCATTGAGTCTGTAAACAAACACACCCATAGCAGTGGGCAGCTACCACTGCAGCGCCCGGGGATCGAAATGTGGTAAGGTTCCTTGCTCAAGGGCATGCCAGTCGTTACCTGTCGGCCCTGGGAATTGAACCAGTGACCTTTTGATCGCAAGATCGACTCATTTACCACTAGAATATGGCTGTATTCAGTAACATATCAGTAACAAAATCTCTAAATATAATGTTTTTTTTTACTTTAAATAGAAACAGATCTGACAAGATGCCAGGTTTAGTCCAGGTTTCAGATATCGACAACCATGACCAGGCCATTTCCGGTGCCCTTGATAAGTTCTGCAACGCCCCTGAGCAGACATATGAGCAGTTCCTGTCCACCTTCACTTACATGACCTCAGGTGAACCTTATCGAAAGCCTTGCATGAGCTCTTTTCTCCGATACATCCTCTCACCTCTAACAGTGACCTTCACTGTCCATTTCACTTCCAGAGAACATGAAGGATATGCGTTTGACTGACCCTAGAAGACACAGGGACTCGTCCCACAGAGAGATAGACAGCTGGGAGGAACAGAGGGAAGATGGAGTGTCAGGGATAGAGGACAACACGATCCACAGCCGCTGCTCACCGACTGCTGATCAGGAAGAGGTCAGTCTATTATAGATCTGAGCCTTATAGATGTGAACCTTATAGATCTGAACCGACAGCCAGGCACATTTTTTTCTTTTTCAATTCAAGTTTGCACCATTAGACCTTGGTCTGTTTATCATACAAATCAATTTTACTATTGAGTCCTCAACACTGAATATAACATTTGGCTTAAGTCTTGTTGAACAGAGGTATGCTACTAATAATCAACCATAGCAACCTCCTAGTAATGCCTTAGCAACTATTCATAATTCCCCCAACAACCTATCAGAGTATCTAAGCATCTTTGCATGGTGAAACACTCGTACTTCTTTAAAAGTCAGCTGCACACAAAACCCTAGCAACCATTTAGCAATGCCTTAGCAACCATCCATTATACCCCTAGCAAACTATCAAAACATCTCAGCATCATCCTCCTGGTGAAACGCTCATAATTCTTTCGATTGCAGCTGCACACAAAACCCTAGCAACCAACTTGCAATGCCTTAGCATCCATCCATAATTTTCCCTAGCAACCTCTCAGTATCCTGGCATTGTCATCATGGTGCAACAATCATAATTCGTTAGATTGCAGCTGCACATAAAGCCCTAGCAACCTCCTGGTGACCGCCTAGAACCCCCTGGCAACGCCATAGCATTGTAATTGTCACTTTTGTGCTGGCAAGCAACTCTCAGAATTTCCTTTGAAAATGTTCAAGCATGCTCCATCGTTGTATTTTTCCCCATTTTCAATTTTCTGCTCCCTTAGTTTTGGACGGCTTCATCCAGACGTGCGTTTTGTTATCCGTCCGTGTGTCAGTCTCAAGACTTCTGCCTGGCTTGCTTATTGATCTCAGTGGGTCTCTGGCGAGCCGGAACGCCGATTACTGTCAATAACACAAAACACATCGGCCAACAGCCCCGGTCAATGCTAAAAGAGCTTCAGCCATATTTAAATCTCACATCACCAGGAGAGAAAACAGTCGATCGCAGTGTCGTTTTGATCATCATCGCACTGGTTCAAGTGGATGGTTATTAGTTGAAATGATATACGGGGGGAGTTTATGTGTTGGTGTGTGTTTGTCGTAGGTTATACTGGATGCCGGTTGTGTGGGAGGAAGACTGGGCAACGCCGGCCAAACCAATCCAGACAGACCTGTGAAGGTAAACGGTCGAACATAAAACAGATAGACAGCTTACTGGAAGTGAAAGCAGAAAGCAGGTGGGGGGTTTAAAGTTTGAAAACCATCAAAAAGTGTTCATGTAAGTTTAAAACGCGTATGTTGTAGGAAAACAACTCCAACATGAAACAAAATTGACATTGTTACGTTTTATTGTTGTGTCACGTTTTAAAGCATCAGGTTTTGACTACATGATTATTATGATTTAAATGTATGGTAATTATATTTTGTGCAATACCTTTTGAAAAGGTAAATAATGCTGTTATTAAGTCCAAGAATCATAAGTGTAGGAACACAAAGAGAAAGTTTTAAGCTGTTGTGGCTTTTATGGCAATATGTTAAACAGGTGCAAAACAACACATAATGTTTTCCAGTATCAACCAGATACTGGTATTGAATTCTTGCTCAAATTATTTCATTTGCGGTTAATTTTAGTTATTACAGTTATAAATATATTGATTATTGACAAAATTGTGTTTCATGGTAAACTGTTGAAAAGAAATAACCTAAAAGAATAAAGGAAATTTAGAGTGTATTCATGAGTAATTATTAAAATTCTTAAAAAATAGTCTTCTGTAATTTTGCATTTACAATTTGTTTTTACTCTTTATATTTTCAATGGCAGTTTGATAACTATTTGGAAGATTCTGAAGATGAGGAAGAAACCACCGACTCCACAGGTGTTCAATTTTCTCAAACTCATAAAGTAGTTCTGTGTGTGATATTCTTTCATTTCAAATCTGTTTGACTTTCTTTTTCTGCAGAACTAAAAAGTAGATATTTCGAAAAATTAAAAAATTGTGTGTAATTGTGTGTACAAATTACATAACTTTTGGGGTTTTGGGGGTGAATTATTACTTACAATGCTGAACAGCTTTTTTTTGCTCTGAAAAGGCTTTAAATAAGTTGTAATCCTGCAAATTCACATGACACAGGAATCAAAAGATTAGTTGTTTTTAACAATTGCAAAAGAGTCATTCTCTTACTAATATTCTTTTTACAAGTAAGGACCACATGGGCTCCCCTCACCTAACAGAGTTTAATATATATCATACACACACTATATTTTTGTAATTAAGACTGTCATACAGCTTGATTTACATGCATTACCATTCATTACACATATTCAATGAATGCAAATTTCAGCCCGCTCCTTAGAGCCGGGGGCACGCGCTAGCTGTGTGAGGCTTAACTCTCGCTGTAGAGGCTTGTAATGAGACAGCACATGTGCCAACTCCTTTCTTCTGCGCCAGTGAGACTCATTTAAGCTCATTTAAATGACCAGTTTAACAAAAATAACCAGAACCAAGGAAAGGAAAAGGGACTTACCTGTTTTTTGTAGGGATGTGTAAAAGAAAGATATTTGGTAGAATGATTGTAACTATATGTTTCTTGGACCCCATTGACTACCATAGTAGAATTTTCTTTATGAATACTTTGTTACAACAAAATAAGATATGTGGAAGAATGTAGGACAGCAAAGGTGTCTAAACAGCCAGTAGACTATAGTATTATTATTAAAGGGAAAGTTCACCCAAAATAAAATTCTCTTATGTACTCACGTCTGAGTAGTTCCAAATACTTGAAGTCCTTTGACTACCATAGTGGAAAATTACTTTATAAATACTTTGTTGAAACAAAATAAGATATTTTGAAGAAAGTAACACACAAACAGTATTGGGTACACTAAACTAACATTCACAATTTTTCTACTATGTTAGTCAATGCAGTCCAAGAACTGTTTGGTTACAAGCATTCATCCAAATAGAGTAAATAATTCATTTTCATTTCACTATCGCTTTAATAGACTAGACGTTAAGGGCCGTCTGTAGTATTTTTTGAGGTATGTAAAAGTCATTAGGTGTCGTATTTAGAATGCCAGTCGAACGGTCTGAATAACAAAAAGGTTGATGCTGAACTTTATCGTCATTAGCATGAATGATCACGCCACTACTGGGCTCTGCAAGTAAGGAGGAAGAGAGAAAGCGAGGGTGAGCGCATAACTCACAGACGACGGCGATAATTGCCTTTACGTCGGGTTTAATGACCAGCCAGACTACTCTTCATGGGGTCGAGGGGAAGGTGGAGTGAAGGCGGCCACGGTCAAACCCCGATCGAGGGCCGGCTGTCTAATCTCAAAGTACCTGCGGATTAAATACAACGCGCCTCTCCGTGCCAGTCAGGGGGCTTTTGGGGTGGCGTTATGGCAGCAGCCTTCAGATTCATTAGCGTGTAAATCCCTCTTTCTGTCTTTTTTAATGATGTTGTTTTTGATAGCACTTTGTTTTGAAAACCGCCCTGGAAGGTGCCGGGGACGGCAGGTTGGCTACACACACACTCCAGCTTGAGAACTCACGCTATGCCCCAGATGCCTGGTCTTCACTTAGCAGCTGAAAGTATGAATTTCGCTGTGTCTGTAATTAGCTGTTTTAATTAAGATCAGCATCAGTCGAGCCCCTGCCAAATCTGATGTCTCTCTCTGACACACAAGCTTAGAACCACACATACACACAAACACATTTGTTTTTCTTGTTGATCTGAATTAATGACACACGGGGATTTTAGGATTTTTTTAATTGATTTTAGCCTTTTTTTTTTAAAGAGAGACAATCCCCATTTGTTATCCAGCCAGGTTGAATGCCATTCTAGAAATGACTAATAACTTTCACATACCTCAGAAAAAAGTGACCTGAACTCAGGTCACAGCGTGAAGTATTAGTTTTTTAAAACTCGATGGCTGTTATATACTAAAATATAAAGGTGCTAAAGAACTGACTTCTATGGCATAATTGCGAAAGCCTTTTTTTGGCTTCATTTTTTAAAAGGATAAGCTGCTCAAAAGTTAAGAGCTTGTCAAAAATACTCGCTCTTATGTTGTTCACAACCTGGATAAATATTTTGGAATGTTGAAATGTTTGATTTTTTGACCATTAATCACTGTAGTAGAAATAATTCAATTAATTTCAGCACCAAAAAAGATATTTTTAAGAATTCAATATAATACCAACAATTCTTTGATGACCATCTGGGTCTTATCATATTAAATTAACCAAATATAGAATATTTACCAGCTCTTATTTTTAGTTAAGTTATTTTATAAGGGAAAATGCCTTTCTGCTTTCAACATTATACATTCAGACATTTCCCTTTTAAATAAATAAAGTACACTGTACATTTTCTGGACTTTTTAAAAAAAACACAAGAATAAACAGCTATATTACATTAACATTTATTCATTTGGCAAATGCTTTTATCCAAAGCGACTTACAGTATTATGCATCACTACTGAGCAAACAGGGGTAAGATGTCTTACTCAAGGACTCTTCTGTCATTGTCTGCTGGCATTGGGTCTTGAACCTACAATCTTTTGATTACAAGGCAAACTCTATAACCACAAGACCACGACTGACCCCGAAAAATTATATTAACTTAATAAAATATTTTAAACACAATAAATATATTTTTCAAATGAAAATATTAAACAAATTGAAAACCCAACAGTTTTTGAAGTTTAAAAAATATTTTTGATAAAGTATATAAATAAGTTTATGTAATTAAAAGTAATTATTTAACATATATTTGTAACATATATATTAAAAACAGGTTTAATAATTTTGGTGAATATAAATATAAATATTCAAGTTAATCAGATAAACTTATTTTTCTTAAATATACATAAAATAAAAATGTACATAAAATTATTTCCAAAGATTTGAAATTGTCTATTTTTTCTGTAAATTGTTTCACAAAAAAATAAGTTTATGAATTTACCATTAGTCACTAGATATGAATAAAAGATCTACTGATTTATGTGTAAAAGTAAGATGCTGTTCCTGGCATATTTTTATGCCATTTTTGACCTCTCTAATATGGCTTCAAATTCCAGATGAAAATTTTTACCTCCCTTTACAAATTCATTTACATCAGTGGCATTTACAAGAAACGTCTTCATCTTTCTTCCCAATAGCATGTGCACTACCCGGTGAGATTGAAGAACCGACCGTGGCATCTGATTCATCTCAACGTCGCCAAACGCTGCTGGAGATGTCCACTACTTTCACAGACCAGAAATCCCAAACCGAGAATCAGGTAGTTAGAAGTGCATGCTTTAAAAAAATAGTTCACCCTAAAATGAAAACTGTCCTCATTTACTAACCTTTGAATTGTTCCAAATGTGTATACATTTCTTGTTCTGATAAACACAGGGAAAGATATTTGGAAGAATGCTTGTAACCAAACTGTTGATCTGGTCTGTTGATCATTAAATGAGATATTTTTCAAAATAGTAAAACATCATCAAATTTTTATTTTGACCATCGTTGTTATTTTTCCAACTATGATAGTCAGTGGGGTCAAAGAACTGTTTGGTTGCAAATATTCGTCCAAATTTCTTTCTCTGTGTTCAACCAAAATTCATTCAGGTTTCAAACAATAACGGGAGAGCAGAGGTGAATAAAGTACTGGTCCTTTGAACTTAAGTACAAGTGTTGCTATATTGATAAACTTGTGCTTAACAAGTAAAAGTAATGGTGTTAAAAAAGTAATTAAGTGAAAGTAGAAAATATAGTATATTATTATATAGTCAGTGCTGCTTAATAAAATATGAATAGTAATCAAATTTGACTTATGTAGAAAATTTGTTTGTATACCATATAGATAATACAATTCTGACAAATGTTTAATTTAATGTGTTTAAAACAATCTGTGGTTATCTGTCTGTCAATCAGTTTTTACTTAAGTGTGGTCCGTGGTCGTTCATAAAACGCATGTCGACAGGTTCACATCATTTTAAACTTTAAATACAGATAGATGCAACCTAATCTTTCTAAAAATAGGTAAATATTAAACAACCTTTTGAGTGACACTTTGCTTATGGAGTAATGAAAAAATACAATATTTGTTCTTTTTTACATAATGACCGAAGCTTGCAATTTCTGATAAATATTCCTTTTTTATCTTTCTACTTACATCTTGGGTGTTACGCAGGGCAGTACATGAATTAATTTGTAATAAAGCATGACTAAAAATACAGAATTAAAAATCTACTCAAAAAGCACATACTTAAAAATACTTTTCTTCACTTCGCACCTCTGAGGATGAGTAAATGATGACAGAAATAGTATTTTAGGATGAATAACCCGTTTAATGGGTAGCTTTGGATCAAACCAGAATCCTCAACATATTAAATCATATTTCTTGTCTTCCAGAATGAAAGTGAGGAGGTTGTTCCATTCCATCTGGATGAGAACTTTGATTACGATGATGTCGTGCTGGCTCGCAAATTTTCTATCCAAGAACAGAACAGAAGACCATCTTGAACCGTAATTGCTTGTAGCGAGACCGAAAAAAGCTTTTCTACATCTAACAGTTCTGGTTTTACAGAGGGAAACCTTGTTAAGAGGGTCAGAGGCTTTTTTTATTTTGGCACTGAATGAGGAGAAGAGCTGATCATTTTGAGTGTAATGTCAATGTGTTAAGCACCAGTTTGAAGGCATTCTAGGAAAGTCAGAACAGATCAGTCCTTAGTGACAGTATCAATAAAGTCAAATTGATGACAAATGATCCAACTGTAGGAGTTCGACCACTATGCAATATGATTTATTGTTATACTCTATTTTTCTGTATTGTGAAAAGTACATTGTTTCTGATGACATTGATTAACATAAATGCTAATTTAGGAATATATACAATATTTTGCAAAAGAGATCTATTTAAAGGGATAGTTTACCAAAAAAGACATTTCTGTCAGGAATTACCCATCCCATCTGAGGCACCATTGACAACCAAGGTAGAAAAAGTAAAGGAGACATTTGTGTTCTGTTGTAAGTAAATTTTTTAGAAAACAAACATTTCTGAGAATCCTTTGTCTACAATATTCTTATTTCTATTATGGTAGTCAACGGTTCCCCAGAAATCCTAGTTGCTGACATTTTTCTAAATATCTTTCTTTGTATGCAACAGAGCAAAGTCCGAAACAAAATCTATACAGGCTTGAAACAACTTAAAGGTTGAGATATTCTTGGCATAATTTTTTATTTTTGGATGAACTATCCCTTTAAATGTAGATATTTAGATGTTAAGATGTTTAAACGGAATTTGAACTACAAACAAAATTTATACAATCTGGCATAAATTATGGCAGAAATTGTATTTATAAAGTAAATGGAGTCGAGTGCTTAAAAAGCAAATAATTATGTGTTTAATATACATGTTATATACAGTCTAAATGATGTTTATTTGTGTTGGAATGCAAATCAAATCTCATTACAGTTGTTATTATTAATATCAACTAACTAGGCTCAAGTGCATCCATTTTCTGACTCAACGGCTCATATAAGAGACCTGTGGCGTAACTCTTTCCTTGAACTTTGGACAAACTTTGCAAAGTAATTAATTTCCCATTGCTTCAGTTTCTTGCTGTGTTTTATTCACAGGAACAAAGCGTTTCAGGGAACAGCCTCTTTGCCTCAATAAAAGCCCAAAACATGTTGGTCTATGAAAAGAACCGGTCCCAGTTTTCCTCTCTCGATCATTTATTTTGACATTTCATACCCCGTGCAAATGTGCCACAAAAGAACGTTCTAGCTGTTTCCCAGCATGTTTTCTTTCATTTCTCACTCTGTCTTTATGCCACATAGTCCGGACTTTCTCAAGCGACGAGAAATAGTTCTCTTCGCCGCATTACCGTTCATTTACCTGATCTAAAGTATCAAGAGAGAAAGTGTGCATATTTAAACTGTCCTTGGTCTCTGCGGCCATGCATTTTTAATATCTGCTTCTGTCATAGTCTAAGTAATTGGTGGACGGGGGGTTGGAACAAGTCACTAAAGAGATAAGACCTTTTGAGGGCACTGGTACAATTTTAAGGTGGTGGTGGAATAGCAGACGCAAAGCTTGAATTAAAACCGCTGCAATTTAAAGCTGTTATGGAGGTGTTTGCGCTTTAAGGGAAAATAGCTTAAGTTCAGGCTTTTGCTATTTTCAGCTTATAGATTTTCACAGAAGGTTCGAAAGTGCATCTGTATTTAT
The DNA here is from genome assembly GCA_033220385.1 of Triplophysa yarkandensis. NCBI lineage: Eukaryota > Metazoa > Chordata > Actinopteri > Cypriniformes > Nemacheilidae > Triplophysa > Triplophysa yarkandensis. Next base: position 4,872,387 of record CM065677.1, on the reverse strand, counting down.
CTGAGTCTCTGTCTTAGCGATGGTTCAGACAAAAGTTATAATCCTTCATCATTTACTCTTGTCATTTCAAGCCTGCTTAAGTTTCTTTCTCCAGCAAACAGAAAAGAAGATATTTTGAGGAATGTCGTTAACTGAAAAACAGTTGCACCACTTCGGTTACCAACATTCTTTCCAAATAACTTCTTTTGTGTTTTGCTCAAGTACGACAGGTCTGAAATTGGTGATTGATTTCTGGACACTTACACTTGGCAGACGCTTCATCCAAACTTGAATTTCATAGTTATATAATATTTTTTTTCGAACACACTGTGTTTCTAGCGCTATGTTCTTACCATTGAGCTAAAGGAATGCACAAGAATAACCTATAGAAAGAATACTATAGAATTAATCGTAATAAGAAGTCGTATCATGGCAATTAATGGAAATGCTTTAATAATCAAAACATTCATTTAAGACAGAAAATAAAAGTTTTAAAAGCTTGAAAAAGCTAAATTACAACAGAAAGAGGGAGCTAATCATTACAGAATATTCATATTTGGTAAAGTATTTTCTTAATAACTAAAAAGGATGTGATCAAATAATTTTGATAAAATTTATATTTGCCTGTCTGAAAATGAGTCTTTATTTCTCACTTTGTCTTTATTCCGTACATCTTTTTAATTACAATATTCAATGAACAATTTTTCGAATAAATTTGAAAAAATTACTTAACAATTAAAAGATAACAAAAAGAGTGTCTAAATAATGACAGAATGTTTATTAAGTTGGAAAGTACATTTTTAATAACTAAGCAGTTGTGATCCTATAATTTTTATTTCCAAATCCTTCCTGAAAAAGAGTCTTTATTCCACACTTTGTCTTTTTTTGAATCCAAAATCTTCTCAAAGGGCTCACTGTGACTCTACCTCCGTGTTGCTAAGCAATAGCCGGGCGAGCACTGAAACAAGCGTTTGGACCACTCCGATGATGCTTTATCTCTGCTCAAACCATGCCCGTAAGCTCTGCATCTGTTCAAGACTCATTTCAGTTTCAAAAATCAAGCAATTGGTGTCGCGTGTGCAAAGAACGTTTTTCAGGCAGGGTTCAAATGCCCTAACAGGTGGGTGCCCCTCTTTGCCAGGTGGGGATCCCTTTGTGGTTCATTTGGCATCGTAGATCACGACCACGACTCTTTCAGTTAGAAAGATAGCAGGCGAGATAAAGAGGGCAACCCCCATCTCTCCCCCGCATTCTAAACCAGGTGTGCGTTTGTGTGAGAAAATCTGCTTTTTGGGGCACCAACAGTCTCGTCCAGGTGATAAAGTTAAACAGAATCTTTCAGTGGGTTTGTAACTCTTTCTTCTCTTGGCCTGTTCGACATCCTCAGAAATGCAGAACTCGATCATGTGACTAATAGCTCATTAATAGGCTGTTTCGGATTTGAGTATTCATTCATTCAATTAAGGATTTATCAAGGACAAGTTCTTCTGTATAATGAGGAACCCAGATGAATTAAAAGTGTAGTGAAAGTTCTGTGGGATGGGAAATCTTGGTTAGAAGCGTGAAAAGTGGAATGCTTTCAATAGGTGGCATGAGTTTAATGTTGCTTGAGTTTGTATACTTTTGTATTCCAACATAAAAAGTAAATGAAGTAGGGCACCTATGTTCGTGGAAATCACATTTTAAGGAATTAAGATTTTAGGCCAAAAAGGATCAGGACGTATTGCAATGTATTTTATAGTGCTATCAAAAACGATTTATCGCGGAAAAAAATACAGAAATAATAATAAAAAGTTTGTGTGCATATTCATTTTGACTTTATTAACACAAAGACATGTATACATGTATGTGTAATAAGGAAATATTTAGATGAGTGTATTTATATTTGACAGTACTTGAATTAATATAGAATGGATAATGTGTTTATTTGATATTTTTCTCTTATACACATATGCATGTATATGCGTTTAATGAAAACAAATGAATATGCACAGAACATAGATGTTAAAATGTTAAATTGTACAAAGCAATGGAACCCAACATATACAGAAGACATGACCCTTTATAGAACATTTAAAAGTTAATATTTTAATTTGCACATGCACATTAAGGAAGATTTTGAACCAATTTAGATGTGAGAGTTTGATCACGGTGGTGACAATTCACTTTCATAACTGTAAAAAAACTGTAAGAGAGACTTTGCATGTATTTTTTTAAACCCCCAAAGGTCGATATATGACCCATCAGTATTTTGAAAAACTGGTTGACATTTCCCAGTTAAATAAAGTATTCTATTATATGTTGTAATTTTGTGTATTTGGATGACATTTTCTGAACCAAATTTCCTTTTCCTTTTTTGCATCGTTAAATACAGATTTTAATTATATTCCGATTTTATGTAAAATAAGACTCTCTTACACAGTTTCAGGCTAGTTGTTTAGACAGTTTTATACTGTAGCTAACCACATATTCAAAAGAGAAACTTCAATTATGAGAAGCTTGTAGCGTTTTGAACAGAATCAAAGCGGCATCTGCAACACGTGTATTTTTAACATGGGTGAGAGGAACCAATTATGATTTTACCTTTCATGACCCTTTATGAATTGATTTTCTCGAATCATTAAGCATGTGCTAATTTACAAGCTTGTGTAGTCATTCCTTTCACAAGCAACGTCCAGTCATTTTACCTGTTGCTTTAATCGAACCCGTCAATCACTTCTAAATTGCGTACCAGGCTGCCTTTATGCCACATGTTTCTTTCTTTTCCTACTTTTATATTCGGTTTGGTTGTGCTTTCACCAAAGCCGCTCAAGTTTGTTGTGTGTGTGCTGTCAGAAAGAAAAACACACATCTTTTCTCTCCTGATGGTGTCACTATTGTGTTGCTCTTGTGGCTGTTTTTGTGCGTCTTCCAAATGCATCATCTGCAATGTTGAGCTCAGGCAAATCCCACAGTCACAAACACACATTTCATATTTCCATAAATCTACATACAGAAAATGTAAAATTCTTGTCTGTGTCTTTGCTTAAATTACCAGTGAATTAAAATTTCGCATGCCATTTTCTTTGAATAAAATACAGCATGGTCTTTTGGCTATACGTGGCGGTGAAAATCAACCATCCGGGGCTAACCAGGTCAGTACAGAGAGCTCTAAAATTCATGTCACTCCACAAATCCATATACAGTACAAATGCTTCCTCTGGGGCCTTCCGTTCAATGCCCTTGATGAATCGTAGCATTGCAGAAAATGTGGAGTACGCCTGGAGAAAATCTGCTGGCCGAGGCTTATTCGACTGAAATTTCGCTCTGATAACACTCCGGCTACTGGGCAGCCCGGTAGCGCTGCTGGAACATTAATTCAGACGGATGTAGACACCAAAGATTCAATTCGCTCCCATTTTCTGTCTGATTCTTCTGCAGACTTGAAGGATGTGGGGCCTGCCGGGCACAGACGACGCTTTAGCTCACCACAAGACTGATTCAATCATGTTTTTATTTGTATTATTTACATACTTAAGACTGACGGTTCTAAACAAGTGCACATGTGTACACAACAGCATTTGTCGAACCGTAGTTGCTGGTGGGCTTTATTTCTGCTGGATGGCTTAAAGGAATAGCACACACAAAAACACAATTTGGTGATTTTTTTACTCCCCCCTTTTGTCATTTCAAACATGTATGTTTTTTACAATAGAAGATATTTTGAAGAATGGTGGTAAGCACAAACTGTTGGCCCCAATGTATTTCTGTTGAATGGACACAAAATCCGAACAGGACAAACTATTTTATGTAACATTCTTCAAAATATCTCTTTTTGTAGAAACACAGTCATACATGTTTAACAGGTCCATGGGTGAGTAAATGACGACAGAAAAAGTACATTTTTGGATAGTTTGGAAAAATTAACAATAAATTTTGCAAATAACAATATGAACATATACTTATTCTTGCTAGTAGCTCGTATAAATAATCTAGACTTCTTAAAATAAAAAATGTATGGAAATAATCCACCTTTAAAATAAATGTGTTCATCAATTCTCTGGATATTACTTAAAAAATTTGATGACAAATTTTTGATGCCAATTGTTACAAATCTGAGCAGTTTATGACATTGTAGAGCTCTCTAATGAAGACGATTCGTAAAATTTCTTGCACTTTTTCTTCTGGGAAAGTCAGGGACGCATGGCACTTATGCAAAATCTCACTGTTTAATCTTTAATTCATGTCTAGGAGAAATACCTGAGACATTAAAGAGATCTAAACTGTCGTTTTTCTTCCTTATGGGTTTCCCACTGCCGGATCAGAAACACTTGTCGAAAATTATGTCCGCACAATCCCTCTCTGTTTGAATTCCACTCAAGACCAAAGCATTCAGGATACAGACATTGTGCATTGTCATGACTTTCACGCCTTTGCCAATTTGCCACCATGAATAAATAATCTCCCAGGAACGTCAGGGGAAACAAAATTCGTCCGGCTCAAGGTTGCTTGCTCTTCTGAACTCCAGCATTAAGGGTCTTGGAAGAACAATGACTAAATTAACACTGTAGCCTCTTAGTATTCCGTTTTTGCCGTCTCCTCTTCACTGCATTATTGCCATAATGGGTCATGGTGCCAAGGCCCTTGATGGATTCCCGTGGGAGAAGTGGGATTAATGGAACTGCAGGCGCTGAAATTCACGCCGGTTTCATCAGGTTTACAGTAGAGGAACACAGGGGTTAACACAGTCTGCGTGTTATGTAGTCTTTCGTGCATGTCTCTACGGCGGTGTCCAGTGCTAAGGTTGCATTGATTTACACCAGGAGAAATCACGGTGTAATAAAAGCCTTTGATAATAAAGCATGGCGCTGCAGGAGTGAGCGAGAGAGAGCGGAAGATCAGAGTTAGGAAAGGGGAAGGGTTGATGATCTCCAAAGCAGTTTATGTAAATTTTCTCTCATCCCCCTCAGGGTTGCCAGTCACCTTGCCAAGGCCCAGTTAGGCAGCGCTGGCAACACAGCCGTCACACTGTTGCCCTCCACAGCTGGAGAGAGAGGGCGACCGGAGGCTCAGCCCACCGTGAGCCGGGATTTGGTGGCGGATCAGTCCGCGTGAGCCAGGGGAATGCGTCACGCGGCATGTGGCAAACTACAGAAACACTATCCAATTCGACCCTTTTTCTTGTTCGGTCCCCCTTGCATCTTTCCCACCGGCCTCGGAGGGTCCGTGACACCGAGAAGGGAGGACTTTGCTGAAAGTTAGAAAGTTTAAGGGAAAGCAAACAACTTGATCTTGAGGAACAATGCAAAATATCAAGAGACTGAAAAACAAACTCAGAAGAAAAGTTCTTCTGGCTTTTGTCTTATTTAGCATACTGACTTGTTGCATGAAATGATTATTTACTGATTTAATATTCAATTAAGAAACAATTCACAAAATTTATTCATTAATTTTTGTGTTTGTTATTTAATTACAATTTTGCTTTTTCGATTGAGGTTTTTTTCATGTAAATTTTAGTTTCACGTTTTTTGTCATATTTATTTGGTTTATTTGTGACATATATTGTCATTATTTATTTGTATCTCATTTATATTAGTTTTAATTTGTTTTGAGTGAATTGTTGTAGTACTCGAGTCACTGAGCCAACATTTTAATTCTTTGTTAAGATTTTTTCCAATGTTCTTTCAAATAATTTTATTTTTATTTTCAAAAAATTTTTTAGTTAATTTTATTTAGTGTTATTGACTTTATGGAAGTTTTGGTACTAAGCCTATTTTGTAAATTGCTAACCTCGCCTGTAGTATTTACGACCAATTCTATAATATTTTGTTGATTTTATTTAGATGTTTCAGACAACAATAATCACGTTTTGTGTTTATTTCAAACAATATGTTTAAATGGATGAGAATTGCTTTTTACTATAAGCCTAAAAAAATATTTATTTTTATTTTGCATATCTACAAGATGTTTACAAGAAAGTAACTTTGGCAGCATATAGCTAAAAAACTGTACCTATACAATGGAAGTACGAGTCTTCTTCTTACTATTTCAATGTTATCTCCCTAATTCATAACAAGATTATGAAAGAACACATATTGGCCCTCACAGCCCTCATGAAAGGCGCAGAGTATATTTAAAACTGCACAAGGCCCCTGAGCTTACTGATATGTATCATTGGCATATCACCTAAAGCTCATGGCAACTCAGGGTGCACTGTGGTGCGACGGAAATGAGATGAAGTTCTTTTTTCATTTCCCTATTTCAGCCGACCCCTCCTCCAAACTCAATATACCCTGGGTACAGCCCGGCCCTTCGATTAGATCTCGCTGTCCTGGTCCTAGTGAGGCGGGTCCGACTCTGTAATCACACATCTAATCTGTGTCATATATTTTATACGTGTATGTAATATCTGTTGGTAAATGCCAGGCTCACAGACTGCGTGTTTGAGATCTGAGCCGAGAGGACGCCCGGGTGATTGATTTCTGCCCTCGCCATGGTGACTGAATGATTATTAGAGGATGTGATTGACAGTTGGAGGATTTTTAATGGACCGTACATGAATGATACAGGAATGAGGGGATAGAATGATGAAATTGCATCAAGCTAAGAAAGAGAGGGAGAGACCCTTGGTTTAACACCTTGCTTTTGTCATTTATTCTTCTCATTCTTTCCTTAATTAACTTGCTGTCTCTCTTGCTCTCCCACGCGGTATCCAATATAGTGGAGGCTCTGATGGTCCTTATCTTGTTTAAGTAAATATACAGTCCTCTCATCCATTGATTTCTCCTTTTTTTCACATGGCAAATACACTGGATAGTGAAGCACTACTTATATACCTCAGAATGAGGTAGAATGAAACTAAAAATTTCAATACAATATTTATTATGTAATATGTATAAATATTATGTGTAACTTTTATTACATGGATGTTTCCTTAAATAGAAAAACATGTATGCACTTTTCAGGTTTATTTAACTTGGCAACTGCTGGCAGAAACCAAGCGTACTGATGTGCACTGCGCATCTGAATGTAAAGGTCGTTGAATGTTTATTTTTTTATATTAGAAAATGAAATAAAAAATAATCAAGTGTTGAAAACATGAAGGTAAGAAAATAAACCCAGAACATACATCAAAAACAGTGCACTAATTAAAGTGCTTACCTATTAAATATGCTTTCTTTCTTTTTCGTTTGAGGAAAATAATAAAGAAATTATCGAAGAATATATAATTGTCTTTAAAAGGCTAAAAGTTGGTTTTGCTGTAAGATAATCTACACTTATGTTTTATATATATATATATAATTTTTTTTCAGATTTCATATAAAAGAAACAGCAGGAACAGGTTCTTAATAAAATAATATCCTTAAAAGTTATTGATAACTATCAAATTCCTGTAAAAAGATATGCATATCAATCCGTTTATTACTGTTTGCTTAATTGAATGTCTTAAACCACGTTATGTTGATGAATCATCAATGTATGAATAAACTCAGATTGGAATCTAAGTGCTGGTTTGGTGCAACACGTTAGACGGTGGTTGTACGTTTTTCTTGCTGGCTGGTGTGCAGAAAAACCTTCACCATGACATGGAATGACAAAACACAAGACAAAAACTCAAAGTCTGCAAGATGTTTTAAATTTTAAATTGGATATTTTAATCTCGTTTACATCCGGTAGCTCAATTGTTGGAGCGTTCATGTGTTTATAGCATAATGTTCACTGGTTCCATTCCCTCTTAAGTGTGTTCTGATGCTTTTGTGTGCACTTTATTCTACTGTTGGATACGGTGTATTTAGGTTGTAGACCACAGCAAAAATAGTAAGAGTAGTATGGTAATGTAGCCAAGGTTGATACTTGAACTTTGTCAGATTGATATACATACACCCACAGGTAGTCTCTTGTTGCTGAGTTTCTGTAAATGAGGTGGAAGGGAAGCTTTTTGCTTGTGTGAGCCGCTTATTAACCTTTAAGCTGAGTATGAAAAGGTTACCTTGTTCCACACTCCCCGTGCCTTGTTCTCGTCACTGTCTTTTAGACCTGTGATTTTTTTTACATGTAAAATATAGATTATCCGTCAGAGCGGTGGTGCAGCGGGTAATGAGCGTGCACAAGAGGACACGGGTTGGAGTTCTCATGGAGTCAGGACCGCTCTACACCTTGATGTTACGATGACGAAATTAGAGAATTAATGATTTAAAATGAACATAAAGTAGCCGTAGTGTCCACCGAGCATAGACAACGGCAAGGCACTTGAATTTTCCCCTATCTTCTGCATTTTTTTTTTGGCATTTTTCTTTCCTTACATATTTCTTCTTTTCTTTTATTTTCATCTCTCACTATGTGTTTTCAAATTGTCACTGTCAATATCACTTGTTAATCTTCTGGGCAACGTCATAGACATCACAACACTTGTAATCTGCATACAAGTACTATATCCGCATCCGACTTACTTAGTATTCCCATAGGTTTATGGAACTGCCAATTAGGGATGCTTTGATCAGGATTTTTGCCACTGATACCATGTACTGATTTTTTTGTCATGTCAATCGGCCGATTCGGATTCTTCAAGTATATATAACTGATACGTAATTTCTCGGAACACTGTTAACCTTTTTCAGATAAAGTCATATGATAGAGGGTGCCTTTCATACATTTTTGTTACATTTTTACATTAAATATGCAAAGATTGTAATGTAACTATGTTTAATAATAGTACTTATGAAAAAATGATAACGTTTTATAGCCTTTACAATGGGGTTACAGCGCCAAAACATTTACACCCCACTCATCATGTATGTCCATACGTTTTGACGTCATCAATTAAGATCAGTTTATATGCTCTGCCAAGTTTAGCGAGTACCAACCGAGTCATAGAATGTGATTATCGGCCGATGCAGATCTGAGCATCTCCACTGCCAATATGCTGTCAACAATGCAGACTTTATCCATAAACACGTTGGTCTCTCTGTTCTAGAACTTATTGAGACTTGGATCAAACCAGAAGACATTGCCCTGCCGACTGCCCTCTCCAATAACTACACTTTCTCTCATCCCCCCACATGGGACATGATCTTCTCATCTCGATTGAATAGGATTCAAAGAGCTGGCACCCTTGTGTCACAACACCTCTTTTGAATCGCACGTGGTAACTAATAGTACCTTGTTCAAATAATTTCCGCAGCCATCTATCGCACCCCAGGTCAGCTTAGACAATTCTTTAAGGAAATAGATGTGCTCCTGTCTTCTTTTCCTGAAGATGGAAGCCCTCTCGTGGTACTTGGGAATTCAACATTCACCTTGAAAAATCTCTAGCTGCCGATTTGAGCAACCTTACCGCATCTTTTCCATCTATAAGGGACCTATTAACAAACTCTCTCCTTACCATTTCAATCTACTTAAAGTTCTACTTATAGTTCATCATAAGTTGTGCACAACTGTGGCATTTTTATCTACAGTTGCCACATTTTCAAATAGTAATTCGTTTTAAAAAGGAATACTTTTAATTAGTAATATTTTTCTTGTACTGTCTGTTTTGTTGTTAAAAAAAAATTTGTAATCAATCTATTTTTAATGATTAATCAATAATCTATAGACATGTTGTGAGAAGAAGCTTGTAGTACAATTAAAGAGATATATCATATTTTGCCTGTGTCACACATCCCTACTTCGGATTATAAAATGTTATGAAAGAGATGGATCTTTAATGAACCTATGACTAAAACTAAAAAATGTTTTTTTTTTTGGGATAAAGAACCTTTTAAAGACCCTATGACGCAATATGTTTGCATAAAGATGCCCTGTTTGCCCTTTTCTTGCCAACTTCACAATTTTGCGGCCAATTAGAATAGAAATCAAACAAATTGGGTGCTCACAACCGTACAGAACATTTGACATTCGTTCGTTTTCCCTTTCTCTCTCTCTCTCTCTCTCTCTCTCTCTCTCTCTCTCTCTCTCTCTCTCTCTCTCTCTCTCTCTCTCTCTCTCTCTCTTTCTCTCTGGTCTCTCTCTCTGGTCTCTCTGGTCTCTCTCTGGTCTCTCTCTCTGGTCTCTCTCTCTCTGGTCTCTCTCTCTCTGGTCTCTCTCTCTCTGGTCTCTCTCTCTCTCTCTCTCTCTCTCTCTCTCTCTCTCTCTCTCTCTCTCACTGGCACAAAGTTGACTCATAACGTTGTTTTAATATACACAAACACTTGGTCTTTCTAAGTATTCATTGCTGTGATTGATACGTGTCAAGGTGATATTTCGGAGAGCAGAAGACACCTGAAAGAAAAACCGTCAGGCACACAAAGCGAGAAAAGAAGCTGGACCCTCTTAAGGACCTGATTGAGAACAGGAGAAAATCAATCAAGCGAGCCAGTGTGATTGACAGTCTGGTGAGGGGTGTTTTCTGCAAAAGTGCCAACCGCCGCACAATCGCATCCTCCCGTCTCTTTAGTATCCGTCACCCTTTTATTCGCATATCATCATGCCTTCCATCTCGGCCAAATTACTCTTCTATCTCCTTCACAATGTCTTCCCTCTCTGTACTTCAACCGCTCGCTTTCCCTCGACCGCCTCTTCTCTCCTTGGCAATCTTTTTCCTCTTCTCTTTCTGGAGAAAGTCTCCCACATTTAGGACCGCCGACTGACACTCCTTTAATCTTGCTTCTCTACAACCTTTATGGAAGAGGACGGGATGCGTTCCCCGCTCACACGTACTAACACAGAACCTCGCCTCCCCTCCACTCGGCTCGGCTCTCCTATTTGTTTTTTCCGTAATATCACAGCATACCGAGGAACAGAAATGGCATTGTGACGCATCCGGATTCTGCCCTTAATCTTCAAATAACACCTAAGAAATGTGACATACAGTAAGGATCAGTAGTTTTAATACCCTATCCAAGTTCTTTGTAGTACACTTTAAAACTTTTCTTTCACATTTCTCTGTCTTCCTAGTCTTACGGCCTAAAGCCTTTCTCTTGCTTTGATCCTTGTTTAGAGCAAGAATGGAGTATAAGTTACTTTCAGGAGTGTTACAACTTCTGTGTTCATGGATGGATCTTCAAAAGCCATTTTTTATCATTCACGATGTCTCATCTAAATGTTGTAACATGGGTGTGATCATTTTATGTGACTGTTCATATTGTCATCGACGTGAAGCTTTGAACTTTGGCATTCACACCAATGTACGATCACTCTCTTTTCTGTTTCCTTTCGCTGGGCGACATCCACGAAAAGCGCGGCCGGGCTTTTAGCGTGCATTTATCCTGTCAGCCGCAAATGGCAGAGTCCTCTGAGCTCGTGCTTTTCAAACCAAATGACATTGTGCCTGCTTGGGTGTTGTTGCCAACCTTTCTTTCCAGCAGCCATGCTCTGTTTAGAATGGGATGGAAAAGGATTCTGGCAGCTGTTCCGATTGTATCGTTTGCATGAGAGACCTCCGTGCTTGACATCCGAGGATAGCAGCTGTCACTCATCCAGCACTTTAAGACAATGACTACCAAGAAGCCTTATTGATTCTGAACGCAATGTGACCTTGCTGGCCGGACCCGGAACGTTTTGCCTGGTGTTGTAACGGGAAGAAAGAATTGACGATGAGATCTCTTCAATGTTTCAGTCGTTTCTACTAGGCATTGATGATATACACAAGAAGTGTGTGTAACACAAAAAAGATATTTTGAAACACATGTTGTGGCCGTACAATGAAGGTCAACATTTTGGTTTGCAAGAATAAATTTTGTACATTTATTTTATTATTTTGTGTATTTTTATTTATAATAACAAACAAACAGTTTGTTAAGGTGAAATAAATAATAGTAATAATGAACTCATTTATTGCTAGTTATATTTATAAAACATGAATATAGTTTACTAAAGTTGTTAATACAATCCATGAGTTAAAATGAATAATTTTTTTCCTTTATTCATTTACTGAGATTGATGTTTCCAAAGCCACATGAGTAAATGTTTTAAATAATCCTGATCTCAACATTAGGTGGAATAATCCGGATTATAATTTTTGTCATTATCAATCGGCCCTACTGTAAACCCAAGTATTTACTGTTTGACAATCGTTTATAATTTGTCTATCTTTTCATTTGAGAAATACAACTCAGACAAAGTTTTTTTTTATTAAAAGAAACGATACTGAGCACTCAACAATGTCTATAACTTAGAAAGAGTGTTATTCTGGGTAACACAGTGCTGTATTTTTTTCAAAGCTGTCATAATGGGAACATTGTGTTTCCGGAGTCTAGATTTATCATTCAGGTTTAACAGACTTCACCCAATTGACTGTCAAGCACGAGTTCTCTTTAAAGACACACAACTTTACCAAAAACGTCTTGCTTCCCTGCCCAGAACTTATGGCTTGTATCTTTCTCATTTAGGCCTAACACAGAGATGTTGTCCCGCAGAGACGTGAAACCAGAGAATTTTGAGTTGTTGAGATTTTAAGGGCTGAATGTTAAGAGATATAACTAGGCCAATGACGCCATGTCGTTTTAGGTACGACTTACAGAAGAAAACATCATGCTGTTTTTGTGTATCTAAAATCTCTAAAGCCCACTTGACATTTTGATAAAGTTTTTATAAATACTTTAGGGTGGGGATAGGGGTGACATCTCGCTCTCCTAAAATGGATCAAAGGCAGCATGATTTCTTATGAGCTTCCTTTTGCTTTATGTTTGTGTCGTCTTGCAAGTTCAAGGGAAATGAAATATGAGAGTTGACACTGTTTTTCGCTTTTAAAAATGTAAACACCAACAATAGCATCTGGTCCACACTGTGTGACTGTACTTGGACCTATTACTTTCCTTTGATAGATGAACCTCTTGTGAATTTGCAGGATTCCCGAGAGAATAAGAATGGTAAGAGAATGTCCCTTTGCCCGTGTGCGGTGGCACTTCACTGTGGAATCGGGAGGCCGTGCCCGTAGCTTTTTTGCGTCACTGTTTTACATTAACTAGATGTAGAAGCTTTAGGGTGAAAGGACTCAGTTGTACAACCCAGTTGGGGGAAGAGAACTCTTTTACACTTTTTCCGCTGTTTACAGGAACATTTTATCCAGAATGGAAATTTACTCTGTGTCAGCCATCTGTAGGGCCCAAAAGTTTTGGGAGAATGTTTAAATAAGTTCTGTCATAATTTACTCGCCCTTTTGGGATATACAGTATGACAAAATGTCACTATATGTCAAAGTAAAGCTTTTGGTTTATGTTCCAATAGCACATTGTATAAAAATGCTGAAATATTCATTTGCACTATCCCTATAGAAATAAAGGATACCCTGGTACATATTTAATGGATGTTTAAAGGTAACATATTTAATGGTTCACCAAAAAATCTAAATCCAGTCATTATTTACTCTTTCCAAACTTGTATGACTTTTTTCTTTTGCAGAACACAAAAGAAGATATTTTGAATAAAGTCTGTACTGAAACTCCTTAGGTGAAGGTCATGGCTCACACTGTAGGGAAGTGACATGTTGTCACTTCTATTGTATAGACACAAAACCAAAATAAGCAAATAGATGCCAGTTCTCTTCATTCTTCAAAATATCTTCTTTTGTGTTCTTCATAAGAAAGAAAGTCACACAGGTTTGAAGATGAGTAATTGATGACTTTGTTATTTGGGTAAACTTTTATTTAAAAAAAAAGGAAAACACATAAAACATAACATACTTAAAGGTTATTTCAAGTAAACATATTTAAAGTCATAGTTTACCTCAAAAAACATACTCATCATTCACTCAACATGTTGTTATTTCAGACTTCTGTGACTTTCTTTCCTCTGCAAAAAACAAAAGAGGATATTTTGAAGATAGTTGTTAACAGCTTAAACACCCCTTTAATTTCTTTGTGGTCACATACTCAGTACAAGTGAAGGATTGCTAAGCATTCTTCAAAATATCTGCGAAACAAAGGAAGTCATACAGGTTTGAAATTTAAAGAAGGTGAGTAAATGATAACAGATCTTTCATTTTAGTATGAACTTTTATGTTAAGTGATGAAATTAACCATTGATTTGGTAAACAACATTTCTTTATTGGTTCGTGACATATTGGTTTTAAATATAAGGACATTGTTTACATCATAAGTTTATGCAATGTTCTAGTTCTTTCATTTGGTCTGGGCTCTTATTAAAAAGCTGTTGTTGTGGAGTTGTGCAAAGTGTTGTAAGAAGATAACATGCTCCAAAAAGACAAAAACCCTGAACAAAAGACAGCCGCATTTCCGCTGATTTGAGCTTCTTTGGCTGGAAAGTGCAGGCGGACAGAATGTTGCTACATTGACAGAGAGAAAGCTGTAATTTTGGAGCTCTTTTCAGACAAGCGGAGCTGCAGAGTAACAACAATGTCGAAAGGCTATTTGACACAGAGACAGGCCGTATTGAGAGAGATACGTTTTAGATTTTCTTCGAATTTTCAGAGAAGACGTTTTCAATATCAAATTACCCTGGTGAAGAAAATAAAAGAAAGTGAAATCAGTCAGGAAAATCCAGCGTTTTTTTTGTGTCTGGATTTTTAAAGCGATTTTATGGATTATTAAAGCGATTATGTACCCAAAATTGCAAAGTCTGTCATAATTCACTGACTGTCTTGTCGTTTCAGAGATTAATCACTTAGACAAAAGAAGATATTGTGAAGAATGTTGGTGATTGCCACCCATTGAGATTTTAAATGATTTAAAGTTTACTGGCAAATATTCCAAAAATATTGACCGTCCAGAATCAGTTTTCTATTTGTTGACTTTGAGCTTGGATATAATTGCAATATAAAATGGAAAACTGAACGTGAAAAACCAACATTGTTTTGTGTTTTGGAGATGGTCGGTTTTCTTCATCGCTTATTAAATTGATCATCGCAAGGATCAGATACGATGCATATGATATTCTTCTAATTAGTTTGTTGTGTGTCTGCCAACAATGTGTGTTGCGGCAGATCTGTCAGTCATTGAGATTGTTTGTAGCATGCGTTTGTGTGGAAGGTGTTCGGCGGATTCTGTTGCATACTAGTATGCTGTGTTCAAACCAATTGCAAATTAAGTGATTTATTTAATGAAATTACATAATTAAGTCAATGCAAAGACACGAAGAGTCACATGTGTATAAAACGTCTTCATCAAATATTTCAACTTGAGCGAGAAATTTGCACGAATAGCTTATTGATACTTACAGTTTGAAGGGTAAGGATGCGCGAATAGAAACATTACGGTTTCGCGTCACTCACATAAAAACAAAAAACATCTTTTAAGTAATAAAGAGCGTTGAATGAGATTTTTCATGTTTGGCGTAAACCGAATGTCGACAACTTGATCAAAACAATTTTTTATTTGACAGACGGCAACGTGTAATATCTGTGATAACTTTTTTTAAATTGTTATTATTTTTTCATCAGATACAAATTCTTTCTTTCTTTCTTGCAAATAAGTTCAAGGAAAAGCTATTGTCGTAGGAGTGGAGTGCGTCCAAGACTGATGAAACTCAATTATCTATTTCAGAGATCTAACATCTTTGCATGAGTGAGGCTTTCAACGCCATTAGAAATGCCACTGCTTTCAAGTCACAAGTGTGCCATTGGTTATAAATAGGTGTTGTAATTGTGTTGGCAAGCTAAATTTTAACGTATTTATGAAGACTGCGTGATACGGAGTCCAAACATCTTAAGGTTTTGTAGTAAACAACATCTTGACATAAATAAGCCACAAAAGGATCCTAACATCAATCCGACATTTTTTCATCATTATTGATATTTCAGGGTAACTTGATGCTGTGATTAGTGGCTTACATGTTGATCCAATGATTTGGACAGATCTGCGTGGGTCGAGCGCTCTTTGTGTTCAGACCTCATACCATGAGGTCGGGGTGGTCTTTATGGTTTGAAGGATCTTTAAATAGTCTTCTTTCATGCCTCTCTGATCAAAACACTTGAATCAAACCCACGGTCAGTAAATACCGGTCAGCAGTTATGAATATATTTAAAATAACTTATAATCATGGTAATGGCATAACTGTATTATGTGTGACAAATAGGAAATAATTATACAAGATATTCATAAGATTTTCATTTAAAATATATAAACGGTTGTTTTAGATAGAGAACATGGATCTCAAACTTTTCATTTTCCATATTTTTAACAAATGAAGTGTTTTAAAACGTTCTTATTTACGACATTGACCCACAGTTTTCAAAGTTGCTTAAAGTTATATATGTATTAGTTTTCCACCAGACAGGATCAAAAGTCAGATTTTAGGACATTTTATTATGGATTTGCTATTAATCATAATCGATTGGAATTTTGCTATTGTCGTTCAGTACTTTAATATTTAATGCGTATTTATATCTTATTCGTTTTGTTACATTTATTTTGTATTGAGCTGAATATTATGTTCGAAATTGTAAAAAAAATTAATGCATAATGATTCGAATTTTTTCATAATCAAGCACCCTTACTTTTTTATTTTAGTTAACCTATTACATTTTGAGTCTCACAAGTACACATTGTTTTTTCGGTTGTTACATAATCACCGGGGCATGTCTGGTGACAAGGACGGACTCTTGACCCCGGCCCTAAGCGGAGTCCTGACTGACAGTCCTTTCCTCGGCTGAATGAGTGACATTAAGATCACATTGTGGCTCGAGATGTAATTTATGCTTTTCATCAACTAATGCAGTGCAAATCCATTTTCCCCTACTAAACTTGAAGGTCCACATACATTAACTTGATGGTGAGCCAGAGTCACCGGGTCCAGCTAATGAGGCTAAATGTAATTAGAAATCGTCTCCCCTCAACAAACACAGCGGCCCCGGGCTACACGACGCATTCCGGCAGAGGACTAACGTGAAATGAAACTTTATAAGCCGGCAAGTAAAACTTACCTACGGTTTTATATAAGTGTAAGGAAAGCACACCCACAACAGCTGTTTCTCCATGGCAGTATGTTTCTCCACAGAGTGACTTCATATGGCTCATTGGGAACATGTCGTACAGAAACTGGCATAACATCGGGGGCTTCATATTTTACACTTTTTACATTTTTAATTTTGACGGAACGTTGGTTCGACGGTCCCTAATCTGTCATTGCTCTCGTCAAACGGCTTTGCTGTCCATTCTGGGAGAAGATACTACTCTTCAGATTTGAGATATTTATATCATTATTGTTGGATATTTACTGTACATTTCAATTGTTTACATTTTGCTTTGTAAAGTTTTACAGCTAGTACTTTTTTCAAGATCAAGCTTCTTTAAACAACGCACATTCCCACATTCACTTTTCATGTATTTTCCACGTCATGCCAAAAGGGATGTGAGTGAATATCAATGCAAAGTCAACTAATGTAAATATATAAGAGTAAACTGATTAAACCATCTTATCAAATTAAACAGGCATGGAGAGACGTCTACACACATGCACACCAGACAA
Organism: Triplophysa yarkandensis; assembly: GCA_033220385.1. Classification (NCBI taxonomy): domain Eukaryota; kingdom Metazoa; phylum Chordata; class Actinopteri; order Cypriniformes; family Nemacheilidae; genus Triplophysa; species Triplophysa yarkandensis. The sequence continues at coordinate 4,855,029 of CM065677.1, read as the reverse complement.
ATCCTGCAGAAGGGTGTTTGTAATTACTGTTCGAGGGAGAGAAAGGCCGGGATGGGGCGGTCTTTATCACAACAGACACGGGCGCCTCAGGTGCCTTTTGATTCCCAAAGTCTTTGTTTGATCTTTGGTGGAGGCCGTACACAATTTCCAATTACCCGTTTCCAAAAATGGCAACCGTAACCCAACTGCTTCCTGCGCACCACGTAACTTATTTCAGATTGATGTTTATTCCATAAATACTTCGTTTGAAAGAAGACCTATGACATTCTATTAAAAGCCCAGGAGGCAGATGTTGTTTTTGCCTGAATGTGACCTTATGTTCCCTGTTCTGTTTATCACACAGAGGAATTTATGTGACCCGACAAACATCTTTAAAGAGTGTTCTGTCTTGTTCCGTTCTCTCTGTACTGTAGTCTGCAGATATTTATTGTTAAAGTGTGTTTACCTTTTACAATGATTTCTTTTTAAAATGTGTATTTTTAAATACTTTGAAGTGGCATTTTGTTTAGTGTGACAGTTCAACCAAAAATGACATGTTTTTGGTGTCATTTTGTGACTATATTTAGTGCAGACCACAAAAGAAGATATTGTGAAGAATGTTTCAAAGAGATTACACCAATTTTCAATACAAACAAGGTTCCAACAACTATTAAAAACAAACATTTAATTCTGCATTCATATATTTACAATTTAAATCTGTGTTCAAATAATACTTAATCTATTTTTTTTACATTTTTATTATTGTTTAAAATTATAATGGAAATGTTTCAATTCATTCATAGTTTATCAATTTACTAACTCATTAACAATGTTTGATTGTTTCAAATAAACTTGATAATTTCCATAACCGGGGAGACCCTTATATGAATATATAGGTTCAAATAAATAATATACAAACAATAAAGCACATTTAAAATCCGATTGCGGCACAACGATTGTACGACATAACTCTATTATTTTGTTTTCATAGTTGTTGAAAGCCAAAATTGACTCGTGATCCCATTGCATAGACACAAGTTAAACCACTAAGACATTTTTCAAAATATCTTATTTTGTGTTCCACAGAGCTTTGAACAACATGAAGGTGATTATGCGTTGACAGAATTTCTACTTTTAGATTAACTTTCCCTTTAAGGATATATCTGAGGGTGTTGACAGCATAGTGTTCACAACAGATCTATATAGGAATCACAATAGCAAGAAATATTGGATTATGGGCTGAAATGTGGCCCTCTGTGATCTTTCTTGAGCGCAGGTGACAGAAGACAAAATCCGCGGTGGGTCTTATCTCATGCATAGCTTGGCACGAGAGACAAAACGCATCCCATTTGGGCCGAAACAGCAATGCCAGCCAAAACATCGGGACATGCCTTTAATATGGGGCAGCTGGCAACCGCTACTGCAAATGTGTGTCTTGCATTTTAGAAGAAGATCGTATTGACAAGACCTTGTCTTGGTCTGCTAGCACTTATGATGTCATAATGGAGGGCGGCGCCTTCTTCAGACGAACAATAACCCTGATTGGCTCACAGAAAGAAAACTTGTGTGTCTTTTATCTGTGCACTTTTTTTGTAGTTTCAACCTTTCTTTTCTCTCTTCTTCGAGTGGGCGTTTTGGTGGATAGTGTCAGCACACAGCTGCCAGAGGTAAGAATGTTCTGCTGGGCTTCTCTACAGGAGGTGACACAATGTTCGGCCCAGGCTTAAGAAGCATGCAAACACTCGAGTCCAACAGCCAATTCACACTACTTGTAATCACACATTTCTCTTTTTCTAGAACACATGCTCGTATATTTGATGAGGTGTGAATGAGCGGATGGAATTTGTGGAATCAATTACCATTGTATATAATGCTTCCAGTCCCCATACTCAACTGAGAACATCACACAAACATGTAAGGACACGTTTTGTTTAGTTCAAGAGATAGTTCACCCCCCAAAAAATCCCCCAAAAACGGCATCATTTTCTCCACCTCATGTCATTGTTAAACTGTAGGACTTTCCTTTTCCTGCAGAACGCAAAAGAAGATATTTTTAAGGATGTTGGTAACATCCTTCCATTCAGCCCCACTGGTTTTAGTGAACATCCTTTGTTTCCAAAATAAAATGATAATCGTGATAATTAAACATAAAGGCAATATTCCACTTTCCTTTTCTTTCTTCCACGCCACCCTCCAGGCATCAGATTGCAAGTCATTTCCTGTCATTTGTGAATATCTCGGCCACATCTTAGTAGGTGTCGAAGTCGGTCCTTATCCTGCTGAATTTAGAGAAGTAATCCAGGGTGGCATAAAGCCCACAGGCAATAAACGAGCAATAAATCCGACTAGGTATCTGTTCTGAAAAGGTTTATGTTTGGCCTCATACTCCCATTTCACCGAAATTCTCTCTTTACAACGAAGGCCAGCTTGAAGCGATATGTGCATATAACTGTATCGCATTATGTTTCCCTCTGGCGGGTTTGTGCGTGTTAATGCATTTCTTTCATTCAATGTTCAGATGTGTCTGAGGTTTTTTTATATTCGTAAGCAATATGGCTTACGTAGATCGACAGGAGAAGATCAACTTTTCAAAGCGATATCCCAACACCAAAGAAGGTTTTTTGAAAATGTTTGCCACCAAACAACACCGGGCCCCATTGACTTCCATCGTATGAACACGAAACCTAAAAGACATTTCTCTATAAAAAATATAAAGAAACAACATATTTTAAAAACAGTAAACATTTATTTAGCCGTTTTTTGTGGAAAATACTTTAATAATTAATTAAAATATTTGAATAATAAATGATGACCTCACAACACATAGATGTAGGTTATTATTTCTTGGTGAAAGATTACACATGTACTGTGCACAATATGATCAGCAGGCACTTCCAGACATACTTCAACATAAGATAAGTATAGAAACTGATCCACACGCAGGGCTCTAGACTGAGACCAGAATCGCATTTCGTCGTTCGATGCGAGCAGTTTTTTTATAATGTTAGTTTGGTGCGAATGCCAAAGTGGTCAGTAAATAATTTTCTATTTTAGAAATGTAATGCACAGAATTGTTATATTGTGGAAGCGGCATATCCTGTAACCTCGTTTACTTTCTCTCTCTCTCTTCCTTCCTTATTTGCTTATCCATCAGTGTTTTCGGCCCTATAAGATGTAATGCGAAGGTGCAGAACCCATTGGTCATTTTTGAAAGCGAAGCTATTGGTCCAATAGGATTCAATCTTTGCTTATCTGAACAGGAGAACGGCAGAATGGATTTCAAAACAGTAAAACTTTTTAACTCAGGGGGAGTTGGTGATAAGCCTATTTCCAAAAAAAGTAGAGTGTTCCTTTAAAAGCTGATGGCATCAACTGTAAACCATGGCAGCAACAGTGCCACCTCTCTCCAATGTTTGTCTAGAGCAATGACACAGGATGTCTGTAAGGTCATTAAAATGGAGTGAAGTAGGGACCCTCTCCGTTGTTTTCCACACTAGGATGGCTACTCGGTCCTCGGAGGCACCAGAGGGCAGCGCCGCCACAGGGAGCCCGCGCTTTCAGAGCGGAACCCTGTTAGCGAAAGAAAGCGGGACCCTTTAGCCCTCCTAAAGTGCCGGTTTCAAAAACAGAGCCGCTAATCACCCGTGAACTCAGAGGAGGAATCCTCGCGGAGGTTCTGGAATAAACCCTGGAGATGCTATAAATATCCTTGTGCAGAATCACTTTTTATTCGGCCCCCTGTTGAAAAGAACAGCATTGCCGGTCACCAGCATGTTGTGAATCTAGCACGCGCTTCAGTCGCCTATCAGCCGTTAATACTTTAAAGATGATGCCCATTATTTAAGAACCATCATTCAGAGTTTGATGTCTCACTGTGTTGGGATGTAAGTGGACGGATCGATCTGAATCAGACTCGATGGCTCTGAGGCCGGCCACTTTCTCGACATTCTCCTTAAGTGTGTTCGTGATATGGAGGGATGCTGACATCACTTTACGCTCGCTTGCTGAGAAAAATCTAATCTCCCTGGACAGCTACTGCTAACACACACAAACACTGGAAGAGAGAGAGAGAGCGCGTTGTCCTCTTAGATTATTTGTGTTGTTATACCGTAAGTGTAAGCCAAAGTGAAGGTGACAAAAGTCTGCGGATGAGAGCGCTAAAAAACATTTTCTTCATTGCCCTTAAGTTAACATTGGTTTTCTCACCTTTCTTCAAGTGATCGTTCACCCTAATGTTATCATTTACACTCATCATTTTAAACCTGAATGAGTTTCTTTCTTCTCACGAACACAAACAAAATATTTTAAAGAATGTTTGCCACTACCTTTTTTTGCAAAATTTCGTCTTTGAAATGACAAGTGGGTTGAATATACGATGACAGAATTTTCACTTTAAGTCATTAATCTCTAGACATTTGCTCCTCACATTTCATTGACTCCTATAGTAGTTGTACTGAGCTAATGATATTTTCAATTACTGATGCTAATGGGTTTGGATGAATTTAGATTTTTACTTTAACTATATTATGGTGTTCTTTACAAAGTAAGAGATGTTTGAAATTAACTATTCATCATCTGTTTTCCTTGTTTTAGTTGTTTCCACTTTAATGAAGGTCATTTTTCACCATCCCAAGAATTTTCCTCCCTTTTTAGACCTTGTTCGCTCCAGTCCCCATTCACCCATGTAATCTAACATTCTGTGAGATCTTCTTCATGTTAGACATTTCTAAAAAACTGTTCTTTTTGTATCTACCTTACTGTAGGTGCTTTTTATATTGATTTTATACATCAGTCCCTCGTCACCAATGAGCACCTGATGTATTATCGCTTTATTTTTCAGGCCTTAACTTCTCTAGTCCCCATTTACCTATATTATGTAAAAATGTGACAGAGGTGCTCTTCAGACCAAACATTTTTGGATTAAAATTGTTTCAATCATTTTCCTTCCTATCTCTACCTTAAAGTAAATGACTTTTTATATTGACATTTGCTTCCTCCTCACCAAGTGGCACCTAATTTGTAAGGCCTTTACTGCTCCAGTCCCCATTCACCTTCATTATTTAAGATCTGTGAATTTTCCATCTTGTCTCTACATTAGAGTAGGTGTGATTTTATAATGTTTACTTTTGCCCCTTCACTAATAACGTTCCCTTTTTAAGATCTCGGCTTCTCCAGTACCTATTTTCCCCAGAATTTGTGAATTTGTTCTTCACGCTTAAAATCTTCATTCAACTTTTCTTTTTATCCCCTCCACTTGCACTAGGTGAATTTTTATGTTGACATTTGCCCCCTTCTCACCAAGTGTCTGATGTTTTTCCTACCTTTTCCAGGCCTTGACCGCTCCAGTCCCCATTCACCCTCACTATGTAAAAATCTGTGATGGAAATGACTAGAACTTTTTGGATCAACTGTTCTTCAGTCTTCTTCTAACTACGTTTTTTGCTCATCCCACCAAGTGGCACGTGATAAATACACATCACAGTCAACCATTCCCAAAGCAATACACTTACTGTCACATTCATCTCTCTTTTACAACTCTCTGTCCACACTTTTCCTTTTCTTCTAGACAACGCCGGACCCACCGTTCGTCCTTGGGCTTGAGAGATCGTGACTGTCAGTTCACCACAGGACTCGTGGAATAATGAAAAATCCACACCAATCCTGAAGCCAGTCGGCCGGAACGCCAGTGGTCCAGAGCCTGTGTGAAGAAAAGGCATCCGCCTTAGGTTTGTCTGATCTGTGGTCAGTAATGTGACGGATTTTGAATGTTTTGAGGCTCGGGATAAATAGGGCTGGTTTGAGAACAGCATGTAAAAGGTAAGGAGGCAATGTTGGTATGAATGAGCTGCTTGGCTGTGGTGATGTTTCCTCAGCCGTGTCTGACAGGAAGAAATGGGAGCGATCTGTAATTAGGGCCACTGTAGTGTGTGTGGCATCGGCAACGGTGGTGGTGACTCATGTGACAGGTTGGGAACACAGTCGGGGAACGGCACGGAATAACACGTCAACCTGCAATTTCCTCACGCCGCGGATATCTGCCGTAATTTGATAGATGACGGAAACTAAGTCGGCGGATTGTTTTAAATATGCATTTTTTGGCATTGCCGGGCATAACGTGGTCGCCCATGGAATCCAATTGAGTGGGCAGAACAGGAGTCGATGTTTGAGTTGTGTTTACGTTTTTGATCAGTTTGTTCAACAAAAACTCTCATGCACAAGTTTTGTTGTCTTATTGTTTAGACATTGCACATAGTGTTTTGTTGGCACATGAAAAATATGATTGCATTTGTTTTGCTTTAGTAGAGAAACAATTTTCTCAAATTGTCCATAAGAGTGACTTCAGAACGACTTTGTGAGTTTATGAATTGGCCAATTTATGCCAGTTTATTAAATGTACCAAGTCAATAGCCCACTGCATGGCCAAAAGTTTGCAGACAACCAAACAAAACACAGATATGTGTGATCATTATAATGAGATTAATTGAGTTTAATTAAGTTTATGAATGAAATTATAACCACCTGTAAAATAATATTTCATGTTAATATCTCGTAATTATAATAAGCTTGTTGTGTTTTGGAGTATAAGGTCTTATATTACGTGTGAAATGAATTTGCTCATGTACAATACATGATTGCATATTTGTTATTTAGCTACAAATCTTAAAATTAGTTCAACGGTTAGAAGAAAATTTTGACGATGCTTACAGAAAGAGTCAATTAATTAGATTTGAACAGATTTAGTATAATACACTGTTAATATATACTAATCTTAAGTAAAAATTATACGAGCTCTGCTCTTTCTTGTCATTTGTATATTGGTTAAATATTACTCATTATATTATTATTTATAACAATATTTTTGCTATATGACTTATTTTTTTCTTGTAGATTACCATATATAAGAACATAAACATGACAAAAATCATGAAATATTAAGACGGAAGGTTTCAGAAAAACAACAGAGAAATTTAAAAGAATTAATTTTTAGGAAGGTTGGTAACCATGATCGACTGTGCCCTTTAACCATTCAAGTCTGTGATATAAAATCCTATAGGAATGCAATTCAGTAACCAACCTTCTTCAAAATATCTTCTTTTGTGTTCTCCAGGATATTTTTGTAAGAACCAGAGTATCTATTTCTCATCCAAACTCTTTCTAAAAGTTCCATTTGCCCACCTGTACACCTTCCATGCGCTTTGGCCACGTATCGATTTTCTTTTTGTCAAGGTCTATAAACACCGCAAATGCACAACAGAATCCCCATTAATTAAGCATTGCTTTACCGTGAAAGTCAATTACACAGATATCTGAATCCGAACGTTACAGCAGGGCCAGAATCAGCCGAGCGTATTCTTTTGTTTACATGCGGTTTAGTCTGAGACCTTCTCGAATCCTGCACCGTGCCCGAAAGACATTTTCTTTGCCATTAATTCCCATTGTTTCATAATGGCGATCAATTTGTTTTGCGCCAAAGCTCGCCCTCACTGTCGTTGTGCCTCGTATGTTATCTGCGGCGTATTGGATTAGCTTCCAATCAGTGGACGTGTGAAAATTAGAGGTCCGTAATTCATTTAACAAGATTAATCATTGTACCCGCCGGTACATATTTTGACCTTGTTAAACATGGCATCTAATGTAAAGGCATTAGTGCCGCGGTTTTGTGGTTATGACAGGATCAAGGTCTGGACTGCAAATTAAAGTTTTGAGCCCATGTGCTGTAAAAAAGCCAGATATTAGCATTGCTCAGAGCACTCATGCCCTTCCTTTGGTTAAAGTACCCGTTCTCCGTTTCTCCTTGTCCTCCCGATTTCTCCCCACTGAGCGGTCGGTGTGTATGTGCGCGTTTGTGTGGACGTGATTAATGTTTGTGTTGCGTGTAAGCAATCACTTCTCTACTGTGTCGGCTTCTCTGTCCGAGAGAGACGGCAGTGGCCCTCTAGATGTTACCACATTGATGCGTCCCGGTCTATAAAGATGATTTTAAACAAGGCAGGCATCAGCCGAAGTGTCTCTACAGTGGGTTAGTGAAGTGAACAGACTAAATAGTCTTATTGTTGCCTCTTATCTCTCTCTTGGCATTTCTTGGCCGTCTTTTCTCTCCGCAGCAGAATTTCATAATGAGACACATTTGTACGTGACTCGAACTTGCTATTATTTCTTTCATTTGTCTCGGAAGCTCGCCCAGAGGCACTTTTATGTGACTCGCAACACTTCAGCGGTCCCCGACGCATTGAAGTCGATTGAGTAAAGCATCAAACATGCAAGACACCGGCGTTCATATGTTAAAGTCAGACTACAAGTCTTAAAGGTGATAGGTTAACCAAAAATGAACATCTTGTCATCAGTTGTGAACCCCCGAGTCATTTCTATACCGTTTCTAAATTTGACTTTTTGAAGGATGTTGGCAACTGGCACCCATTCATTTGCGTTGGTTGTATGCATACAATAGAAGTGATTGGGTGCCACTGCTATTTGGCTACCTACATTCTTCAAAATATCTTCTTTTGTGTTCTGCAGAAAAAGAAAGCCACACAGTGCATAAGGGTGATCACCCAAGAATAAACATTTGTCAGTTGCTCATGTCATTTCAAACCTTGTTCTTTCTTCTTCAGAACAGAGAAGATGTTTCGAAAAATGTTTCTGAATTGCGTCTATTCACTTCTATTGTATGGACACAACCAACACAAGTGATTTGGTGTCAGTTTGCAACATTCTTCAAAATATCTTCTTCTGTGTTTTGCAGAAAAAGAAAGTCATACAGGTTTTACATAAGGGTGATGATGCAATTTTTATTTTTGGGTGAACTCTCATGTTAAGGTGTTGTTTTCATCTCTTTTCCTCTCTCTCTTTCTGCTGGCTTCTCATGTCTGATTTCTATCTTTTCTACAGCTCATAATCCGACGCCCGCTCTGCTCGTGAAGAAATACGGTTTGTGCTCGGAATCTACAGCAAAGATCCTTTCATCAGGAGCAGCGGTATGGTCATAAAAAGCTGTGTTATTGCAGCAGAGATGGTTTTAGAGGAAAACATCTACAATCGGGACGGATCATATACCAGCGCTCGGCTCGTATCTCGCTCACGTTTGACGCATTAAACAGGCCCAGACTGCCGGTGTGTCGTCTATTTTAATAAGGGTCAAGTTCAACCAAAAGATAGGATGAGGAATAATGCTTTGTGGCACACCGAGCATATTCCATCAAAGATTAAACCTCATTGTGAGCCTCTTTGTCCGGTATTCTCAGGAGACTCGATGTTAGACCCGAGTTAATTGTCCACTTGATGTATGTCATGCCGTACGATTGATCCACTCTGAAGGGTCCTAATGCAATGACATTCACCCAGGGAGAAGGGACACAGACGGAATGAAAGACTCTCACTTAGCGAGTCATCAGAGGCGAGGGAAAACAACAGGCTTTTTCCCACTGTGAAGTCGATGGACGAATGCAGAAGGCCCATCTGTTGCTTTCCCGTGTGAGCGAAAACAAAGCGGGTTTGCAGTTTGTGCCTTGTTTCGCAGATTGAGGTTTTGTCTGGTGTTAAGATTATAAATGGCCTGTGTGCTAAATTAATGTGGTTTTTGTTCTGCTAGATAGGGATGCGTGGTGTCATGTTATGTAGTATGGATATGGGGAAGCGAGCGGTTTTGGTGGTTATCTGCTGAAAGAAACACTTTAACGTTGTTTAAAGGGACAGTGATCCCAAAAATCTCTATCAATTCGTTAACTTACTTGCCATTTCAAAACCGAATGAGTTCTGAGCACAAAAGAAGATATTTTCAAGATGGTTGAGAATCGTACATATTTCATGCATTGTTATTGTGTCTATATAATAGATGTTAATGTGTTCCCCTGCTCTTCAGCTGCACACATTCCTTAAAATATCTTGTATCCTGTTGTACCTATTTTCCTTTTTAAAGAATTGCTCTTGCATTCCTTATTTTTTGCAAACAGAAGCCGAGCCCTCATGGATTCAAGCGCTCCTTAGATATTTCGATTGTTCTTTCACAGTGTCTTAGCTGAAGATTCTTACCAGATTTTCCTCCTTTAAGAAATCCTCTCACCTTCAAGCTAGATTTATACTCAATGCAAGCGGTTTCTCATTTATGAGGTGAGATTAGGATTTAGGTTTGGAAACAGCCCTTGCATCACATCAAAATCAAATTCGGTTTTGAAAAAAGGAAAAACACCTTTTTCCCGTTAAGCCGGCTATGCAATGGACCATCGGAGAGTTATCATATTCTCTCTGCGGGTAGTCATATAGATATGGATCAGGCCTGCTAACAGAAAGGTTGCAGGTTCAGCCCCGGTTAGATGTACCTGAGCGCCTGGAGTGCTTCAGAAATCGAAATCCATCTCTAATACAATTTTTGCCTTGAAGCAAAAGGCACTTAACTGCGGGCTTCTCCGCTGGGGCTGTCCCTGGGCTTGGTGTACAGTAAATTACTTGCGTTGCCGCCCACCCCGGCTCTATCGATTTGGGTCCTGAGCTCCTTTATTTCACAAGCAGGCGTGTTTCAAACAAGGCCAAATTCTTTTGTGTGTTAATTCACATTTGTGTTTTAACTGCCGTAGGAGATGGGTACGTGTTTGCCACCGCTTGTTGCAATCTACACCTCTGTTTCTTCACAATGGATAGTGGTTGTTTAATGCATTCAGCGGGGATAGAGCGAGTGGAATAGAGTTCATTGTTATTTTCTCTGTTATGCAGTAAGCGTTGCAGTACCCGGCAGACCTGCTAAGAGGCAACGGAGCACTGTGAATGACGGTGTCAATGAGGAAGAGAAGGTCTGCGTGCTGGCATGTGCCCACCAGAGAGATGTACAGCCTTTTCTTAAGAGACAAACTTGAGAAAGACCAAATTGTGCTGAATGTAGGGGGAATTTGTTGCATAGCGCATCTGTTCAAGAGTATTTAATGTAAACGGTCAAGGTCATTTGTTCCTTTTTAGAGCTTTCATTTTTTGATGGTTACAGACGTGTTTGTGATGTATTTACATCCATTCAAGCTGTTTGTTTTAATGAGGTTGCATTTTCATTTCTTTTATAGACATTCATTTATAGACAATTGGACTACACTTACATTTTTACATTTGACCGACATCCACAGCAACATTGGATTACATTTACATTTTTTGATTTTGAGAATGTGCAAATAATTTATCATTGAGATACATTTCCTGGTATTGTCATGGTCCTGTCCATTTTGTTGTTATTTCTTGTAAGATGGACAGGATCATGACAGCCCCTTTACTTGTGTTTGTGTTGGAAGCACACGGCCTTTGTTTGTGCCATGTGATCTCCTGTCTTGAGTCTTAGCCCCGCCCCCTTGTTTCCTTATTCATTATCCCATTTAAGTTTAACGCCCTTCACCTGTTTCCCTTGGTACCTGTTTTAGTTTCTTCCCTATTTAAAGGCCTTGTGTTTTCTGGTCAGTGCTGGATCTTTTTTACACCTTGTCCCTGTCTTAGGTATACTCAAGTTAAGTTTTTCAAGTTTAGTTAGTTTTGTATTTTTGTTCTTGTTTGCCCCCTCGAGGGATTTTATGTTAAGAATGTTTTAGATGAAAAAGTATTTTTGTTAAGAGCTGTCTGCACTTGGGTTCTGTCCTCACAATTCATGACAGGTATTGTGATATTTGGTTTTCTAATGCCTATTCACCCTAAGACAGATTCACGACCAGAGTTTGTTTATTCTCTTTGACAGCATTCAAAAGAAATTTATTAGAATGTTGCAACCCAAACAACATTGGCCCCATTGACATCCAAAACTTATAAACTGAAAGTTTACCGAAACTTAAATTTGTCCTCACTACATTCTTTTGTTTGGATTTTCTTTTGTAAAACACAAAAGTATTGGGAACTGGCCCTGTTTAATAACATAAAGTAGATGTAAATAGCTGCTGTTCCTAGCCAATATTTTCTAAAATATATTGTCTCTTGCAGAAGAAATTCATACGTGTAATAGGTAAATGATGACCCATTTTCATTTTTGGTTGAACTATCCATTTACGGACTTCAATTTGAGCATCTAAATATAAATAAGGGTTTTCCTATTTTCCTTCTTTGAAAATAGTATATTTGTTATTCTATTTTATTACTAGAAATACTACTGTGATAATAGAGCTTTTTGTGAAGCAATTCAAAATAAAACCTTTTTTTACTGCAAGTTCGCTAGATATTAGTTGAGACAAACTGTACATTGGGTGCTGGCCTAATAAATTTGTCAAGCCCTGATATGAGCTTAAATAAATGATAACTGTATTTTCTTTTCATTAAACCGATCCCTAATTTGTTAAACAAATACAAAATAATAAGAAAATGATCATCTTTTACTTAACAGCGCACCAGAAAGCGCTTTAAATAATCACAACCAGTACCCATCTTAAATTCCGGCTATTTAGACAGACTTAATATCCGCTCCGTTTCCTTCGGCTTTCATTGCAAACTTAACTTGCTGCTTCTTATATACCGAGACTTTAATAGTTGAGAAGAGAGCGTTCCAACATTTGTAACAGAAGCACTTGGATGGCGTCCCTCTCCGTTACACTCGGCTGGTAATCAACATGCGGACAGGCCTGCCAATTATCCGAGAGTGGATGAGTTAAGCTCCCCCTGGAGGGGACGCGACGCCACCTCTGCTCTCTTCTCAGACCTTCTCCAGCAGTCCTCGTCCTTTCTTGGCTGCTTTGGATTGTGTCACGCGTTTGCGGTGCTTGAAAGTTATTAGTGTAATTCTAGTTATTCGTGTCTTCATAGTGTCAGTTGGCCAAAGAATCTTGGCGCGAACCTTTGATTAACCCCGGCCGGTCCGGAACGAGGTCCTCACATGACCTCATCCTCCATACTAATTTTACAGACTCCAGGAAAGCATTAGCTGATGAAATATATGGCAACCCTATGAAAATGAATGATGAAGTCATTTCGCGTGGCTGCAATCGTCCCGCCGTCTGCCAGATCGCGAGTCCAGCTGTCTTTGTGCTGTCGTTGTAAAATCGTACGAGAAAATAGTTGAACCCAAAGCAAACCCGTCTGCTTGCTTCATTCCTGGAAAGCTATGTAGATGGAGCACTACAAGAACATTTTATTTAATAAAGCCCTGCCCGCATTGAACTGTAGATTTACAGCGTGTACGATAAATTCACATTCTACGAAGATCTTTCATCATGGCTCAATTGCTTGCGTTGATCAACAGTCATCCCTTTCATCTCTGGAAGGAATGTTTTACATTACAGCTGTGTTCATGCCAAAGTGCCCCGAATCAAGAGCTTTCATGGAAGTCTTGGGGTTTTGGTACGAGTAAACAATTTAGCGACTGGGGAGCTGAACTCTCGCCTGCCCTCTGGCCATTTCACAACAAAGCTGTTAGCACAAAGCGCCAAACTAAATATGACTGACGCTGACCCCCTGACCGGCAATAAACAGAACAATTTCCCTTACACTGCAACATCACGATTCAATGCTGTGCTACAGAATGGACAATTACATTAGAGCTTGCTGGTAGAGCGTGCCAACTAGCATGCTCACAACGTGAATGAGCAAAACGACGAAAGTTTACCTTGGATTTACATCGGTTAGATTATATACATCCCTTAAAGGTGTGTTAGGTATTCTTTCTACTGCAGATCACTTAGAAAGATATTTTGTCAGTCACAGAAAACTATTTTCCCACATTGATTTGGATTGGCTTTAAGTCCCTGACATTTTCCAGAATATCTTCTTTTGTTTTAACGCAAAGTCAATTCAATTTAATTCACTTTTATTGTCACATTACCACGGCACAAGTCGTGAGGCTTTTAGGCTTTTAGGAATGTTGGTTCCAGAAAACAATTAGTCCCCATTGACTTGCATTGGTTCTGTGTTTATATGTGTTGAAAGTCGACCACAGAAGGAGATATCATGGGGGAGATATCGTGTCATGGGGGACCGACCAGAAAATTTGATATTTTGAAGAATGTTGTTTACAGAAAACCAATTGTCCCCATTGACTTGAAACAGGTTCTAGATATTGTTGAAAGTCGACCAAAAGTAGATATTTTAAAGATTGTTGGTTACAGATGGCCATTTTTTCCTCATTGACTTGCAATGGTTTTGTCTCTATTTGTGTTAAAAGACGCCACAAAGTGAAATATTTTGAAGTATGTTGGGCACAGAAATGTGGCTTGCATTGGTTTCGGGTCAATGAGGACCAACGTTATTTGGTTACTGTCATTTTTTTAAATATCATCATTTGTGTTGAAATAGTCGACCACAAAGTAGATAGTTTGAAAAATGTTGTTGGCAGAAAACCAATGATCCCCATTGCAGGAGGAAAGAATGACAGTATTTTTGTAAACTAGCCCTTTAAGTAGATGTTTAGCACAATACAATTCTACAATATCTCCTTTCAGTGTTTAGTACGAGTAGCTTTAAAGCTTTTCTCTCTCTCGTACTTCATTACCCATGTATATCATTAGGAACTCTGATTCATATCATTGAAATGGTTTGTTCGTTTTCATGTCTTTTTCCATTATCCCAAATGGTATAAGTAAACTTTGGTTAAACAGCAATCTGCAAACGTTTCGTCTACGTTATTTTAATTACGCCATCATAAAGTATTGATCAACCTAATGGAGATCCTTTTGTTTTTAATAAATGCCAAAAAGTTTCATGTAGTTAGTTAAGCACCGACTGCAGTTTGCTAATAAGGACCTGTATTTACTTATGCTGAAGCGCTGTCGCCTCAATTACCGGTGACCGTCCCGGTGGAGCACGAGAGGCCGGATCGGACGAGTGTCAAGTGCTTGTACTGTCCGTGGGGAATGTTAAATCACATCACAGACTTCACCAGTGGCAAACAGCTAAGGAGAGCAATTAGCATCAATGGCCCTATTATTTACAATGGAATCGGCTGCTACTGAAGGCCTCTATCCCCGACCACGTTTATTTGAGTTCAACCCAAATTTAAATACTGTCCCCAGCGCTTGTGGATTACGGCGGTGTAAATCCGATTCAATCCAATTCTGAGTCAAAATCGCACAGTTTGGTGACTTACACGAATGGCTGAGCGACTTTGACACTGAGATATTGGCGTAAAGGAACTTCATTGATCCGCAAGAATGAAAGTTTCAGTTGTTCTTTTAGTAAGCCAAACCTACATAGTGTACTATAGCTATGAGTTAAAAGTTATCTTAAGGTAGAATTTTTTTATCACTTTTTCTATCACTTAAGAGATTGGGTTCTTCCACAGAACACGAAAAAATATATCTAAAAGAAAGCTGTAAAAGACTGGCATGTATTTACTTTTGAATGGGCACAAAACTAATGCAAGTTAGTTGTTTCCTGTTACCAACATTGTTCAAAATATCTTTGTGTGTGTTCTTCAGAAGAAAGAACATAATACAGGTTTGAAATGACAGGATGAATAAATTATGACAGAATTTTCATTGTTAAGTGAACTATCATTCTAAAGAAGCATAAAGAAAGTTGTTTGGAGTGACACGAAATGTTTGTTCAGTGGATAAAATACAAATGATTTGTGACTTCGTAAAAATGCAACATTGTTTTTTCTAGGAATAATAACAAAATATATAAAAAAATTGATTCTTAAAAAGATGTTTTTTGTTTGCAATGTTCCTGAACAACATTGTAAAAGGCCACGTTTTGACAATGGGAACCGTCCTTGCGATCTTATCAAACAGCAGGTGTTTTATTTCAATATTGAGAATACATGTATACCGGCGGCAGAGTAAATTTACTCTAGAGCTCCTGAGATAAGTGTTTGCTGTTAAGACCTGTGCCCCGGCGCATGTGAATATGCGTGTGTCTCTGTGTTTGCGCTGTGACGTCTTTTTATATTTCCCATCCTACAGATTCCTCGAGAAGCGATCGTAACCCGCTTTCATCCCTCTCCTGTGAAACGTATGCAAATACACGTCTAATGGAATCTGCTGAGAGGCCCGGCACTCGAGTGACGGTGGGGTCACATCTCTGCTTGTAGATTACAAACAGCCTCTTGATGTAAACAAGATGTGAACCATTTGGTTGTGGCTTGTTCTTATTACAGAAACAACACGTTACAGTCTAAACAGAACGGTTTGAAAGGAATGCCAGATCTGTCAGAAAAACACTGTAATCTCGAATCGGGATTTTGCTTGTTTCCTTTGAATCTCTGTCGATGTAATTCCCTGCAATGCTTGATTCAGCTTTTGCTGATCTGCCCGGCCAATGAGCAAGATTCACAATGGCACGGTTTCGACATTTATCCGAGCGAAGCTGTTTTTCTGCTGCTTTGCTACGTTAGAATATTTCTGTTTTGCATTGCGGTTAAAAGGATACAGGCTCTGCCTTATGCATAAATAATTATAAAATACATGTACCTAACTCAACTCAACAACCTCACCCAGCTCCACTAAACCCAGCTCCACTAAACCCAGCTCCACTAAACCCAGCTCCACTAAACCCAGCTCCACTAAACCCAGCTCCACTAAACCCAACTCCACTTAACCCAAGCCGACTCAACCCAACTCAATAACCTAACCCAGCTCGACTCAACCCCACTCAACTTCCAATATAATTATTAAAACTAAGCTGTACATACACACAGCAGGAGCAATACATTTAATTTCTAAAAACAAATAGGTATCAAATGCAAAGAAAATACATGAAGAAATCATTGCAGACTGTGAATAAATAAATATCTCACAGCTGACACGTACAGCCCCCTCATACCCAACAAATCACATTGCGACGTATTGAATCGCCTACTATTATATGAAGTCTCAAATACTCCCAATTAAAAAGTCTTTGATGGCTAGAACCTAATTGTGTGTAACAGATTGTCTTAGTAATAGATTTGTTTTGAGTCAAAGATTTTCCTGTCATGGCATTCTATTCTGTTTTACATAACTAGAATATATTTGAGGTATATGGAGATATAGCGGTGTGGTGCATTTTAAGAAGAACGTGAAACCCAAGTTTCCTCTCTGTTGATGTTTGTTGGTTTCCTGACTCCAAGAGAGCGTGAAATGCTAATTACTTTTCAACTCAAACTCCGTGGAGAGATGTTATATCAGCAGTAAATAAACTGTGGAGATAAATGAGAAGCTACATTTCTGTTTACATGCTTTCGGTCCTGGGTACACATGCTCTCGGTTTCAATAAACACAACCGTAGCCTGATCCTTGATCTTGTGTAATTCATCTTTGTCCAGGTCTATAAATCTAACACTAGTGTTCAGAACAGTGAAGGGTTGGTTTGTTGTTCCCAAACCAGATCCCCAGACGTCTCCTTGGATCCTTCGGCCTCCCAAGTGGTTTTTAAATCTGGTTGTACCACCTGTGATTGACAGGTCCAACGCTGACTTGGTGGTTTATGGCTGTTTATTACATCAGGGTGGTACCGGGAGGCAAATACTGGTACCGTCCCAATGGTTCTACCCTCTTAATTTGCAGCTTTTAGTTGTTCATTAGCATCATAATGAGGCTGCCGGGAGATGCACGAGGCGAAATTTCTACCTGACACTCTGTGTGATGTAGTGGGCATGCATGGGGGCTGGTGTTTGTGTGTGGGCTTGTGTTTCGCTTCCTTTAATGAAGGGAAATTTTTGCTGAAGAAAGGCTTTCATTAATGGAATTTGATACTAATTATAAGATTGCATTACAGAGGAGCGTAAGGGACCTTTGTTCATAGACGGCTTCCTGCCATTAGGTCTGTGTTTATTTGTTTGAGACGGCCTTGCTGGGTTTTTCCCGTTCGCTCATTACGTGCTACATCAAAATTATCTCCGGTGTCATAGGACAGACGTATTGTGTTTGAGGTCACGGCACCGGTAGCGATGGCCCGTGGTGATGCCAGTAATTAGAATGGAACTGCAGGCTATACTCATAAAAATGATTGCTGACAAATACATTTACGCTGATGAAATTGTTCCATATGAAGATATCCATCCGTCCTTGGTTATTATCTTATGAAAATGATCCTAACCAAATATGTTCGATAGTTATTTTAGCCTTTGCTCAGCCAAGTGGGAAATTCATTTTGCAGCGATATTTAAGTATTAAGTATATGTTTTTTTTTTTAAAAATTGTGAATGGGAGTCTTGATTTATTTACGATGAAACGTGATAAGTTTCATCATAATAAAGGTTTTTTACGTAATATAATTTTTTTAATTCAAACACATATATAAACACATTTATAAATACAAACCAAATATGCACTTTGTACATATATATGCATTATGTAAAAATAATTTTATTCTGTATGTGATTAATTGTGATTAAGTACTATTAGACATACATTTTTTGTTGCTATTGCAAATTGTTCCTTGTAGATGTTTAAAAGCAAACATATACAGATACATCTATTTAATGGGAATGTTGCTCAAGGAGTTTTTTTTTTTTAGATTTATTGAAATTAGGGCTGGTAAACGATTAATCGCAATTAATCATGTTCAGAGTTAGTTATATTTCTGAAATATGTTCAAAAATCCCTACATATACGTGTATGCCTTTATAAAAACAAACCATATATGCGCAGTACACAAACACGCATTATGTGAACCCAAACTTTTATTCTGTATATGATTAATAGTGAATAATCGTTTTTCATCGCCTACTTTTATTTACAGTTGTTGTTGCTGTTGCACACTGTGCATTGTAGACTGTTGCGAGTAATTTTGTTGACTTTTACACCTCTGTTTGTTTGATTTACCGGGGATGTTGTCCGAGCTCTGTATTAATTGTTTCTCTTCTAAAAACCTCTACGGCAGGTACAAGATGGCCGTGGTACCTTCTGGAACTTGATATATAAGCAAATCACAAGTGTAGGCCCTTGGGTACACTAAAAAGAAATAACATCTTACTTGGCAAATGAAAAATGAAGGTATCCCCAAACACAAGAATTGTTTTTTTTTAAAGTAAAATTAGATCTGAAAAATAAATAGAACCTCTGGAGTAGTAAATTTACCTTGTAATTCAAAATCTTATTAAAATCTCAAACATAAATATCATTCACACCCGTATCGAGCGACAATAAATCTCCCCTCCAGAGGGTTTGGGATTTCACCCAGATATCATAAAATATCTCACAGCTCTTTTCTTTCACGGCCTGCTCCTGTAAGATAAGTTGTTAGCCAGCTCATCATTTGGACGGCCATCATGCACCTGTAGATCTGTCTCTCCTTTGACGACCATAGCAATAAGGATGTCGACGTTGCCTTTGAGCTATTTCACTTGCCCGGCACTGGCCCTCAACCTCGATAGCTGAGCCGAGAGCGGCAGAACGAACAAACAGACACAAACGGCGGACAATGCTGCAGTGTAGGGGTCTCAATGCCGACAAGGGAACGACGGACGACTTTAAGTGGCAATTTCCATATTTTTCTGCCTGGTTTTCCCTCTGGCTAGGTTACCATGGTGTTCCTGTCAGTGCCAATGATAGAATCTGCCAAAGACCTCTTGCGAACGCACCGGAGAGGTAATTTGGGGGACATCTGCTCTGGGTGAGAGAGGTTTGGCTTCATCGATGCGGCTTTTGTACAAAGAGCATCTCTGTCCCCATTTTGAGGAAAATAATTACAGCATGAATGGACAATGGCGCTTCACAGAATGTACATGAACGTGATATTACATCAATGACGCAAGTTGTTGCATAAACGGCAGTGAAAATAATGCCACTTTAGGAATATTTGGGGATTTTCTCCATTTATTATTTCTAGGTATGCGTTTAAGTAAAATTCATTTTTGTTCTGTGACAACATTTCTCCTCAAATAAATGTTTTTTATTTGCAGAAATATTTTTTATTAGTTATTTTAACAAACTGGTCAAAATAACAAAAAAGATGCATTGTTTACAGATCATAAATGATGCACTAGAACAGGTTCATATTAACAATACTCGACACTAATATTTATCATGATGAATATACGATAAAAAAGTAATCCTGTTTTTTCTCTACTTTCATGCATTCGCTATCACATTGACTGTCATTCCTGAGGTTTGTTTGTTTCGAAATTCAAGACACACTGGACTGGTGTGCAAAACATTATTATTGACTATTAATTTCTATTTATTAAAACTGTGTTTCTTTCGAAGAAACTAGAACTGTGTACTCCCACACGTGGCTGCGAGTTAAAAAAAAATAGGCATACAGGGAACGTTTGATGGCATGCATCATTGACAATGACAAAATGTAAAAATTGTTTGGGAGAGCGTGTTAAATATTCATGAGGCGGGGTTCTCAAGGTGGGCAAAGACAGGGGAATCCATCATTGCCTTTGAAAATGCAGTGATGCTATTAGGAGATAAATATTTATTACAGCTTTTTGCATTCAGAAAGCTTCGCAGCTAAAAGACTGCTAGAACGGGAGGAGCGGATTCGCAATTTCATCCCTGTTCATTACAGCTGACCACCCGTAGATAACTTCTGAAGAATATGTGACACATCCACTTTCATTAAAGTAGGTGCCGCTTATATCTGTATTGTCAGGTCAAAGAAAATCCCTATTTTACTTGAATGTTCGATCACGTCCTCTTTTCTATCTCTTATGTTGGAGTGGAGAGCCGACTCACTCTTCATCAGAGGAGTCTCATTGTGTTCTCTCTAGCTCTCGGCTTTCTATCTTGACCGCTCTCTTTCTGGCTTTCATTACACAGGCTGTCCAAGTCTGAAATTGAGGTTACTTTGGACAAGGGCACAATCATTCCTTGGAAGCGCACTGAAGTAGCGGCAGGGCCTGATCTTCTCCGTTTGTGTGTTTGGCAGGTCTCTGCACTTGATGAAAGACCCCTGGACTTCTTCTGAGATGGAATAGGTCTTCTTCCCAGAGTTTTTCGCCGCTCGCGCACCTACAGCCGTAGTCCCGGAGCAGGAAGGGCGCCGGTGCCCGCCGAGAAGCTGTCAGCCGCAAAAATGAGAAATTTCGCACTCCTGGAGAGAGCGCCTAGGTAAGTGGAAATGTTTCCTGCTCTGGCTCATCTGTGAGGGCGTTTTTGCCGAGATGTAGGCCGCACATCCGTTGGCCTACCTTCACAAGATGAGATAATGGACCGGTCTCGTCAGCTAGACGCTGGAAAGTTGACTGGCAAGTCGGGCAAGGGGAAAGCATCCATCATGGCTTTTTCGTGTGTTTTAAAACACGTATGAAATGTGACTGATGGTTCTGCCGATACTCTGGTCTTTGCTCGACTGTCATTGACTGTGGCAAAAAAACAGTTTATATACTCGACTGTATCCTTTCAGGGGTTTATATAAATGAGTAACGTTAAGCCACAAATAGATACGACCTAGCCATTGTACGTCAGCAGTTGTGGGCCAAAAATAAATTATAAAGAAGAGACAACTGAAAGGGTTAGATGACCTGGTAATGACCTTTTGATTATCCAATCAAAAAGAGGAGTAAATACAAACCCGGCTAGGATATAAAAACGTCCGCTCAAAGAGGAAAGATCATTAACCTCTACAAATTTGGTTTGTCAGGGAACCTAAGGGATTAATATGTTATTCCTCTTCAGCTCGTGGTCCACAGAGGGAGTTTTCTGTTGTGTTTTTAAAATATGTATTGCATCAAGAACTGTTCGATCTTGACATATTTTAGTGTTTTTATTTCGAGTAAGCCAGGCAATTTAACGCCACGACCACAGCGGAATTCAGTTCATTAGTTGCCCGTATACACTCGAGGCCTTTTCCCCAGAAAGTAATTATGAACCGCTATCGATTTAAGTCATTACCTTAATTAATTCACTTAATTTATCATGGAAAAAGATTTACAGAAGATTAGAGATACAAAGCTTTGCTCGGTGGGGAGCAAGTATTGTTTTGTGTTTTTGAAGAATAGGTCACTCAACAATGAAAATGTTCTTAATGTTTGGGCATAAGCGATGTTCAGCTTTGCACACACTCAGAAAAGTTGTGTTGATAACATTATAGCCTTAACCTTAAAGTGAACCGAAAATCATTCTTGACTTTCGACAGAACACAAAAGAAGATATTTTGAAGAAAGTCTGGGACAGTCTCCTTAAAGGAATGGTAACAAGTCGTGTAATACATTATAAGTGCTATAGACTGTTAAACATGTTGAGTTGTCATGTCCTACTTGGTCCATTGCTTAAAAACTGAGTAAGACACAAGATTTCTACAATACAGCCCCCCCTCTACAGCCAAAGGCTTTGACAATTTTTTTCAAATAATCAACTTGCTGCCGTCATGAAATCACCAGTAATCAATTGGTCGTTCATTTTACAGTGTATTGCATTGGTTTTGTGTCCATAAAGTAGTTAAATGTATATTTTTATTATATAAAAAAAGTTTAAGGTATTATTTAATAATTTTACATTTAATTGGATTTTTTAAGTTTTTGTGCTAAAATTAAAATATTTATTTAACAAATATATATTTGTTTTGTACATATAATATTTTGGGTGAATTCTAATGGAAATATTTGAGTTAATCAGATTTACTTATTTCTTTACTGCAAAAAAACTCTTCCATATTTTCCTAAACAGAATTTAAACAGTATATTTAATTAATATCGAAGCTTAAAATTCTGTCATTTTTGTGTAAATTGTTTCTCAAAAAACACAGTAATATTTTTTTGAGTGTGGGTTGGGTTTCTTTCTTTAATTGTACGTTTTCTGTCGCTGTGGTGATATCCCCAAAGATTATTCTTTAAGTACCTTTGTCGTGTCCAGTAAATGAAACTATTTTTGGGGTACATTATTGGACTCATAAGGTCTAAGTGGTACAAAAGAGTACACTGTAGGTCCTTAGGGAACAATAATGACCTAAAAAGGTACAGCTCTATATTGTTTTAGAAGCTGGTAGAGCTACAAATAACAACCTTAGGAGACCACCCCAGTGATTGAAAATGTCCAGTTTGAAACCTTTTTCTCTAACAGTGACTGGGTTGAAAATAATCCTGCAATTTTATAAAGCATGCTGCAAAACCTTTAACAAAGAAGAACTTGCCAAAAAAATGTGTTCTCTATCATTTTTCTTTTATCAATATTAAATAAACTTCAAATAATAGCCAAGAAACGCTGGACAGGTACCAGCATAATAAAACATCAAATGTTATATTTTCCGGCTAGACCATAACGTTAGCTTACTGTAGCTGCTGAGGCATGAAGCTCTTCTCCGGTCCATGCTTGGCTTGCCAATTCCCGCAGCCTTGAGGGAATCAATAGCATTTGAGCCCCTGCCATCATGGCAGGCCTCCGCCACCCCACACAGTACAACAGATCAATTCTCCTTTTTGCCCGCGCACACACACGGCCGGTTTGATACTTGAGGGCATATCATTTTATTATCTTAAGGGAGGTTTCTTTTTAAATCGACCAACCGCACGTGGATTTAGATTTGAAGTATTTTTGTGATATTTATGTGTCTTTTCTATTCTAAAATGACTTTCCACTTGATGTTGAAACATCAAGATGTAGTCGGAATCTTTTCCGCCGCAACCATAGGGAAAAGCCCGGCGGAATGAACGGGCCGTGCTTCAACATCACGGCCCTCCCTCTCCGAAACTGTATTATAAGAGCAAAGAAACGTGGGAGTAGAAAGAAGAGTAGAAAAGCAAGACTGAGGAGGCCATTATGGCACGAAGAATGTATCCTCACGAGGAGGCAGCGGGGTCAGAGACGGCGCAAATGAGGGAGCTGGCATGGCCATTCCTTGGGCCTCATTAACTTAATGGAGAACCATCGTTCTGCTAGGGTTTCTCAAAAATCTCATGCGACAGGATTGCTTCCCTCTCTCTGCTCAGTCTGGTGTTGCCGGTGAGGCGAGAGAAAGTGGGAGGCAGTGGTTTGGTGAATTGCAAGGGAAGATTTGTGCTTTCGGCACCGTAATAAGGTCCTGATTGCGCCTGGAATCCGCTGTCGTGCTTTATAGAGTCAACGGGTTGACAACACAGTAAAAGTCGATGGAAACATATAAGTACTGGTTAGGATGTCTGAGCAAAGGTTTAGGATTGAAATGTCTCAGGTTTGAGGTTTGTGGGTTCGGATTGCCCAATGGAAGAAGTCTGGCAGTATATTCTAACCTGTTAATCTTCCATAGGACATGAGATTTTCTGTAATATCTACATCATATATACGATGTAAAAAATAGAATTTTCGTGTAATTTTCTGCCAGTAATTTAACAGACAATGCTGTTAAAACTAAAAGACTAAACCAATGTAAAATACAGTGGAAACAGCTGAATTGAATAATATTAATAATATTTACATAATTCATACAAATTTCATCCATTTATATTTGATACTGATTAATGAAATGAATATGACGATACAAATTGTAACAGGATATTTTTCATTTTATTAAGATCTAGGCAGTTTTTATATATTTGGAGTTTTTTATTATATATATTATTGTTTATCTTACATGCATTATATGATTAACTAGATGCTATATATATTTATACTTTTCCTTCATATTACAGTATATTGTAAAATTATTTTTATATTATAATTTTTCGTATTTTGTTGTTATATTTTTTATCATGATCAAAAGTATGTAGATTGCGTAATTTTTATATGTTTTAATTTTAAATAAATAAAAATTATTTACAAAAAATTATGAAGTTGTGTGTTCCCATTGAGTTTATGTCAGAATATCATATTAGAATATTCATTCAGGTTTATTATGACAGTTGGGTGAATAATAACAAAACGGGTTTTGGATTAATTTGCGTAATAGTGAATTGTTTTTCAGCGTTTTCAATAAAATATTTGTCAATAAGAAGTGCTGTGTTTGCTTATCTTTCGGAGTGATGTAATAGTATACTTCTTCTGTACAGTGTGCACATTCTTTGCTCTCAAAGCGTTGTGTGAAATACAAAAGCGACTTGTCCGTGTCTCGGTCGACTGTGAGTCCGCTGCATTCCTGTAGGCAATCTAAAGCATCCGCATCTGCCACGGCTAACAGGGTTGCCAGATAACTCTCTTTTATGAAGTAACAGCCAAATAACATTGCAGCACGCAACAAAGCTTTGATTCCGCCGCACAGTCTTCAGGATGTTTTTCTTTCCTAGCTGAAATTGTCAAGGACGTGCTTTATGTCTTTATCCAAAGAAAAGCGAACAGTTTTTATCGACAAGTCGCACCATTGCACGTGTCGCCCCCAAAGCGTCCGCCCGTGCTGGCGAGAAAAGATATAAAGTAAGAGCGAATGTACGAAAGAACCTTCAGAGTGCCGAAGAAGTCCTTGAGTTCTCGCTGTTCATTTCCTTGTGGGAATTCTGAAGAGATAACAGGAAAGTGCTTGGCAGGGCCGAGTTCTCGCAGTTTAGCAGTTTATAATCAACGCTAATGAGGCTTGCGTCTCTTACATCGCCGTAACTATGGAATCATCTCAGTCATAATGCATGTAGGCTATTAGGTAACCTTGGCAACTGTGATATATTTTACAAAGGATTATGATTTAGGAAATGAAACCCAAGCTAATTAATGGCAGTTAAATTGGATTATAAGCGTCACGCATCAGTGCAAAATAGGGATGTAGTCACCTCGCGTCTCTCTGCATTGATCCGAAGCTTCTGGATTACTTTCAGTTTGATTTAAGCCTGCGAGTATGACATCACACGCATATGCATTGGCGGCAAGCAGGCTGATAAATCAAACCCGTGGTACTTTCTGAACCTCCAGGGGTGTCTTGAGATTCAGACTGGAGCCCAATGGCCCCGTGGTCTTTCTTCCCAGAATTTCGCACTCGCTCTCATTACGATGCGGCGGCATCATCAATAGTCATTTATAGAAGGGACGCTTTCCACACCGATAGATGCAATGAAGATTCATAGGTGCCATTTGAATTCAGGGAAAGCAGGGCGAGCAGGTGCGTGTGCGGGAGTCGAGATGAGAACGTAAATGACACGTACACACATTTTCTGTCCTTTCTTTTGTGGCCTTGATTGTCCCGTGAAGAGATGAAGAAAGGTAGAATAAATAAGGCCGGATTGGTGCGACGCAGGATTCGAGGGTGGTGTGGAGGTCAGGTTGAGCTTGGTTTTATTTACATGCAAAGGTCAGTAAAAGGTCACCCTTGTTCTTGTGCGAAGAAATGTTCTCGAGATGTATTGTGGCATGTTCATATAAAATACTTTAGAAGAATGTTTCCAATTTGTAAGATTTCTTAGCTTCGATGAACGTGGAGAAAGATTTTTGTAGGAATGCTTGTAAGCAAACTGTTCTTAGACGCCATTGACTACCATAGTTGGAAAAGTTATTTTATAAATTCTTTGTTTTGGAGAACGCAATATGACATATTTTGAGGAGGTAGGAAAGCAAGAAAGATCATTTTATCTTCCCCGCTCGTAAACAGGATGCGAAAACTGTTTGGTAACAGGCATTCTTCCAAATATCTTAAAATGTTTAGGTTTTGAAAAACCTAGACAGAAAGCAGAATTTATGGAGAACTATCTATCCCCTTAAACGAATTATACATTCCATAGCCTATATAAACGCTAAGCATGAGTCCTCTATGTGCACTTTAAGGCACACACCTGGGGCTGTGATGCCGACGCAACCGTAGACAAGGTTTATTTCTTGTATTTTGCCGAAGGCTTTATAGGTCTTGAGATATTCACTCGGGGTGAGTTTAGAAGGGGAAATCGAAATTGCCTTTTTAAGGATAAAGATATTTGCCGCTGCGAAGGTGTCTTCATTGCATTGTTTTTACAAAGTAATAATGTCTCATAATGTAAACACACACATCTGTATGCACAAGCCAAATATTCATTTTATAGTGCAGCTGGATCCAGGCCAGAAAAACAGATCTTTATTTTCTAAAACAATAATGTCTTCCTGCTGCTCGGCAAACAACATCCTTCCACTGCATTTCCAAACATTTTCACCGAAAGCTTCGGCGGTATAATAAGAACAGAACAAATATGCAAAGACGTGTGGATCATAGATTACTGTTCTTGTCACTGTAATTTATACACAAAATTTGGCCGGCTACATTTTTTATTTTAACAATGTAGTTTAAGAGATTGCCAGCTGGAAGCTGCATCAGATATGTCCTCCAGAGCTGCTTTCGACACTTGGAAAAAAGCTGAAAGTAGGGTTTTGAACTGGTTTCAGGTACAGCAAGAATGGTTGTTTGGATGTTTTCTATATCTTGTAGATACTTGTATATCCTTTAGATTAAGGGATATCGACTGTTGGAATGGGTTACTGTTTTCTGGATCGCCTGCATTTAACATTTTGTACACAGATACAGATCTTTCATTGTCTAAACTTTAAAAACCTACAAAATTCTTAGCAGTTTTTGTCTTTCATTCATTTAATTTTATTTATTTACACCACAATATCGGAAATATGAAATTCTATTGGTTCCATTTTTGTGAAAATCAACATGTTTCTCACGGCACCGCTTGTTGACATGTAATCCCATGGGTTTCAACATGTGATCCATGGACGGGATGGAAATCTTTCGGGTCTGACACGGGTCCCACAGAATTTTTTCAAAAATATACATTTATGGCAAACATATGAACTTCTAAAGTGCATGTTGCACATGTGATCACATGTGAGTTATAGGACAATGTCAGAACTGAAACAGGAGTGTGAGAACTGAAAATACATTTGAAATGTATAAGTTGGTAAAGTGGTTAACTGTTTAACAGGACCTAGTTTTGCTTGGTAATTTACCTTTGTGTTCACTAATTTTGTCTAAAGAGTTTATTAGTTTATGTACACCAACAATATGTAACACTGCCTATAGCCTTTTTATTATAAAATGTATACATTTTTTGATGTAGGTAAACATTCTGAACAGTAGATAATTCATACTAGTTAAGTTTATTATCTTCTTGCCTACTGATATTTTATTTGGCACAACGAAAACGGAAGCTTAAGTGGAATGCAGTGGAATGCAGTGGATTGTGGGAGACAGTATTTATAGTATTCATAGATTTGTCGAATGTCTTTTGTGATCTATGTGCCTTATTTGAATAGACTACATATCGTCTGAATTCAGTGTATTCTTATAGCAGGCTTCTCTGGACATTGCCATCACAAAGTGAACATGTAATCAATCAGGAGATCAGCAGAGTGCTGCAATCCTACTGATCTGAAATCAGTGTGTGTTTGTGTGTGTTGCACATTCCTGTAGGAAATACCATGCGTACGGTGCAGTTAAATGTAAATCAGTCTTTAGTAAGCCTGTAAGTGCTAAGCATGTGTGTGTGTCAGCGCTTAGAGATTGCATGAGTTATACTGGCTTTCATTCGCTCTTAACAGCATGTGCCACGTAAGCACACCAGACAGTCAGGGCACTTCATCATTCCGCTTTTTGGTAAATGCAAATGCAGGCTTGATTCTTCCTCCTTCAGGCGTCATCCGATCTGTGAGTCAAGGTGAGGAAGAAAGACGGACAGAAAGGAGAGAGATCACCAACAGGATTTGGAGATTTTTATGGGTTTTGTTTTCCTGCAAGATTCAAAAAGAAATAAAAGACAGAAATGTGTTTGTGTTTATTGATCTATTCTATTCTATTCTATTCAACTTTTTCAAATGTATTACGTTCAACTGTAATTTTATTCTATTCTATGGTCCTTTGTTCTGTTCGGTTCTATTTGGTTCTACTCTATATTGTATTCTCTTCTCTTCTTTACTTTATTTTGCTCTATTTTATTTACCCCACTCTGTTCTATTCTACTATCCTTGGTCTGTACTAGTTCATTGTACTCTATTCTACTCCCTTCCAATCAGTTTGGCTCCACTTCATTTTTATTTTATTCTAGTCTATTATATTCTCTTTTTTCTGTTATATTCTGTTCTACTTTATTAAAATCTACTTCATTCTGCTATGGTTTATTTCTCTGTTCTAAATTATCCTTTTGTTGTTCTATTCTAGTCCAGTCTAGTCCAGTCTAGTCATTTCAGTCTATTATTTCAATCTATTTCAGTCTATTCCAGTCTATTCCAGTCTGTATAAAAATCTAGTTCTCTTCTGCTCAGAACTATTTATTGTATTCAATTCTATTACCATTTTCTGTTCTAATCTATTTAAATGTACTTTATTCTATGTTCTTTATTCTATAATTTTCTTTAATCTTTAATCTTATTTGTTAATGTACTATACTATATTCTACTCTTCTTCATTCAGTTCCTTTCTATTCTATTCAACTCAACATTGTACTGTTCTGGTTTATTCTAATCCATTCTACTCTCCTCTTTTCTGCTCTATAGTATTATGTTCTGCTCCACTCTTTTTATCCTTGTCCTGCCTTTTTCTTCCATACCATTATTTCACATATGTGGTGAGGTATTAGAACAAGCACAACATACAGTAACCAAACTATCAGACAATTCATAATACTTTATCATAAAGACTGCATTGACATTCCTTAAGCTGTCACCTGGCCCGCGTTGCATAATGAACACAGGCTCTCATCAGTTCCCATCATCTTCCTGTGTACGAGAACTGGCTCATCATCTCTCACCGTAAAGGGAAATGAAGCAGTCAAAGAGCAGATTCTATCTCAATCAAGACTTTAAATCGATTTTTCTATTCGTGGGACAATAGCTTCTCTTTCTGGTAATCAGCTGCTGTAACATCCTTTTCTCTTCATCTGAAAGAGGGAGCTATTATGTCAGTCGCGATTTCACCTATTCTTTAGGGCTTTCACCCATTGGTCAAGTCTTTTCACTTGATTCCATGATTGGCCGTCTTCAAAGTTTACATCAGCAAATCAGCAATTCAACTCACTGGGAGGGTCTGAAATAAGAAAGGTTAGTAAAGATTAGAGTTTTGTTACAGGAAGGTCTCGCTAATACTCTATTAGACGTCAAAGGCGACATAACTTTAAAGAGCCAGCTAATGTAGTGCTAATCATGGAAGATTTAGTGCTTTTAATCGACTTTCAATGGATTCATTAAAAGCTCATTTAAGGCGGCAGAGACAATATGACAAAGTGCTGACGATAAGAGAGAGAGAGAGAGAGAGAAAGAGAGAGAAAAGCCGTGTGGTAGTTCATCGGGTGTGGGCTGAAAGGCCATTTTCGCTGATCTGAGTTCAGTTTTAAGGTTCGCTTTAAAGTTGGCATGGTTAGGGGTTAGGGAAACGGGTCTTAGATCAGTGCCGGGGGTCAATGGTAGATAATGGTTTCACTCGCCTAAGTGCAATGTGTGTGCATTCCGCTCTGGTGTGAGAGTGCCAAACCCAACCCTCCTGTGCATCACCTTTGACCAACCTTATTTGATTTTGCAGAATGTGTTCGTGGCTCTGACTGATACCTTGAGACCTCTTGATCTTCTTGACGTCCCGCAGAGATTGAGGATGATTGAAAGTGAATGAAGGAACTGGATGTTTTCAGGATGAGAAAAGGCAAGTATGAGTGAAATACTTTATAACATTTGATTGCAATAACATTTTGTTCTTTAACTATTACAGTTCAAGGGATAGTTTACCCATTTTAAAGATGTTAAGATATTTTGAAGAATTTTGGTAACCAAGCAACACTGGCCCCAATTGAAATTCATTATTTAAAAATTTGTGGTTTGCAGAAAAAAAGTCATACTGATTTGGAATGGCATACATGTGAACTTGACATTTTGGTGATATTTTGAAGAATGTTAATGACCAAAAAGCATTGACCCCCATGGATGAGGTGAATGTCAAATATCTTACATAGACAAGAACTGCACATCATTCAAAAGGCATGCTAAAAGCATAAGGAATGAATAATTGAATTTCTTATTTGCTGAGTACTCTCAAAAGAAGATATTATGAGAAATGTTTGTGACCAAACAACACTGGCCACGATTGACATTCATTCTTTCAAAATGTAAGTTGTGCAGAAGAAAGAAACCCCGTGCTCTTCCTAACCCTTAAAAAGTTTTTCTGCACAAAACTAAAGAATTTTGAATATATTTTGAAAAATGTTGATAACCAAATTGCATAGGCCCCTATTGACAGCCTAAAGTAAATATGTGAATGTTATCCTTACATTGATAAGAATTGCATGTCATGAAAAGGCACTTTTCTATTAAATTGAAAGGGATAGATAAACCAAAAATAATTTTATAATTTACTTATTTCCGAGTCATTCATTTCTAATAATAATTTATTTACAAATAATTTCTTAAAATAATTTATTTTGAAGAATCTTGGTATCCAAAGAACTCTGGCCCCCATTTGACAACAACTGTATGGACACAAATCCACGGAGACATTTCTTAAAATATCTTCTTTTGCATGGCACAGAATACTCATAAACAGAACTTGAACTCAGGAGAAATAAATTAGATACTTTTTCCTCTCTTTAACTCTTTGTCCCCTGGCATCCCATCATATTATGCTTTTATATTGGGTGGCGTTAATGACGTAAACATCTGACTCTCGCTTCTGAAACTAAGTCCTGCGTGGTTCAGACCAAAGTTGTCTTGAGCCTTTAGTCATTAGAGACTTGTTTTTCCAACCTCTTTAATCTCAACGCCGCAGCTTGACCTTCCTCAGCGCTTCTGTCGCACTTCTTTGATGCTCAAAAAGAGACGGCGAAAATCAGCCCGCGGTGAATATGAAAATCCTGCTAAATCATATGGGAAAACGAGGAGTGGAAGAATTAAAAAGCGCTTCTCTTAACATCTCGATGTGGAGATTTTGTACATTCTGCTGTATGATCATATAGAATCCTGATGTTACTTTTATTGGGATTCGATTGGACCAAAATCCTAGTGGAAAAATCCTCCTTCAAAAAGTCATTGGGATTTATTTGTTAGGTTTTCCCATAAAACGGAAATAACTTGAAATACACTCGTCGTAATTTCATGCGAAATCTAGGGTTCATAAATTTCGATTTACATCCCACACACGAGATGTTATTAGCATATGTGAACATCACGTTCCTGTCTCGGGAACGTGTACTGTATTTCTACCGTTAAAGCTATCCGGGCCCATCCCCGACACAATTCTATTAATCTGAATATGAATTATGAGAAGTTACAAGACTTCAAAGAGCTTGTAAATCCTGGCGGCGGACCGGCTGATTTATCGATCGTGCGTGGTAGAGATGCATCCTGCCATGTCCGTGTAAGCTATAATGTTATTGCTGGTCATTAATCAGAAGTGACACAAACAAACTGCGTCCAAAAATCTTTTACTCAGAGCTAAAGTCAACTACAGACGGCGAGACAAAGATAGATAGATCTAAAAAGATGAAACCCAGGGAGATGGAGGAAGCCGGCGAGAGTGAGCTATGACTATGATGAAGTGCTTCTGTCTAGGATAGGAAAGAAAAATCAAGGTCTGGAAATTTGCCCCTCTTTTAGATGTACAGTAGGGTGGCAAGAGAGAGCTCTTTTCATATAGCTCGATCAATCTGTTACAGATCCAAGTGCACTGGTGTATGCTGTCTACACGGCGAGGTGCCTTCCAACAGCGATGTGTGGCGATAAAGCCACCCAAAGTCGTTTGTTTTCTACCAGTGGATTTTTGGTGACGTGAGCGACGGTTTATGCCGAAGAGCAGTGACACGACAGAGTACCCGTGGATGTGCAGACAGTCAGCTGCGGACTGATGTAGTCGGATGGAGAACGCCTTCTGTCAACCAACAGCAAATGATTTAACTTTCAGTGGAAACGCCCCATAAACCAGGAACTGAAGTGAACGGGTGAATGTGGGAGAGCTATTTATGCCCTTTTCATGTACAGTTAAGGCAAATTATGGCCGCATGAAAATTGAAATGTTTCATCATTTACTGATTTGTTTCTTCTGCGCCACATAAAAGAAGGTATTTTGAACAATGTAGTGACCAAACAACACTGCCTGTAATGAGCTTCCAATTCATGGACACTAAACCACTGAGACATTTCTCAAAATATTTTCTTTTGTGAGATAATCTAGAATAATACGTGAGTGAGTAAATTACAAGTTTTTTTTTTGAGCGAGCATTTCCTTAAATAGCAATACAAGCTGTGAATAGTTTTATGATATTTTGCAGTGAAATTACATGTATTTCTAGGACAATAAGATATTTTGAAGAATGTTAGTAAGC
Organism: Triplophysa yarkandensis; assembly: GCA_033220385.1. Taxonomy (NCBI): domain Eukaryota; kingdom Metazoa; phylum Chordata; class Actinopteri; order Cypriniformes; family Nemacheilidae; genus Triplophysa; species Triplophysa yarkandensis. The sequence goes on along the minus strand of CM065677.1, from coordinate 4,822,079 downwards.
AAACAACACTGGCAACAACAATTGACTTGACATTTTTAAAAACACTTTGCATATTTTTTAATATAAACGTTTACATTTCAATTGAATCTTTTAGCTGGCGCTTTTGTTTAAAGCTTCACCAAACGGAAAGCATTTGGTTTCGGTGGAGAGCCCACTCTTGAAGCCTGACTGGTTGCTCTCCACGAGGTTGTTCTGAGTAAGAAGGATGAGAGTTGGTTAAAGACAAAATGTTCAAAAGTTTTCTCAATGAATTGCAGGAGAGATTCTCTTGTGCGGTATTCAGAATGGGTTCTGTTGACAGCAGCGTGTGATGCAAGCCTCTTTAAAAGCTGTAGGAAATCTAGATGGAGAGATAGCCTGAAGGAGATGAGTTGGGATAGAATCCATTGAGCTGGTATATACAGAATAACACGCGCGTTAATAATACAACTTATTTTTTGAGTGAGCGTCTGTTTAAATAACAGCATATCCAGTCAAACGACATGTATTGTGTTTTTTAAATGATATGATATTTTGAAGAATGTCAGAATCCATCCACATTGGATGTGTCGTTCTATCTGTGAAAGTGTTTTAAAAGGACAGCTGTGATTAAAAACGGCCTTCATAGTAAGCTCACTAAATCCAGGAACATATAAATATTCATCAAACTTCCCGCTTAGGGTAGTTTGTATACTAGATCAAGTGGATATAAATATGCATTTTTAATGTGTTTAAGTCCATATTCCTGCTGGACCGTAATATTCATGGAAACCCCTCTATTACATCACACCTTTTTATGTTGCAGGACGCGCTCAGCGTGTGTCTGTTTAAGCGTTGGCCGACGTGCTGAGTTGCATGTTTTTTCGAGATCTGAGGAACATCCAATTTGTAAAGCTTTGATATAGAAAACAGGGCAAGTTTTCATGCATTCGCATATCTCCTTGTTGACTTGATGCCGGGAGCGGGCGAATTAGACGAGGAGAAGAAAACTCTTGAATTTCCCAAACTTCGAGCAAAAGAGCTAATGAACTGTTTGCAGATTGAAATTGATTTCCACCTACAAGTTGCTGAAAAACCAAAGTGAAAATGTAACCGAACGTGCGTCTGCAGAGAAAAGTGGAAATAATGGAAAGCTGATAATAAGCGAATTAATCAAAGTTTCAACCCTCATTGGTGGTTAAAATAATGTGACGCGTCAATGCCGGGTCATATTAAGTATTCATCAGGTTTCAAATGCAAATTGGTTCCGTCTCAGGAGAGAGAGAAGGGTGCGTGTCATGGGCTTCTACATGTTTACAGAGGACAATGTATTTTTCATTACATTTGACTGAAAATATCTTTTTGCCCCTCTGG